>CM050422.1:30314849-30414849 GCA_027564155.1 Gymnocypris eckloni scoliostomus
TCTGTAGACCCTTTTGACAGAATGTTAAAAGGTCACCCTAAAACAAAGACAGAGCATCACACATATACACATCATATGGAGAGAGAAAAAAAAGAGTACAAATTATATATATTACAGAAAACAAAAATCACACACAATCAGAAAATTCGCTACTAAAATACAAAATATAAGTGAATTATCTAAAACAAGGTAAACATGAGAGAAAGCGAAAAAGAGAGAGAGAAGAGAAAGATGGCAACATGACAGAGCAACATAGCTAAGAGCAATTAGTACAAGGAAGTCTATTGTCAAGAATACAATACTAATGTTGACAGTGCTGAGTTGTTAGTAACCATTTTTTAAGATGAGACTGAAAAGAGCCAAAAGTATGTAATACTTTTACATAACAGCAGACAGATATGTACATATTTGATCAAGTTATCCCAGCTTAGCAAATTGTATTTCTTTAAAATTGAGCAATGATGAAACTGAACTGATTTCTTATCAAGAGTTTTTAGTGATTGTTTATACAAAGACTCTAGTGGTTTCAGAGTAGTAATACTGGCATGTGACCAAGTAGTTAAACAGTAAGTAATATGAGAAATAATCATGGAAATCAGGGTAGAAAATGACCAGTGTTGTTCATCACATCAGCTTTGGACATAGACTACTTCACTACCAAAATGCATGCCATACATTTTTTTTGGTAACACTTTATTTTGATTGTCCACTTTAGACATTCTACTTACTAGTAACTTTGCAACTACACGTCAGCAGTCCTTAGAGTAATAGTAGTCTGTCTGTCTATCTTCTAGCACTTCATTTTGATGGTCCAACAGCACACATTCTAGCTACTAGAAGTAACTTTGCAAGTGAGTCAACTTATTCTACTAACCCTTAGCCTAACTAACAGTGCATGATGTTTTGGAGGTGGTTAGGGGGATACACTATACAGTACTATAGTGCAGCCTTGTGGAGAAACCTAAATATATCATTATTTTTTAACTCACCATTGAATAATCCATACAGAATTTTCTTAACATTACTTTTTTTCCCCCCACAGATGCAATAGAGATCAGGGAAGACCTGCTCTTGAATGCTGAATATTTTTCAAGTCTATGCTCTTTTTCAATATGTACTGTATTATCTGACAAACGTGCACAGTGTTAATGGTGCTGTAGCGCATCTGCAGCACTAGAGGACGACACAGAATTGCTCTAATATGTGAAACGTACAAACATATAAAAAATGTGCAGCCTCTGGTCATGAAATTTAAATTCACAAAGAAAAGAGGTACCCTTTTACAGGCGAGATTGCGTTTGTGATTTTAAATGCTGTATGATAACTTCCAGTTACCTATTATCTTTGTCTTGTTGTTTTGTTAGTTCAGTAATTGTAATGTTTCTAAAATGCATATTTAATTAAAGTAAAACATTTGTTTTTGTTGACAGCCCTTAGCTGGATATTAATGATTGTTGATGTATAGTAATGAATTTAATCGATTTCCCTCTAAACTCTTACAGAAAATGAAATGGAAAGAGCGTTTTATTCTGTTTTTATTCTGTTGAGGAGGAACACATTGATAGAACAGGTCAAAATGTAATAATAAAGCAGGAAGCAGTTCCATATTTTTTTGCATTTCCAGCACAATAAAGAACGTCTATGTTTGTACAGTAATATGTTTCACGTCGCCAGAAACTCCTTCAGCTTTTCTGGTAGAATGAGCTGATAACCTCCACTAAAACCATCCAAAACTGATGTTGCACCTCTTCAAGCACTGAACTAATCCACAACAATAGACCTTATCCGCCCCTTTTCAGCACTGCGCTCGTTGTCTTCTGTTGTAGTCCGTTTGTACTTCTAAAGCGTGAACTTAAAGGTATGTTGCACCCAAAAATGAAAACTGTCATCATTTACTCAGCCTCAAGTATTTCCAAACCTGAATGAATGTGTTTGTTCTGCCGAACACAAAGGAAGATATTCTGAAGAAAGTGTGTAGCCCGGCTGTTTTGGGGCACGATTGACTTCCATAGCAGGACAAAATAAATAAAAACTCCCTGAAAGCTAATTCTCATGTAAGAGTGAGTGCTCATTTAGTTAATTAAATACTTACCCATTCAGGCACATCGTCCTATTATGGGAAGACGTGATTATTTTCTGCCATTACAGATCTCTGGAGTCACGCTCTTGAAGCTGAGTTTGACGAGCGCTGCCTTTATCAATGCTTACGGCTTAGGCAGAGCTATGGGAATGTAATTATCAGCTTCCCTTAAAATAAACAGCACAATGACGAGAGGGTCAATTAGCTTTAAGTGTTTGTGCTAATTAACATGCATAACACACTAAGGGTACTTGAGCCGTATTAAATATCAAAGAAGTCAACACATCCTAAAGAAGCACTTTATACGACCTCAAAACATATCAAGGATTCAGCCATAAATGCATCAGTTGACTTTTAAGATGACATAATAGAAGAGAAGGTGTAGTTAAATTCATTTCATGATGGGATCTACAAACCCGATTCCAAAAAAGTTGGGACACTGTACAAATTGTGAATAAAAAAGGAATGCAATAATTTACAAATCTCATAAACGTATATTTTATTCACAATAGAATATAGATAACATGTCAAATGTTGAAAGTGAGACATTTTGAAATGTCATGCCAAATATTGGCTCATTTTGGATTTCATGAGAGCTACACATTCCAAAAAAGTTTGGACAGGTATCAATAAGAGGCCGGAAAAGTTAAATGTACATATAAGGAACAGCTGGAGGACCAATTTGCAACTTATTAGGTCAATTGGCAACATGATTGGGTATAAAAAGAGCCTCTCAGAGTGGCAGTGTCTCTCAGAAGTCAAGATGGGAAGAGGATCACCAATTTCCCCAATGCTGCGCCGAAAAATAGTGGAGCAATATCAGAAAGGAGTTTCTCAGAGAAAAATTGCAAAGAGTTTGAAGTTATCATCATCTACAGTGCATAATATCATCCAAAGATTCAGAAAATCTGGAACAACCTCTGTGCGTAAGGGTCAAGGCCGGAAAACCACACTGGATGCCCGTGATCTTCGGGCCCTTAGAGGGCACTGCATCACATACAGGAATGCTACTGTAATGGAAATCACAACATGGGCTCAGGAATACTTCCAGAAAACATTGTCGGTGAACACAATCCATCGTGCCATTCGCCGTTGCTGGCTAAAACTCTATAGGTCAAAAAAGTATCTAAACATGATCCAGAAGCGCAGGCGTTTTCTCTGGGCCAAGGCTCATTTAAAATGGACTGTGGCAAAGTGGAAAACTGTTCTGTGGTCAGACGAATCAAAATTTGAAGTTCTTTTTGGAAAACTGGGACGCCATGTCATCCGGACTAAAGAGGACAAGGACAACCCAAGTTGTTATCAGCGCTCAGTTCAGAAGCCTGCATCTCTGATGGTATGGGGTTGCATGAGTGCGTGTGGCATGGGCAGCTTACACATCTGGAAAGGCACCATCAATGCTGAAAGGTATATCCAAGTTCTAGAACAACATATGCTCCCATCCAGACGTCGTCTCTTTCAGGGAAGACCTTGCATTTTCCAACATGACAATGCCAGACCACATACTGCATCTATTACAACATCATGGCTGCGTAGAAGAAGGATCCGGTACTGAAATGGCCAGCCTGCAGTCCAGATCTTTCACCCATAGAAAACATTTGGCGCATCATAAAGAGGAAGATGACAAAGAAGACCTAAGACAGTTGAGCAACTAGAAGCCTGTATTAGACAAGAATGGGACAACATTCCTATTCCTAAACTTGAGCAACTTGTCTCCTCAGTCCCCAGACGTTTGCAGACTGTTATAAAAAGAAGAGGGGATGCCACATAGTGGTAAACATGGCCTTGTCCCAACTTTTTTGAGATGTGTTGATGCCATGAAATTTAAAATCAACTTATTTTTCCCATAAAATGATACATTTTCTCAGTTTAAACATTTGATATGTCATCTATGTTGTATTCTGAATAAAATATTGAAATTTGAAACTTCCACATCATTGCATTCTGTTTTTATTCACAATTTGTACAGTGTCCCAACTTTTTTAGAATCGGGTTTGTACTTGTCTCATGAGCCATTGTGAATGGTGATGATAATACATTATAAAACAAGTAAAACTTATAAAGAACAATACAACAGTCTAATAGAGTCAGGTGTAGAGAGACTGGCTCAGTTATGCTAGTTCAAAATGGTTATAAAGCACATATTAATGCTTTATTCTACATGGCCATATTTTATATTCCTTAATCATACCCCATACTTAGTATTTTATTGAGACAAAAGTTGATAGTAATAGTCTCTAAACTAAAGTGTGACTGCTCATTAAACACTGTTTTAATCAGTTTGAAAGGATTACTTTCAATGCATTTTTTCCCATACAGTGAAAGTTAATAATGACTACAAATGTAATCATTTTAATAAATGCAAACAAAACTTATATTAATAAGTATTCAACAGAAGCTACCACGTTTCTAATGGTAAGCACAGTAGGCATTAATTAATAACAGTTCCAATAAGTATAAAAAATACATGTAAAAACATGTGCTACTAATAATAAAGCTGGAGAACAGCATGCTAATGAAATGTATTCTTAGAGAAACGTAGTCAAATTAATCAAAAATTACCCCATAAGTCACATAAAAATGACCAAAGAAAAATATGTGTAATATTTTGATAATAATTCTGACTTTGGCTTTGTCATAATGTTTTGACAAACGCACAACACAAGAGTGGGCTTTCACACAACCTTTACCTAATCACTTAAAATGTATTTAAAGTCCTCGTGTTTCCTGTCGAGCTTTCATTGTAACTCTTTGTTAACTGTGCCCTTTACTCACACTTTACTTACATTTATCACTTAGGGAGTGTTCATTTTAGTCTCTGTATGTATTACTGCAGTTACATTTCAAGTACTGGACCGTATCGCAGAGATTAGAAAACAAATGATTGATGGAGCCTCGGTCTACGTGATTGTAGAAGATTACCAGTTATTTACTGATGCTGGCTTAGAAGATGCGGTGTCTGGTAAGTGATGTTGCAGCCAATATGGCAGCGTGAGCCAGCAGCCTGAAGCTCCGACACATAAACTGCATATCATATGCACTAAACTTGGTTATTAAAAAGGCCTCAGAACAAACACCAATACTGGAGGATATTAGAGTAATGGCATGAATGACTGTGGCTCATTTCAAGGCTAGCACAACAGCAAGAGAAAGACTATTGGTGTTATGATATCAGATGGCAAGACGAATCACAAATTGATTCAGGAGGATATTCGCTGGAAAAACAAGTGGGAGCCAGTAGGTGTTGCTTTGGTTACTCTGAAGACAAACCTCAAAACTTTCATTTAGGAAAATGACCACACAGTATTTTCATTTTGTGTACTGAGCCACTTAAATGAAACTTCCATTGAATTATTAATGATGAGAGAGTGTCAGAGTCAAAAGTGATTCCTCTTACATGAATGCTGAGTGATGCAATCACCTCAAAGAGCTCACCAGTTAATGATGAGAAAGGTTTGCAATTGTGTAACAACCTCCTGAGGCTTCTTTCAGAGAGGATGTCTACATATGAGACATATGACCCTGTTAACACTGCTTGATTCGCATCTGTAGGAGTGTGCAGCCAGTCAAATGCACAGACTTAATGTGCTGCAATCATAAGAGCTGAGGCAGTCTAAAACAGCCCATTCAAATCCTTTCAAATCCCCTCATCACAACCAGAGTCAGCAGGAGCCACAGGCTGCCATGTAATACACTCCGGTACTGTTTGTGTTAGGGATGTATGGGAACCCCCTGTGTTCCTGTGGCTCAGTGGGAGAGCATTGCGTTAGCAGTGCAAAGGTTGTGGATACGATTCCTAGGGAACACACATACTGAAAAAATGTATAGCCTGAATGCACTGTAAGTCGCTTTGGATAAAATTGTCTGATAAATGTAATGTAAATGGATGTCCTGAGCTGATCTCAAACACAGGTATCGGTGCAGATTAAAGCATATTTTAAACTAATGGTATCGGCTGTATGAAGTCTGTTCCTCTAATTTATGTCAGCAGTCACATTATTAGGCCGAAAGTGCAATTTCACTGGTATATGTGACTAAAATGTCCCTCAGCAACTTGTCATGTCAAATATGGGGCACAAAAAACTCAACTGAGACATTTCAAGTTTGTGGTATTGTGCATGTGTGTTTTATTACATTAGACATGATCACGCATGACAACCTGAATTCAATGAAACTTTTGTTTCTTTTAATCTATACTTAATCTGCCTTCAGGTAAATGTCCGTGATACTGAATAGTCATGTTGTAGATATCAGAATAATGACAAATGTGACTGAAATGTGATTCTAGTTGAGGTTAAAAGGTCCCTCAGTGACCCAAATATTTCACACACAGAAGATCCTCTGCATTTTTGGGTTATTCAAAAGGCTGTCTATCCATCTTCATCTTGTGCTGGATTTCTCCTCTTGATCTATCTTCTCCTGCCCCCTCAGTCCTGTGTGAAAATATCCTCAAAGGCAGGAGAATTGACAGATAGATAGATAGATAGATAGATAGATAGATAGATATACAGTAGATAGATAGATAGATAGATAGATAGATAGATAGATAGATAGATAGATAGATAGATAGATAGATAGATAGATAGATAGATAGATAGATAGATAGATAGATAGATAGATAGATAGATAGATAGATAGATGGCAAAGGGAGCGATCTAATTTCCTCATAATCTTCAGCTGGGATGCAGCACGGTGTGCATCAGCAGATTCGTTTAACGGACACTGGTATTAAAAATATATACATTTGATATTTTTAAAAGTTGTATACATTATTTTTTTATATATCATATAGCAAAAAACTTTAAAAACACTTTAAAATATAAAATATATGTTCATTTCCAACAGCTATGCTAACCACTATAAAAATACATATGAAATATGCTGCGTTGTCACAGGAACATCCCAGCTGAAGATGATGAGGAAATTAGATCACCCTTTGCCAAGGGCATTTCAAACGACGAAATAATTGCCCCATGAACCGTATGGTTCAGTACGAGTACCGTGCAACCCTAATAGATAGATAGATAGATAGATAGATAGATAGATACCCACATAATAAAGTGCCAGCTCTCCAGTTCACAAGTATTTCAACTGACCATTCCACAATAAAAATGTGGTTACACTTTATTTTAAATTATTGGTCCACTTTCTTAACTGTAAGTAACTTTTCAACTACAGTGTGTGTGTATGTGTGTGTGTGTGTGTGTGTGTACATAAACTGAAAAATCTAAGCTCATGTACTCATGCTTATCAAGTTCTATCTATTGATTAAAGCTTATTTATACTTGATAATATATGTATATATTTATATTAATTACAAATAAAAGCTTAATAATTATTAAACACAAATAGCTCTTGTAATGGATTAAGGGTATTATAATTAAATAAATCACATACAAATTATTATAATAAATAATCATCATCACTAAAAGCCTGATGGTTTGATCTTTAAATATGTTGTGCACTTTAATTTGGAGCAAGAGAAACTGGTGGAGTGAGTTTATTGTGTCAGAGATGTGTTACTTTGCTCAAAGCCAGATTTTTAAACCTGAACATAACCTGCTCTGCAGCGGTTTAGCTGTGGAGCGTAAGTTACTATGTCAATGAACATTGCCTAAAACCCGGAGTTTGCACAAATTAAAATAAAACTTACCAAGACGCTAAACCAGCTTCATGGTAGAGGTCCCTGAGGGTGTTTTGTGGAAAAACAAATTCAGATTCCGCACAAGCCATAATTTAAAGATTTGCCAAAACACAGACAAGACAATGGGGTAAAATAAGGGTGAACTATTTGAGTTTTTACAAGATGGAGGAATTTAAGACAATGTTTGGGTTTCAATCGATGGTGAAGAACTTGCAGAGTTTCTTCTTGACAGGCAAGATAAACTTCAAGTTAAAATTATTCATAATATGTTGGACCTTTGATTGAAAGTAGCCTGCTCAACAGCCATGCCTTCACTTTTATAGAGCCGTGTAAGTGCTGTGTTTGTAATGTTTGAATTGAGTTGAAGGTGTGCCGTGCAAAACGGGCATTTGCAAAGGTTGTTTGAAAATGAAAACGGTTTTTAGTGTGTGTTCATTTCAGTTTGCTTTCAGTGGACATCCGTTACTGAATCCTTGACCGGAGACCAAAGAAATAAACATGAAGCTATACATATATTTGAACTAATTAGTTCACCAAGTAACACCTGAAGGAAATGATGGCAGGAAACAGGAACACGAGGAGCAGGAAACAGTGAACAAGACTGAGGCTATGAAAAAGAATGAACTTCAAAATAAAAGGCATGACATAATTATGGACATGAACTAAAAACATCAAACATAAAATCTTAGCACACGTGAGTCATTGGTTTCAGGGTAAGAGAGAGAAGAAGATGATTTTACACACTGCTGCAGGGCTCTAAAAAATGCTCTCTTATCACTTGTAGATTTGCAAGTGTTTGATCCCCTAAATTATGCGACACTGATGTAACACTCCATCTCTGTAGCTCAGCTGGGCTTCTTCTGCTCTCTGAGAACATGAAACTGCTTGCTGACTTCTCAAGTGTTCTTCATCTGTGCTTGGTGTAAAAAATACCTGGATAAAATTTGCCCTGGAACAAATGCAGTGGAATGACAGCATCTCTGACATCAAACCATTCTCCAAATCTGGCAGTCGTGTGAGATAAGGAATCTATTCAAAGAATGTCTTTATTTATTGCATTAGACAAAAAGGATTTTCACTTCAGCGATTCATTTTGACTAACACTCCAAGACATCACACCCCCTGCTTTGTCATATTCTTTGAAAAGAAACCCATCAGGATTTAAATTAGGCCTACATAACTAAGGACTTGCTCAAGTTCATTAATCTATGCTAAAGTAGGTGTTATGCCAGTGTCAGATTTTTTTAAGGGCTTATAAAACAGTCTAAATATAGTAACACAAACTCCACCCGCCATTGTCCGGTTTGACCCAACAACATTACAAAAGAAACCTGTCTAGTAACAGGAATAGTAGTGTTAAGATGAAGTGCATAGCTGTTTTTATTAAACATCACTGTTTGGTGCCCCTGCATGGGTGGATTAGATGATGAACCCCAAGGGTTTGATATATACAGTATATATATATATATATATATATATATATATATATATGTGACCTTGGACCACAAAATCAATCATAAGATGCACGGGCATATTTGTAGCAATAGCCAAAAATATATTGTATAGGTCAAAATTATTGATTTTTATTTTATGCCAAAAATCATTAGGATATTGTCACGGTACAGGGGATCCAGGCAGGAGGCGAGGATTCTGACAAGAGGTATTTAATGGGAGACAAGCGGAGGAGAGACAGGAACACAGGTAAGGACATCTACGACTTAGACACATGACATTAACAATAATCCACAAGTAACATTGGGTAGAACAGACTTATATAGGGAGACATAACTGGAGACACCTGGGACATAATCAAGACAAGGCTGACACTGACTGAACTAATAATGACTGGGAAACAGGAAGGACCATATAAGGGTGAGGAGACAAAGGCAGAGGAAGACAAAGTCTGACATTACCCCCTTCCAATAAGGCGCGGCCCCGCCTGACATCGAAAGGAGGGGGTGGGCACTCTGGAGGCCTCAGACCTGGAGATCGGACAGGTGACCTCCAGGGCGGTGCCCGTTCGGGACCCACGGCGGATCCGGGGACTCAGGCGGCCACGGGCGGATCAGGCGGCCATGGCGGATCCGGGATTCCGGCGCCACGGCGGATCAGGCGGCGGATCCGGGGATTCCGGCGGCCACGGGCGGATCAGGCGGCCATGGCGGATCCGGGGATTCTGGCGGCCATGGCGGATCAGGCCACGGAGGGGCCGGGAACTGAGGAGGCCATGGCGGAGCGGGTGCTCGGGCGGCCATGGAGGCGGGTGCTCGGGTGGCCATGGAGGTAGCCCCCAAAATTTTCTTGGGGAAGCTCCCCATCCCAGGCGCTCAGGAGCCGTGGAAGGCGAGCTGGACAGGGCCAGCGGAGGGAAAAGTGAGCTGGGCGGGACCAGCGGAGGCCCAGGTGAGCTGGACGGGACCAGCGTGGGCAAGGTGAGCTGGGCAGGACCAGCGGAGGCAATGGTGAGCTGGGCGGGACCAGCGGAGGCCCAGGTGAGCTGGACGGGACCAGCGTGGGCCAAGGTGGGCTGGACGGGACCAGCGGAGGCAATGGTGAGCTGGGCGGGACCAGCGGAGGCCCTGGAGAGCTGGATGGAACCAGCGTGGGCCTAGGTGAGCTGGACGGGACCAGCGGAGGCAATGGTGAGCTGGACGGGACCAGCGGAGGCCCAGGTGAGCTGGACGGAACCAGCGTGGGCCAAGGTGAGCTGGACGGAGCCAGCAGGGGCTCTGGAGAGCTGGGCGGAACCAGCAGGGCTCAGGAGAGCTGGACGACCAGCAGGGCTCTGGAGAGCTGGGCCAGGACCAGCAGGGGCTCTGGAGAGCTGGACGGACCAGCAGGGGCTCTGGAGAGCTGGGCGGACCAGCAGGGGCTCTGGTGAGCTGGGCGGACCAGCGTGGGCCAGCGTGGCGCTGGGTGCCGCTGACTCGGGCGCTCGGAAGAGCTGGACGGAACCAGCGGGAAATTGAGCGCACTACGAGGAGCCGGCACTGGAGGGCGCTGTCGAGGTGCAGGCACTGGAGGGCACTGGCGTGGTGCAGGCACTGGAGGCACTGGCGTGGTGCAGGCACTGGAGGGCACTGGCGTGGTGCAGGCACTGGAGGGCACTGGCGTGGTGCAGGCACTGGAGGGCACTGGCGTGGTGCAGGCACTGGAGGGCACTGGCGAGTGCAGGCACTGGAGGGCACTGGCGGTGCAGGCACTGGGCGCAGCCTCGGAGCAGGCACTGGGCGCAGTCTCGGAGCAGGCACCGGAGCGCTGTCGGGAGCAGCCACTGGATCTCGGCGGCTCGGAAGCGCTGGGCTCGGCGGCGCTCGGGAAGCCTTGAGCTCGCGGCGCTCGGGCAAGGCGGCAGCGGAAGCGCTGGAGCAGCGGGCGGCGCTCGGGGAACCAGCCAGCGAAGGCGAGCTGGGCGGCACCAGCGAAGAAGAGCTGGGCAGAACCAGCGAAGAAGAGCTCCGCAGGACCAGCGGAGACGAAGAAAAGAGCTGAGCAGGGCCACGGAGACACTGTGGCTGGTTTCGACTGGGACCGGTAACTTCCCAGACACCGGTAGATCCCTCTCAACACAATCCTGTAGTGTCCGGAGATCCATAGGGCGCTGGTACTTTGCCCGAGCCGAAATAGATGGAGGATTGGCGTCGTGAGCTCCGTCACAAGCCAGCCAGAGAATTCCCAGCGAACTCCACAAATGAGAGATCCCGCCCGGATAAGGGCGAGAACGCCGCGGCGAATTCCATCGTCGTTTTAGGGTGGATTATTCTGTCCGCACACGGGGATCCAGGAGCGAGGAGGCGAGGATTCTGACAAACGAGGTATTTAATGGGAGACAAGGAGGAGAGAGACAGGAACACAGGTAAGGACATCTACGACTTAGACACATGACATTAACAATAATCCACAAGTAACATTGGGTAGAACAGACTTATATAGGGAGACATAACTGGAGACACCTGGGACATAATCAAGACAAGGCTGACACTGACTGAACTAATAATGACTGGGAAACAGGAAGGACCATATAAGGGTGAGGAGACAAAGGCAGAGGAAGACAAAGTCTGACAGATATTAAGTAAAGATCGTGTTCCATGAATATATTTTGAACATTTCTTAGAATTTTCAAAACCCTTGTGACTGGTTTTGTGGTCCAGGGTCACACAGACACACAAACGCACACACGCACGCACGCACGCACGCACGCACGCACGCACGCACGCACACACACGCACACACGCACGCACGCGCACGCACGCACGCATGCAGGCACACACACACACACACACACACACACACACACACACTCAGATTTACATTTATATATTCAGACTTAAAAGTATATATTCCGATTTGTATAGAATTATTTCATTTTTGGCACCTCATATTTTATGTGTGTGTTTATATATGTGTGACCCTCTCTGTGAAAACCCAGCTAAAGTAATTTTCTTTAGATTTACTATTTTCTGCATAAAATCACCCTACATATTGTTAAGAACATTCTGTGAAAATGTATTCTTGTTATCTTTAATATTGACTGAGTAAGGCCATGTCAAAGATTGAAATCATAGTGAAATTAATGCTTATAATCAAACGTTGATGCTCGTTATCTCAGAATTAGATTTTTAGACTTCAGCCTGTTTTTTACAGAGAGGGTCACACACAGAAAAACACTAACACACGTGTGTACAACCCGACATACAACATACAACCCAAATTAAATTTGAATAAAATTAAGACTAAAAGACGTTCAAATCACATGAGCCAATATTTTATTCATAATAGAACATAGATAACATAACAAATGTTTAAACGGATACATTTCACATTTTTATCCACAAAATTAGATAATTTCAAATTTGATTCCTGCTACAGGTCTCAAAAAAGTGGGCACGGGGGCAACAAAGGGCTGAAAAAGCAAGACATTTTGAAAAGATTCAGCTGGGAGAACATCTAGCGACTAATTAAGTTATTTTACATCAGGTTTCTAACATGATTCGCTATAAAAGGGATGTCTTAGAGAGGTAGTCTCTCAGAAGTAAAGATGGGCAGAGGCTCTCCAATCTGTGAAAGAGTGCGTAAAAAGATTGTGGAATACTTTAAAAACAACATTCCTCAACGTCAAATTGCAAAGGCTTTTCAAATCTCATCATCTACAAGGATTCAAGGTTTTATTCGTCACATACTCAATTATACAGAATTTAATCAGTAGTGAAATGTAAGTCAGGTCAGGTCCGCTCAATGGACAGTGCAAAATATTATAACACAACACAAGAGAATATACATAAATATAGGTAATAAAAATAAATAAAAATAATAATAAAAAATAAAGAAGAATAAGATTTGCAATAAAATAAAATGTGCAGGATAGTATACTGTGGACTTAAATAATAATAAATAATAATATAAGCAGGTATATGCAAGAGGAATGTGCAAACAGGTTGTACAGGGTATATACATAGCAACAATACAGATGGTGGAGAATAATTAATATCTTATTGATTATTAAATGGAGTTATGTTGATGTTATTAGAGTTTGAGTTTAGGAGCCTGATGGCCTGAGGGAAGAAGCTCCTCCTCAGTCTCTCAGTTTTTGCCATCATGCTCCGAAGCGAGAGCCAGATGGCAGTAAAATGAAGAGACGGTTATCAGGGTGATTTGAGTCCTTGATGATTTTTACAGCTCTGCTTTTGCAGCGTTTGAGGTAGATGTCCTGCAGAGAGGGGAGAGCAGACCCTGAGATGCGCTCAGCTAAGCGCACGACTCTCTGTAGAGCTTTGCAGTCCTGATTTGTGGCATTACCATACCACACTGAGATGCACTGAGTCAATACACTTTCTATGGCCCCTGAATAGAAAGTTTTCAGGATAGCTGGTGAGACCCTGAATTTCCTCAGCTGTCGCAGATGGTACAGTCTTTGCCTGGCTTTCTTAACCTGAGTCTGAATGTGTGTAGTCCATGTCAGGTCCTCGGAGATGTTTACACCGAGGTACTTAAAGCTACTCACCCTCTCCACAGGGGTCCCACTGATCATAAGAGGGGTGTAGGGCCACTGCTGTCTCTTCCTGAAGTCCACGATCAGCTCTTTGCTCACGTTCAGAGAGAGACAGTTGTCCTGCACCATGATGTAAGTCTCTCTACCTCATCCAAGTATGCGGCCTCGTCATTGTTGGAAATGAGGCCCAGACATCCACAGTATCATCAGAAAATTTGACAAAAGAAGTGGAGCTGTGAGAGGACATGCAGTCGATGACACTACAGTATATGATATTATCAGAAGATTAAGAGAAACTGGAGAAATCTTTGTGCGTAAGGGACAAGACCTTTGTTGGATGCCCGTGGTCTTCGGGCCCTCAGACGACACTGCATCTCTCATCGGCATGATTCTGTCATTGACATTACTAAATGGGCCCAGGAATACTTCCAGAAACCACTGTCAGTAAACACAATTCGCAGTGCCATCTGCAGATGCCAACTAAATCTCTGTCATGCAAAAAGGAAGCCATATGTGAACATGGTCCAGAAATCGTGTCGACTCTGGGCCAAGGCTCATTTAAAATGGACTGTTTCAAAAGTGCAAAAAGTCTAAAAGTGTTTTATGGTCAGACGAGTCCAAATTTGACATTGTTGTCAGAAATCACGGATGCCGTGTCCTGAAATTAGCAGAAATTTTAAAATTAGCTGAAATTTGAATAGCTCATTTTGTGCATAAAATTGTCAAATGTAAAAATTTTACAAATGCTCAGTTAAATACAATCCAGCACTGGGTGAAATATGGACAATTTTTTTTTAGTGTGATAACATTTTAAGTAACATTCTATCCGATTGAGTCACGAAAATGTATAACATCCCCGGGGCCCACAGATGACAAGATAGTGGTGTTACAGAAATTAGTGTTAAGGCTGGAATACACTACGCAACGTAAAAAATCTGATTTTTAAAACACTACGCATCATACACTTACCGACTTTGTAAATAGTGATAAAGGAAAACTGGGCATCATACACTACACGACAAAGGATCATACACTACCAGACTTTAAAGTCATTCCGATCACAACAAACTCACGCAGAAACATGCGCCTTGTTGATAGGAGACCCATGACAAATGAAAACAACGTGTTCTAAAATCGGCTGAAAATATCCAACATGTTTGATATCCTCCGACTGGATGGAATCAAAGTCTGAAGCTAAAAAATCTGATACTGTAGCTATGTTTCCATCCAAAGATTTGAATTTAACTTATGCTCAAAACATAAAACATACGCCAATAAAGCACAGTTTCCATCCAAAGAGTCAAAGAGAACAAAACTGTCACTTCCTGGTAAACAGTGACACTAAATATCACTAAGAATATAGGAGGAGCCACTGAATATAATAATTTTCATATATAATATTAATTATTTGTTCCTCAGAGGGAGCAGACGTAACACAATAAATGCTGTCACTGCGTTCGGAGGTGGATGACTGCTGTTTGGGAACACAGTCGTGTTAGACAATTATACAGAAATACTTTGATGACAGACTTTCCTCAGGCTTTTCAGGATGACCATAACAACATATAGATGCTGTGAACGAGATCAGTCCACTGGTTAGTCAAGTTATCCCGCCTCACAGCTCAAAGTCACATTACTTTTTTGATGCGCATGGAGGAATTTATTCGGTAAATGTGTTTCCATCGTAGTTTATTTGCATTTTTTCTTACCGGATAAAAAGTTTATTCTACTCAAATGTGCGCAGACGTTTTTTTATGCGCATTTTTTGAATTTATGCGCATCCTGCCGTTTCCATCCAGCGTTTTTTTATGTGATAATCTAAAATGTGCATAAAATAGGTGGATGGAAACGCAGCTAGTGACCATCTTACACTAACCGTGGAATTTCTGTGGAATCTGTCAGCTGTAATCTGCAGACTGGCTCTGTCTTTCCTCAACTAGCGTCAACTTGTTCAGCCTGTAAAACCAGGGGAAAATCGAGGCAAAAATCGTATAGTGTATTCAACATTTTGTCCAGGGTCTTCCAGTATAAAAATAACTAAATTCCGCAAAAAACAAACCAAAAAAACAAACACTTGGCAACACTTCAAATCAAATTTACTTTCAAATGTGTACATTTTTTGGCACACTCTCATATCATGGACAGATGTGGGCTATTCCCTCGTTATTTCTACCTCAATTTAGCAGGTAAAGGGTCTGGAGTTATCGCCATTTGAATTTGGAAGCTCTTGCTGTGAACCTACATCATGCAGTCAAGGGAGCTCGCAAACAAGTAAAACAGACAATTGTTAGGATTCAAAAACAAATCAAATCCACCAGAGAGATAGCAGGGAAATTAGGAGTGGCCAAATCAACAGTTTGGTACATTCTGAGAAAAATGCACTGGTGAGCTCAGCAACACAAAAGACCTGGATGGCCACAGAGGACAACAGTGGTGGATGATCGAAGGATCCTCTCCGTGGTAAAGAAAACCCCTTTTACAACATCCAGCCAAGAGAAGAACACTGTCCAGGAGGTAGATGTGTCACTGTCAAAATCTACAATCAAGAGAAGACTTCACCAGAGCAAATACAGAGGGTTCACCACAAGCTGCACACAAGGCCAGATTAGACTTTTCCAAAAACATCTAAAAAAGTCAGACCACTTCTGGAAAAACATTCTTTGGACGGCTGAAATTGAGAAAAACCTGTACCAGAATGATGGGAAGAAAAAAGCCTGGAGAAGGCTTGGAACAGCTCATGATCCAAAGCACACAACATCATCTGTGACATATGGTGGAGCAGTGTGATGGCATGAGCTGCATGGCTTCCAGTGGCACTGGGTTACTGGTGTTTAGTCATGATTAGACAGAAGACAGAAGCATTATTAATTCTGAAGTGTACAGAGATATACTCTCTGCCCAGATTCAGTCAAATTGATTGGACGGAGCTTTATAGTACAAATGGACAATTACCCAAAACACACAGCAAAAGCAACCCAGAAGTTTTTGAAGGTAAAAAAGTGGAATATTTTGCAATGGCCAATCAATATCTTGATCTCAAACAGACTGAGCTTGCATTTCACTCGCTGAAGACAAAACTAAAGGCAGAAAGACCCACAAACAAACAACAACTGAAGTCAAGGCCTGGCAAAGTATCACAAAGAAGGAAACCCAGTCTCATGTTCATGAGTTCAGACTTAAGGCAGCCATTGCCTGCAAAAGATTCTCAACACAATATTAAAAATTACCATTTTATGTTACATTATATGATTATATTTATGTGTCCAATAACATTTGAGCCCCTTACAATGGGAGGACTCAGGATTGTGTATAAAAATGGTTGTAATTCCTAAGCATTATATGTTATATATGTTTTTCAACCAATCGAATTAAAGTTTAAGTCTGGACTTCAATTTCATCTAGATTGATTTATTTTAATTATATTCTGGTGGCACACAAAGCCAAAACTATGAAAACTGTGTCAATGTCCAAATACAGTATACATGGACCTAACTGTAGCCTATGCTGATTATCTTCACATTTCAGACATTATAACAAAATATCTTAAGAGTTAACGTGCGATGAAGAAAATGAGTCCTTTGAAGGAAATACTGTTTGAGCGGTCGCTTTGATCTCGACACTTCATCATGACATCACCATCGTGCTGTCAATGAACGCGCGCACAAAACCATCCCCAGCATTGCTTGAATCGCGCGGTCACACGCGCTCAAGGAGCATTTGTCACCAGTGAAGAAGAGACAGAACTGTATCAAGTTCACAGCGAGGCAGACTTATCGTTTCTTATACCTACCGAAGCCTTTACTTGCGTGCAATCATGGATGCGTCCCTCTTTCAGTTCTTCATAGAGGAATTCGGCGACACCAACTGTACTCTTCTGGATGCTTTTCAGGACACTAATTCATCTTTCGCGTCAATGAGTGTCGACGGTGGGGATTGCCTTCTCTGTTAACGCTTTATTCAGCTCTTATAATGCACATTTATGATGCACATTAATCAACACCGGTTGTATTTTCCTCTAAGATCTCTATTGTAACGCCACCACGGATGAAATCGGAACTTGCTGGCCAAGAAGCAACTCTGGACGGATAATTGAGCGACCCTGTCCAGAGTACATTAACGGCGTCAAATACAACACCACTAGTAAGTGACTCCTACAATATCTGCTTTCTATTCACTAAAAACCTCCGAGGATAAGGTTGGTGCGACCCTTTGCATTTATGTGCATGACCTATCTGTGGGTCAGTCCTTCAGTCAAAGTTAAAATATAGAAAAATGTGCTCTGCAAAGTGAGTCAGTGAATAGATAGATAGATAGATAGATAGATAGATAGATAGATAGATAGATAGAAATAGACATTTTATCATTTCTGTTAGAACATTTCACAGCGTATAAGATTTGAAGGACATGCATGCAGCTTATAGCTTTTGGTATTCTTCCTCTCAAAGCTATTTTTACAATGGTTATGAATATATTAATGATTATATTACATGATATTAATAATTTAGCCAATTGTTTGCTCACCAATTGTGCTTCTGCAGACAATGTTATGTGCCCTGCCACATGTTCTTTGCCTTATTGTGTGAAATGAAGAAGGGCAGTGAAGTTATCTTACACACACACACACACACACACACACACACACACACACACACACACACACACACACACACACACACACACACACACACTGCATCCATGCTGACACTCAGTCTCAGGGTTAAAGTGATTTCTTATGTGTTTAAAGAGCATTTATTATGTTAACTTGTACCTTACATACAGCTTCTGTGTCTACTTTATGTTGATTATATTTCATAGTTATATGAAATATAGCATAATATATATTTAAAATCATTAATTCAGTATTTGACATAAATGGACAGCACACTATAATGTCATTATTAATCAGCAATAAATGCCACTTTGAAAAATACCAAATTGTAGGATGCAAATACCATTCCTTAATAAAAAAGAATACTTTCTGACATTGTTGTGCATGTACATGATTTTGTAATTGTCAAAATAATGTAATCATTACCTCATGATGTTCAGATCATGAAACATTAGTTCAAAAGCCATGGAGCAGACATGCAGTATTGAATAAAGTATGATCTATATATAATCTCTCTCCAGCTGCAGTTGGTTTTATCATTGCATATAAATATGACTTAACGATAAAATCACTGCATGCATACATGTGATTTTCCAAATGTCTCTTATCTACTTGCAGTTATGATCACAAATCAGTGTAGCGGGTTCCTCCTGTGAGCTTGCACAGCGTGTAACTTTGTTCAGTGTATTGATGTGCTTTTCACATTGGAGGATAATACAGGGCTCCTAGGCAAATTTAAGCCTTTCACTGCTGAGCTCTGAATGAGTATTTTATATAGTAAACTATATCTCTGTTTGCTCATAGTGACCTGATGATGATGCCTCCTTTCTGTGGTTTATAATTAGGTTTATTATGTGTTTCATTCACAAAGGTCAGCACTGTTTGTTTACCATGTCACAGATGTTTGTTTAAAAGAGAGTTTATGCTCATTTATAGCAATTATAGCATCAGTGATTAATCAAATGACGGAGAAGAGTGTTATGATCAGCAGATAATGTGTTTGCAGCTTTACCTGATTTACATGATTGCTTTAGTGTAGTGAGTGCTAAAACAACACAGACAGCACATGCAACTAAACAGTGCTATTACTGAGTACAACGGATTACAAGAACATTCCTAGCTGAATGCATTACATAATTATGGACACATTATTGAATTAGCTGAATCTAGAAGTTGTTTATCAATGAAATCATATTTGCTTTCCCAGACTTAACGTAAATCGATGAGACAAACTGAACTTTAAGGATTATTTATAGCTTGCATCGAAGTTATGCGTAATAGCATGGTGTCACTGAACTCTTCTGCTGGGCAGAGTCACTGCCCAAGGCACTTCACCAAGCACTTGTGTCTAAACCCTCCTGTAGGTAAGATCATCCAGCGGTCTGGTGCCGTCTCTACAAGTAATCTATTTAAAGCCACAGACACTCAGTGCTGCTATAGCTATTGAACTGCATGGTTTGGGCTCTGTTGTTATCAAATGTACATTGATACCTCGCTATAATGATATTTAATATTTAAGTTATTGCTCTGGGTTCTTCATGGTTTGCCACTTTCAGTTAATGTCACATAGTTTACTTGCCTGTCTTTGGAAAGTTGGCATGTTTGTGGTTTAACTACTTTAAATTGGAACACAATGGAAAAACAAGCCACAACACAACTAAATTAGCCCAACACAATGGAAACAAGTCACAACACAACGAAATTAGCCCAACACAATGGAAAAAAGCTGCAATATAACTAGGGTTGGATATCGTTTGAATTTTATCGATTCCGATTCTTTTCGATTCCCAGTTTCGATTCTGTGACACGGTCAATGATCAGGGAAGAAGGAGGCGGGAACCGGCGAACATTTAATACTTTAATAATAAAATAAACAAACACAAATGAAAAGCGGCAGCCCCTCACGGACGACTGCCGCACACAAAACACAAACTAAATTCCAGGCCTGGTCCTCTCTCATCTTCCACTGTCGTCATTCCTCATTTAACCCTTCCGAAGCTCCTCCGTGGGACTCGAGACCGGTGAGTGGCGCAGGTGTCGTTCATTACCATTTACTCCACCTCCGTTCCCGCTCCGTTCCCACGGCTCTCGGCCCCGCCCCACTCGCCACAGATTCCAATGTGATTAAATAATGATATCAAACATTTATCCTGTCTCTTTTTAGAAAACCATTTATTGGAGCTGAATACCATGAAAAAAATAAACATACTGCATAAAAACTGGACTCTTCAAGAGTTATTTGTGTGCAAAATAGAACTGCATGATTCTGGATTATTTTTATTTTTTTTATTTTTTAATGGAAGTTGTGGTTCTCTCATGATTCTGAAGAAAAAATATTAGACAACTAAACAAAATCACATGTAATTTATGAATGACTTACTCAAGATGTACTTGTTTCATTACTGGATGAATCAGCGTCCTTGAACTTATCTCTTGTATGATTCAAAGACAAATACATTTTAAACAGACACTTTTCGCCACCCTGCACTAGCGTAGCAATGTAATCAATAAAGCACATAGATGCCAGATTGTAAAATGAGTTGTATTATGCATTTAAATGGGTTCATTTTCATTTGTACTTTTAAAATGAATGAAAAAATAGCGCATGTTTTCTAGTATAAGTGCACTGTGCTCACATTTACATGTGCATTAAATTACAAATTAAACTACATATCAACTTGCACCTTATTGTGATCTGGAGTTGCACGAGAGCCTATATGCATTTGAGAGACATTCTGGAATGTAATGTAAATACATGCATGCACATTTTGCAGCTTTAATAGCCTTTTTGGTAATTTCATGACTTAACTGACGATAGAACTACGTCGGCTCATAGTTTCTTGTGCGCTTATTTATGATGACGCGATCAGAGCGTGCGCCGTGATCACAGTGACGGCTGACAGGACAGGAAAGTTTGTTTCACTTACATATAGCCTAACAGCATCTCATTGTTCTACTGAAGCTCATTTGACTCGCGCCTGGCGCTGAGGCAAAGCTGCAGTGTGCGTCTGAAAAGTCTTGTTTGATGTGGATGCAAAAAAAATGCAATCGAAATTTTAATTTGACAACAAGTATCCGATTCCTGACCTTAAGTATCCGATTCTGGAATCGGAATCGATTTTGATTCCCAACACTAAATATAACAAAACTAACAAAACACAATAGAAACAAGCCGCAACACAATGAAATTAGAACAACACAGTAGAAACAAGCCGAAGCACAATGAAATTAAATTAGCACAACACAATGGAAACAAGACGCAACACAATGAAATTAGCACAACACAACGGAAACAAGGCGTAATACAATGAAATTAGCACAACACAAAGGAAACAAACCACAACACCATTAAATTAAATTAAATTAAATTAGCACAACACAATGGAAACAAACCACAACACCATTAAATTAAATTAAATTAGCACAACACAATGGAAACAAACCACAACACCATTAAATTAAATTAAATTAGCACAACACAATGGAAACAAACCACAACACCATTAAATTAAATTAAATTAGCACAACACAAAGGAAACAAACCACAACACCATTAAATTAGCCCAACACAACGGAAACAAGCTGCAACACAGCAAAATTAGCACAAAACAATACAGTTATTTTAATGTGTTGTATTGTGGCGATTTCTTTGTGCTGTGGGCATTTTGTTGTATTGTGCACTACTGGGCCACTGTACAGAAGAGTCTTAAGTTTGATCAGATTTATAAAAGAAAGATACAGCTTTACGCTTCTCTCCGAAATCCGTCAAGCTCCCGGAGGCATGCTGTGGGGGGAGCTAAAGAGTCATGAGAACAAGCAGCTTTTGCGTAGCGATCATCTACAAGCTGTAATGTTGATGTAAATAAAACTGGAACTAAAACTTTACTGACTTAAATTGTATTTAATTTGTTTATAAAACATTCGTCACATAAATGCCGGGAACAAACTGTCACAGTCCTGCTGGTGTGCCCTGACCGGCCACCAGATGTCTATGTATGTTGAGCACATGGCTTGTTGTTGGTGCCATGTGCTCTCCTGTCATTTTTCTGTCCCCTCCCATCTGTTACCTAATCATTGTTTCAGTTGCTCCACTTGTGTCTCCATCGTTACCCTCGTTTGTCTCCCTATTTAGCCTCCTTGTGTCTGTCTGTAGTCCTGTGCTGATCCGTTGTCTTACATCATATGTGTATGTTGACTGTACACAGCTCTCTGCCTGTCTGTTTTTCCCTCGGGATGGTTTTTATTCTTCTTTGTTTTATTTCATTATTAAAAAGAGCCATCTTCCTGCATTTGAGTCCTCGCCTTCATCTCTCCAGTCGATTCCTGACACAAACAAACACACTTACACCCACCACTCCCTTAAAACTGGGTTCTTTGGGAAGGTGAACATGGTTATATCTCCTTCACAACCTTCTCGAGCAAGTCCTGTGCAGCGCTGCTGATGACTTCTGTACGGGGCCATACTAAACTTAAATAAACCTTAAAGGAGTGCATTTGGCACAGCATTTTTTTATACTTGGGTAATTTTAGCATGAGAATCCAACTCTTTAACAGTGTAAATAAGTCAGAATGCATGAGATAACATTAGACATCCCCTTTAAAAAGTGTGTGAGATCATGTAGTTCATCTCACCTTGTTTTATGGATCTGCATCTTAGTAACAGGATTAAAATAACAGTGACTACTAAGATGTAGACAACGGTAAAGTATTAATATGTAGTTTATCTTAAAAAAAAGCAGTTTGCTCATTTAATGCCAACATGAGCAACATCTACAATATGTAATTCATTCTGTAAGCCATATTATTCCAGCGATTGAGGAAATAGAGAGCATAACCCGAAACTTGTTGGCAATAAAAGATGTTGCTGTTGCTATTTTTTAGTACTCGATATATACATATCAAACCTCTTATTCTGTTTACTGTATTTTCTTTAGTTATACTCATCCAGTTTAAGCCAGGGCTTGTATTCTAGACTAAAAGTAGCTCATAACTCGCCAATTTAGGAAACAATCGTAAAAATAATGTCAGTCCTAAATTTAGAACTCCTCAATTTTGCTCTAAGAGTATTTCACAAAGTGTTTAAACACTAAAACTAGCTCCTAAATCTGTGAAACGTTAGGCGTAATGAAAGACCAAACCACAAACTATCCTAAAATGGCATTTTCCGGCAATCTGCCTCAGAACATAAACATTTTAGAAACATTTGACGATAATGTGCTTTTAAAAAAGTATTTGGTTTTGGAGGTTATCCCAACTCAACATTTTCCTTTGATTATATCCTTGTTTTCATTCAGAAGTAACAGCTGTTCTTGCGTCCAGTTTGGTTTTCTTCTTTGTTTGCATGTCTTACTATCAGCCATGCTTAGTCTACTCTGTTAATTAAAGGGATGTTTATATGCATATTCACTCATTTGTTTTACGAGAAGCATACATGCTGACAATTACACATATATTAAATTATATTGTTTAATTTGGGACACTTAGCCTTCATTTTATAATCTTTATTTGAATGTAGCAATTAACATTTTTATTTTTAAACCTTTATTTGTATATGGGAACATAATATCACTCTCTACAATACTTCTATGAATGAATCTCTGACAGAGACTCGTCTATCAGCCAATCACTGTGTGCATAGTTAGTAAGCATGCTGACATCATCCATAGCAACGAGGTCAACCCCGCCCTCTTACTCTTAGTTTAAGACTTCTCTCTATTCCTTAGTTAAAGTCTGTCTCAGCAGCTTTGTGAACAGGTTTTAGGAGAAAACTCTTAGCTAAAAACAAATTCTGCTATTTAAGAGAAATAAGATACAATGTTTTGTGAATATGGGCTCAGGAGCGCATCCAACTTATGATCAGTAATCATTTTATTTGCAATTGTTGATTTTAATAAATTGTATATAGAAGCCCAAACTTATTTAAATATTCATCTTCAATTTCCTTTTCATTATCTAAGTTGACAGCAATCAATTTTTTCAAGGCTAACTTCAGTTTCCAGTTTTCATTTCAAGGAATTTGAGCAACCTTTCAGAACGAACAAACATAAAGTACAATCATTGTTTAGTGATGCCTGCATTTGAGGAAAGACTACCACGATTTTAAAATGATGACTTATCCTCTGTTGTCTTGTGTTGTTTGTAAATCTTCACATTTAATGATAATGTAAAATGGTCAATTCAGAGCTTCAAAACCTTTTTTAATAATGTCATAGTTATGAAATATATGACTCTTTCAGATGCTTAGACCCATCTGGTTTGATTGTTTCTCTAGGCTGAGTCTCTGGTTTCTTCTCAACATAATTACACCCCTGCTGTGCTCACAACACCTCAATGGAAGTCTAATTTCATTTGCACCTCCTTAGAGGTATAACATTCTTCTTAGCATCCACAATACATACATTCAAGTTTATGAGTTATTTATTATTCCTTTATATTCTCACTGTCATGTTACAAACCTGTATGTTTCTATTTTTATTCTGTGGAGTACAAAAAGATACATTTTAAACAATCTTCTTAGTTCTCCTTCATATGACAGTGATGCTTCACTGCAAATCTTCTCTCCACATGTTTAAACTGGCATATTGTGTTAGACTGCATCACACACAAGTGCCAAGAGTCTTTAGTGTCAGTGACTTTAAACCTGGCATGGAGTGTCAGGACAAATGAGATTTCAGGGATTCGGCTTTGGTGAAGATTGTCAGTGAATTTACATTTCTGGAGCAGCAACTGGTTTAACCTACCTGGTCTCATAGGAAATACACGCCTCAAAGTATGTTTCTGCAAAACTGAAAAACATACCTATACACTCTTAAAAATGAAGGTGCTTCACAATGCCATAGAACAACCTTTTTTGTCTGAATGGTTCCATGAAGAACCTTTAATATCTGCAGAACCTTTGTTTCACAAAATGTTCTTTGTGGCAAAAGAAGGTTCTTCAGATTATAAAAAGGTAAGAAAGAGATGGTTCTTTAAATAACCTTTGACTGAATGGTTCTTTGTAGAACCAAAAAATGGTTCTTCTATGGCAGTGGTTCCCATTCCAGGTCCTGGAGAACCCCCAACACTGCACATTTTTGATGTCTCTCTTATCTAACACACACATTTGAGGTCTTGGAATTTTGACTAATGAACTGATGAGTTCAATCAAGTGGGTTTTATTAGGGAGACATTTAAAATATGCAGAGTTGGGGGTTCTCCAGGACCAGGATTGGGAACCACTGTTCTATGGCATCGCTGTGACGAACCTTTTAAGCACCTTTATTTTTAACAGTGTACGTATGAATCCCTGCAGTTTCCAGTTGAAATGAACACTAGCAGCTGTTAAACTAAGACAACTTTTATTCTCACAAAGTATTATTTGCAGGTCCAAAGTTTCACACAATATAGCCTAATTTTTACACTTATTTGAGAAATATTGTGTTACTAATTCAAAACAATTTTAACATGCTGCGATATTTGAACACTGATACCTTTGAAGGTTAGCATCACATATCCAGCTTCATATGTATGGGTTTTCATGTTCAGTAGGTTTGCTCGGTAGCTCATGCAGTATGGACTTGTGCTTGAGTAGAGCCCCGCATTTCAGCCCGAGCTCGACGGGCCCTGATTTATTTGTGCCCCTAGAGCCGGGCTTCGGGCCAATGTACAAGTCATAGTTACGATGTAGGCCGGGCACCGGGCCTGCAAAGCGCGTGCTTCAGCTTCCACTCTCCGCACAAACGATTGGATATGCGGCTAATAGTGCAATCGGTTTTATTATTCTGGAACCAGCATAAGCACCATGAAAGCTAGAAGTAAACACACAAATAATTATTAAGCTTTGGCATACCACACATTTACAAATAAATCCTCACACCTTTTACAGTGAATCACCGTGCATTTGTATATATGCAATGCACATTGAATTAACTTTAAAGCTATTTAAAATAACACATGAACTATAATTTGCTCAGTCAATACATTAAACTTTCCAACAAGATACACAACAAAACAATTTCCAGAAACAGTCAATGTAGACATTTTACATTATTATGACATGGGAGATGTTTAAAGGGATCCCTGGGTATTAAGACTTGTATGGCTTAATATAACGTAATTGATGTATCTTACTGAAATATGTAGTTGAAAACCCATGAATGTTTATGTTATTTAAAAAAAGATCACATAGTTTTATACATATTGTGGACTATGGGGGGCACCATTTTTCTGATGATGTAAAATGGTTGCACTCGGTGAGCTACTAGCGCTGCCTGTTGCTATTTTTACCACAATACAACTCTGAATAGACAACTCTGAAAAAATGTTTTTTATATGATGACCATAGCTATCGAAAGAGCTTACAGGTGGTGATGATATAAGTATAGGTTTAAACCAAATGCTGTACCATGGATTTTTTCCCCCCCACAAGGAGTCTAAACGCCTCTGATATCGAGTAAGATCCATGATTAGAAACTCCTTCAGTGGCCGCGGCGTTTTCATCCCAACAGATGGCATCTAACATTTCTTGTCTCAGCCGTTTGTAAGCTCTTTCGGTAGCTGTGGTCTACTAAAAGACAAAAAACAAAAAAAAAAGCAGGTCTTTAGGAAATTGTATTCGTCCACAGTCATCTTCCCATTCTTTTCTCCTCTTCTTATCGCTAGGAAAGTGTTACATTTCTTCTCTTGTTGCCCTTTGACTGAAAATTACAACCAAAAGCCATACATTGTGGTATTGTATCAGTATTTTATTGTTTTATTGTTCGTTTAAATATTGTGCTCTGCACCATCTTTTTACAGCGTACACATCTTCCTTTACAAACTTTCCGGGAGGTGGTAAGACCACTTTAGATTTCCTCAGGATAAGGTGGTTTGGAGTCAGGGGCTCTGGTGCCATGGGGTCATTGATTCCATCAACGTTTAATGGGCGACTGTTGATGATGCGTTCTAAGGGAGGCATCATCTAGTCTACCTGAACACTGAGCGATTGTAACATTCAGCACACTGCAAATAATCAAAATGTTCCACTCTCACACACTGCCTGCATGACTTGCTGAAGGAGCATTGAAAGTGAACTCACACAGTTTATCCGCCAGAAATACTTTCAAAGCCTCTGTATCACATTGCTTGATATCTTCTTTGAACTCATTCTTTGCACCCACAAAGTTTGTGCCCTGATCCCAGCGGAGCTGGCAGACAGCTTCTTTGAGGCTAATAAAACACCTTAAAGCGTTAATGAAGTCGTCCGTGGACATGTCTTCAAGCATTTCAAGATGGACTGCTCGAGAAGACAGTCATGTGAAGATGAGTCCATATCTCTTGCACTCTTTGCAACCTTGCTTGGTGACAAATGGGCCAAAACAATCCATTCCGCAGAACATGAAAGGAGCTGAGACTTCACAGTGTTCTCTGGGGACTTCAGACATCCGTTGATCCTCAACTGGTCATTTGAGCTTCCGGCATTTCACACATCTATATATTAACTTTTAACAGATTAACTCGCACCAATGGCCCAGAGCTCCATTAAGGTCTGGCTCTGGCCCTGGGGGCAGATCTGGACATGATAGTCTGACAGAATCAGCTTGGTAATGTGACTGTCTTTTGGGAGAATGATGGGGTACTTTAGTTCTTGACTGAGGGTTGATCCTTTAAGTCTTCCATCCAATGCAAAGAAGTCCCCCATCCAGAATGGTATCGAGGCAGAGAAGAAGACTTGAACTTGGAATAATGTCTGCATGAAAGCTCCTTTGCAGTGCCTTTAACTCTTGGGGGAAGGCTTGCTGCTGGATGAGCTGAATCACCACCTCAGCAGCCCTCCTACATTCCTCGACAGTCACAATTTCATCATGATATTTTAGCTTAGACCCTAGTTTTATTCTGGCAACCACCTTAACAAGCTTTGTCTAGGTGCAAAACTGACTCAGGCGGCTTAGAACGTCGTTCCAGTCATTGACTTGGGTTCTTCCAAATGCTGTCTTTCTGTTTTGTCTAAGTACTTTCTTCTATCATGTTTTACAACAGGGGCTTGGGCAAGCTCAACTGTGGCATCAGCATAATCTTGTATAGCTTTTCTTCGTTTCTTGGTTTTGGAACCTACAGGTATCTCAGAGTCTACGGGCATTTGGGAAGCCTGTGTTCTTTGCTTCTTCATCCACAAACTTACGATTAGGAACTCTACCACGGGCCCCTGGTAGGGTTTGGGGGAAGTGGATCATTCTTATTTTCCTCTTCAGCTTCATCTGACATGAATGAAGAACCACTTTCCACTTCAACGGGTGTTTTGGGCTCATCTTGATGGTTAACAATTGCCTCTGCCACAGTTTGGGAATCAACTATGACATCATCATCCAAGAGTTGTAACTTGAAGATTTTTTGGGGGGGGTTTCATTGTTGATGACACAAGAACCGGAACAATGCTAGAGGTGGTGGAAACATGCTGTGTCGATGCATGGGCCATAACCTTGTGGATTTACTTGCTTGCATGGTCTCCTGCATGGTCTCCTGCATCTCCTTGCATGGCTATGATATCTTTGCTTGCCGATTCAACAGGGTTCCTGTTTCTTTCTATGTGAAAGCAGGTTGGATGACGTCGACCACATGTACTGCAGGTGTGTCACCTTATACAGTCTTTGGTAATGTGGCCCTTTCTTAAGCCCTCAAAACACAGGTGGTTTTCATGAATGAAAGCTTTCTTTTCACCCATAGTCTTTGCTGCAAAGGTTGGACACTTAACAACACCATGTGTTTCTTTACAAACTAAGCAAGGTGGCTTTGAGTTTTCAGGAGTTCCTAAGGTGGAGTTTTTCATTTGAGCGCTTGTGTTGAGTGCCTTGTCTCTCTTTGGAAGTCTCTCGTCTGTGTTTTTAAAGTTCATCAGAAGAGGGGAGGCAATGGGGTTACAAGCTATGCAAGCTTCGGTTTGAATAAACTCTGTTAAATGCATAAATGCACTAAACTTGGATAGTCTCCAGATCTGCATTTCCAAAGACTGACCCGTACTCATCCTTATTTAGCACTATTCTCACCCTCTTTCTCTAGTTGGTCATTGAAAGCCTCATCTATGTTCTATAGTCGTTTACTGACAAAGTCACAAATCTTAACTGTAAGAGCGTCACATGCATCCATTATTTTGACAATATCTGGGGTAATAGTATGATTGCGTGAATGGGCTCATAATTTTGGTGTACTATAGCTTTAGATTTAAAGTTAATTTAGATTTTATCAAGGTCCTCAGCTGAGCAGATAGGTTCACTCTAACCTCCTTTGCTGCATGCTTCCAAGAGTCATAGGCTTTGTTGAAGGCCTTTTCATTTCTCATTGCTTCCTGTTCATGTAATTCTTGACCCTTTGTTGTTAAACTACGCTCACGGTAGCTCAACCTGACCTGTTGTGCTTCTGGAGGGTTGTTTGTTTTCGCAGCAGGTGATGACATCTTGTAGGTCTAGTGGATCTGTCTGTAAAGTAAGGCCTAAGGGTATTTTACATCTAGACTCGAGTTTGCATGAGAGATAATTTATCTTTACAACTATTTTACCACTCAAATCAGATGTTTACACCTTTGGACACACCAAGGAGAGTAAACAGAGACAATGTCATAAACAAGAATACTGCTGATAATCTACAGTCCTATAACTCCTTAGAATTATTTAGGATATGACAGTTCTTGATTTCTTTGTTTGTCCAATATCCCATGTGATGAATTAGCTGAGCACATCACCGTTCACCACATTGACTTTTATGTAGTTTTCTTGTGTGTGTAATGTATCTGTGGTGGGTTTTACCCACTTATTCAGCCAAAGTCTCTCACTGCAGCTGTTGCATCCACATATTGGCACACAAGTGATCACATAAATAGCTGGTAAAGGGTATTTTCACACTTGGTCCTTTTCAGGGGTCTGAGCGTGGTTCGTGTGATTTTTGGCCCATACGTGAACACAACGATCTCAGACCCCTCAGAAGCGAAGCGAACCAAACCGAGACCATCTCGAGAGGTGATCTGAGCACGGTTCGCTAAAAACGTGCATTGTGAACACAAAACAGCCCGGGCTCTCTTGATTTTCCATTTGCGAATTCCGATGTAGTTTGGCCATCAGATGTCTCCGTACAAATCAGCTGTTCATAGTGGCTGCTTCATCTGGCAGATCTCTATTAATTATTCGCTCACAACATACACTTGTTTATTTTAATTTCAACCGCTTCCAAACTGTGTAAGAGAGATACGGTTGTGCGCCTTGCCAGTTTAAACTTTTTGAAATAGGCTACGAGCGCACACATCACACTGGGGGCTAAATTACACTCTCTTTAGTGTTTATTGTTTCAACAATCAAAAACACCCATGGTTCACATTAACACAGATTGTTTTGTCACCTCGCTCCGCTCACCAAGGGTGCAAACTTTAAACTGGTTGCTTCCTGAGTTAGCCGCTAGCTTGATGGTCTCTGGACTAAACAGCACACAAATGTGTGGACATAAGACAAAGCAGCTTAAACAAACAATGTTACAATGAACAGCACCAGGATTACGCGACCTGTGTTAGTTTACATACTGTATGTCACTGAGCTTCTGAGACGAGAGAGATCTGACGAGTGAAACTGTAGATCGGCTATACAGGTTCCTGGGACACAGCCTCTTACCCAGTCATGAATGACCTGACTGTGAATAAATTACTTCTAGCGACCTCTAGTGGCCACTTACACTAGGTTTAACGATTAAACTAACATTGTTATATGTATATCTATATATTTTATCTTAGGCAAGTCGTGATGATTTGAGAAGGCAAAATTGATAAAACATCGGACTCAGTTCAGACTTGGGCCGGTAATTCTGATAAGCTGTCGGATAAGGGCCAGGCGAGGGCCAGAGCGGGGCTAGGGCCAATATTTGAGGCCCGTGCAGGTCTCTACAGTATGCTTGAGAGGTGAAGCGCTCCGGTACGAACCCTGTGAAATTTGCTCCTATTTGACTAAACAGGTCAAACCTGCATATGAGGAAGTTAAAATGGCATCCTTGCATCAGCGAATGTTTTTTTTATTATCAGTTTAGCATTTGTTAACCCTATTGGGTAGGTTTAGGGTTGGGTTTGGTGTAGGGGATATTTCCAACATGATGGAGCATTAACTTTTAGTGACAATCCTTGGATATTTGAATTATGAACCACCACGATATGTTCCTGAAGCAATATAATAAAAACACAGCAATACGTGCCGATATCAACATAACAAAATACTTACCAGGGTCACATATTGAACCCCTCATTTTAGCGCCATTCTCTGGACGTTTCACTTTTAAACTGCCTCGAAACACGCAGTAAGGTACGTAATAAAGGTGTTGCAGGAACATACTTAATGGCACATATTTCCTATGAGACCGGGTTGTGTTTAACACCCTGTCTACACTGGACTTGAGAGTTTTGTGTCAAAAGTTTTGTGCTTTGCCATTTCCGGCAACAGGACAAATGGATATGGATATGGATATGGTTTGTTTTGACGACAGCTTTCTGAAATGTATCAATAGGACTGCACTAACACCACCAGATGAGAACAAATCCTGAACTGAATCAAGCTGGATAATGGCACTATTGTCTTAAGCAGAATTAGTATTTTGTCTTTCATTGCGTCTTGCTACATCAGCATTGTTATTGAACTGAACTGAATCAACATTGTATTGGCACTTGCTGAATACTGAACAACATTGCTGCCTTGTGTAGAACTGAACTGAACTTGTATAAGAATTGATGAACTTCACACTGTTACATAGGGCTCTGTGTTAATGGTTAAGTGGTTGATCACTATTATTTTGCTCAGAAAATATAATCATGATTATTGCCATTTTACTTTTTAAAAAACATTTTAGCAAAATTACTGCAATTTCATATAAGCACAGATCGAGAATGTCAACGTCATGATTTGCTTGCAAATTTAGTCACAGCAAACAGCGCAAACAACCTTATGAAAGAGAACCGACTGGCTGTGTTATTTGAGCAGAAAGTCACATTAGAGATTGCTAAACTTCAACTGACATGTTTGCCTTTTTCCGTATTGTAGAGAGAGAGTCCATGTGCATGATTGCCAGATTGAGCTGATTAAGTAAACCACTAAGCAGAAAATCTATCAATTTAAAAGAAAAAGCTCAGACTGCAGGATTTCAACTCTTGACATCTGGCAACTGAAGCCATGAAAGCTTGAGGGGACTTGTTAATAATGCAAGACAGCACAAATGCCAAATTATAATAAAGCCTTTTCACGATAAATAACCAGCAGGCAAATATTGCATCGCATATGATAATGCTTAGTAAATCGAGAGAAGCTAAAATTGTGATCATGAATGTAATATGACTTATTGTGCAGTCCTATTTGAACTGAACCAACACTGACTTGAGCTAAATATGACACTGTTGTCTTTTACATCTTCTTTACAGCAGAATTTCAGTTGTCTCCATAGTTGAGTTTCCATAATTGATTCTGCTATTTTATCACGGTGAAGCTGACACAATCTACATTGCATGAAGTGCTATAGAAATTAAGGTGACTTGATTTGACTTGACAAATCTAGTGTAGACAGCTCAAGCTGTTTCAGCATGATAATGGATGCCCACGTACACATTAGGGGATAATTGATTTCTGTTTGACTTTGCTCCATTTGCTAATGAGTGCTACAGCATGGCACGTTTATCTTGACTTTGACGCGTCAGTAACTGAACTGTCAATAACTACATTTAAATCACTGCACTAATCTCTGAATCTAAATCTGTTAAATGGCTAACTGCATTAAATAAGGTGCATTTTCAGTGGGACTTACTCTTGTATCTCTACAGCATGCTCACATGTGACAGAAGCTTGTACCACTAGCCCACTAGTAAAACATTTGTTTATACAAAATCAGCAGCTCTCATCCTTTCTTCAGGTTTGAATGTGGATCAGGCACAGTTTGAGGTGGCTCTCGGGCTTTGACAGAATTACTACAGTCCCACGATAGAGCTGGTGGTGAGAAGAAAATGTAAAAATAGATCGAGCTGATAACGACGGCTATATTTATACAGTCTTTCTCATCTCCTGGTTAGATTTTCCCTTCCATCAAGGTTCATTTCCAGCCCAGCAAACAGACAACCTTTAAGTATCTTCTCAATTATTAGTCTTCGAAACCATCCTGCTGAATGAACATGGATACCTAAGCCACTTAATAAATAGTAAAGTGAAGCAAAATATTTCAACACTTTGATGTTAATATTAGTTAATGTGACTTGTAGTTGTTCTGCTATGAGACCTGTATGAAGGCAACTGCATTCATACGTTTACAGCATTCATACGTAATTATTGATCACAGTTCAATCCCCCAAAAGCAAATTAATTGTCATTTTGAATCTTTACCAATCGTTGCCACTATCCTTCAAACCACTGGATTGATCTGTTTGTCAGCAAGAAGTTAATTATTTATTCATTATTATTAGTGCTGTCAAACGACAAAACGAGAAAGCGTCAAATGTTTGCATGTTCCTGTGGTTCAGTGGTAGAGCATTGCGTCAGCAACGCAAAAGGTCATGGGTTCAATTCCCAGGGAACACATACTGATAAAAAATGTATATCAAAATAAGTCGCTTTGGATAAAAGCGTCTGCTAAATGATTAATCCTGATTAATTACATCCAAAATAAACATTTTTATTTACATTATATGTGTGTGTGTGTATAGTATACTGTGTATATTAATTATGTATATATAAAGACACACATACAGCATATGTTTGGAAAATATTAACATGTATTTGTATTATAAATAAATATATTTAATATATAAACGTAACACAATTTTCTTAAATATACACATGCATGTATGTGTATTTATATATACAGAATAAATATACTCATTACACACACATATGTGACCCTGGACCACAAAACCAGTCATAAGTGTACATTTTTCCAAATTAAGATTTATAAATCATCTGAAAGTTGAATAAATAATATTTCCATTGATGTATGGTTTGTTATGATGGGACAATATTTGGCTGAGATACAACTATTTGAAAATCTGGAATCTGAGGATGCAAAAAATCAAAATATTGAGAAAATCATCTTTAAAGTTGTTCAAATGAAGTTCTTAGCAATGCATATTACAAATGAAAACTAAGTTTTAATATATTTACAGTAGTAAATTTACAAAATATCTTCATGGAACATGATCTTTACTTAATATCCTAATGATTTTTGGCATAAAAGTAAAATGGATAATTTTGACCCATGCGATATACATACTCCTGCTTTTGTGCTCCAGGGTCACATATGCTGTAAACTAAATATTTTATTTTGGATGCGATTAATCACAATAAATCGTTTGACAGCACTAACTATTATTAATATTTTTTCTACTTCTTATATTATTATTCATAATTATTAAAATACAACTAAATTTAGTTTGATCACTTTTCTTTTATATATTTTAATAAGTACAGGTCAGAATAAGGTTATTTATTTTTACATAAATATCTGTATTAGTGGTGGGCCGTTATCGGCGTTAACGTGCTGCTTAACGTGAGACTCTTATCGGGTAATAAAAAATATCGCCGTTAATCTATTCTCAAAGTTGGGTTGGGAGCTGGGTCTATACTACGCAAGCTATGATGACTTTCACCCTGATATTTTAGTGCGGATGTATACCAGCCGAATTGCACTGTAGGGGCGAGAACGAGTCTTGAACTAGAGGCTCGCAGTCCGTGATGGACAGATTGTTAACGGCTGGTCTATGTGGTAATACAATCGGGCAGGACATCCAAACGCTCACCTATCATTCATCAACCTCAAATATGGCTTTTCATCTGAAAGATGTATGTAGTAGCAACTTTACATGGCCGCTCAATATGATGTTAACCTAGAGAAATGTGCGCTATTGAAGTGTTTGTGTGGAAGCGCGTTTGCTGCAGGACAGGCTCCGGTGCGCTCACTTGCTCTTACAATCTCCGTCATTTTTGGTCATACAGATAAAAGTAGCCTAATACATATTTCGAATCTGTAAAGACTCTACGTTTATTTGTGTGCACTCAGAATAACAACGAAACGTTGCGCTTTTAAGCAAACAGGATGCGCTTTAGGTCTCATGTGAACTTGAGCGAGAAACTTCGAAACTCGAATATATCTAAAAATACAGTACATAGAAAAATATATCTATAGAGAGTGAAATGTCTAAAAAATAAAAATAGAAGACGTGTGTGTTAGCATGGATGATTTACATGAAATTTAATCTGTGCAACACTGTGCATAAGATGGCTTTCAGTTCAATATAATAACAAAAAACGACATTTTGGGTTTTTATTCAACTAATAAGGTGGGCACGCTGTGATCTGTACTATATTTTTACTGTAATTGACAGTTATTAATCTATGCCCACCACTAATTTAAACCTTTTGTCTTGGAATTTATTTTTTGTAATTTGAAGAAAAACACTTTGGGATTAAACATTATGAAGTTTAATTACAAAAACAATATCATAGTGTACACATAACACAATACAAAGTGAAAAAAGTTCACAAAAACACAGTGTTTGAGAAAAAAAAGTATAAGTGAAAACGGTATAAATGTCCTGAGGTACATACTGATTCACTAAAGAGTACAAACAATAATACAAAACTAATCAGTCAATACAAAATGCCAGCTGTCTCTTTGAACAATTACAACGACGGTTTTACATTTGCAATTCCACATTGATATATAGTCAATTAAAATGAATGCTATTTCCCTGCGGGAAAAACAGGTATATTTATATTTATATTGTGTTGTGGTCTTGAAGTATATCATACACTAAATATGCAGAGCATCATATCACTTTGATATCATCTCGACAGCAGGGGACTCGTCACCGTTGCCGTCGTAGTCTGTGGCCGGGCCGGACACCAGCACCCTCATGCGGTCGGGGAAGTTGTCCAGTTTAGGGTAGAGAAGGTCATAGACCAGCGCAGCTGTCACACCTCCACACATGGGGCCTACCCAATAGACCTGAAAACAGAAGAGAAATCATTTCAAACAGAATGGAAACAACAAATTCTAAAATATTTAAAAGTCTATTTGTGTTTGTGGGTGGAATCTGCACGTCCTGATTTTGCTGAGTTAGATGTGTTCCAGGGTCAACATATATGCAACAACATTTTATCCCAAAATGTAGTCTTGACCATTCCCTATCAGTCAGTCGCGTCGACGTAACGCCAGAGTGACTGACTAATGGGATCTCGACGGAGAGCCCAATCACCTTGAGTGTTAACAAAACAAGCCAATGACACGCGCACTCCGCCCGCGGTGCGGGTATAAAGGAGAGCGTGCAAACGCACATCAGCTTTCGCTCGGAGCCGAGGCTTGCAAATCTCTGAGTGTCTGCAACACAAGACTACAGCGTTGGTGTTACGGGCGTCAGCGGAGGTTGCTGTCCAGTGCTGGATTCGAGAAGCAGCGATCGCGTTGCTACCTCCCTCGGCGCTTCAGCGCTGCTGAAAGAGAGTTTTTCAACTAAAAGAGCAAATCTAAAGAGCTCCACGAGCGACGGGCGTCCTTTAAAGATGGCTTCCGCCGTGCGTTTCTGGATGTGGGTTCCTGACTTCATCTGATGGTCACGATCGCTGCCCCTCGTGCTTGGGCTTTAGGCACGCTGAGACAGCGCTCGTGGATGAGTCATGTTCTCACTGTGGGAACATGACCATAGCGATGTTGCGCTCCAGATACCTCCTCGCTAGACGTGGGGTATCCCCTTGCTCTGCCCGTTCTAGTTCCTCCGGACGGAGGACTACTTGGCTCAGGGCCAGGGTGATTTGAGGATCACAGTGAGAGCTTCCCGTCCGAGTGCTCTCGCTGGCCTCTCACTCCTCGAGCACATCGCACCGTCCTGGGGTTCCCGGATGAGTATCACGGGGTCCTCGGACAGGCGGGCCCAGCATCTCATTCGGTGCCCCAGCAGATGACAGGCTTTCGATCACTGCATCGGGGGATGAGCTAGGTTCTGGAGAGGATGATTCGGCTGCGCTGCCTCCGTCAGGAAGAGTAGCGTTGCCCGAGTCAGATCCAGAACTGACCGCTATGCTTTCCCGGGCCGCTGAGAGCATCGGGCTGCACTATAGGCGTCCGCCTTCTCCCGAGCGCTCGAGGCTGGATGATTGGTTCCTGAGGGCGCAGGCCGAACGTCGGCAACCGCCCCCGGTTCCGTTCTTCCCGGAAGTGCATGAGGAGGTGACTAGGTCTTGGAAGGCACCTTTTTCTGCCCGAAGCAGGCCTAGTGCCTCCTCCGTCCTCACCACCCTCGACGGCGGAGCGGCCCAGGGTATGTGGAGGTCCCCAGTCGGCGCGCCATTGCCATGCAGCTTTGCCCGCGGGCGCTGCCGCCTGGAGGGTAATCCACGCCTTCCGTCCAGGGCCTGTAAGTTCTCGCCCCGCTCTAACGGCCAAGGCTTACGGTGCTGCTGGACAGGCCGCTTCCGCCCTGCACGCCATGGCCCTCCTGCAGGTCCACCAGGCCAAGGCGTTGAAACAGCTGCACGAGGGTGATGCTGACCCAGGTGTGTTGCAGGAACTGCGACAGCGACGGACCTCGCGCTGGGGCGACGAAAGTCACGGCGGGCCCTGGGTCAGACGATGTCCACATTAGTGGTCCAGGAGCGCCACCTGTGGCTGACCTTGGCGGATATGAGGGAGTCCGACAAGCACCGCTTCCTGGACTCCCGATCTCCCAGGCCGGCCTATTCGGGCGGCGGTGGAGGACTTTGCCCAACAGTTCTCCGCCGCACAGAAGCAGACGGAGGCGTTTCTCACATCCTGCCCCGGCGGTCCGCTGCTGTCTCCACCCCACCGGCTGCAGCCCCTCCGCCTGCTCGTCGCCGGCTCCTCCTGCGGCCTCCACCTCCGCTCCAGCTCGGCCACAACAGCAGCCTTCACAATGGCCGCAGCATGGAGCTGGCCGCAGGAAAGCGGCGCGGCCCGCCTCCGCCCCTGCCAAGCCTGTGAAGTGCCAGGGTAGGCGGCGTCCCTGGGACGGGCGACCTGGAGCCTCGGGATCCTGCTCTTCAGGAGATGGCGATAGCACCACTCCTTCCCCCGGAGGAGGGCCGGGTGGAGAATTTTTGTTCTGTTCCGCCACTGGCCCCCGGGCCAGTGCGCGAGACCCCGTCTCCACATTCCCATCCCCCTCTCTCTTCGCCAGTGGGCAGCAGGGTCCGGTCCGAGGACGCGATGCCTTCTCCCGCGCCCCCTGCCCAGCCGTGGAGCCAGGTGAGTGTTGCACCACACACTCAGACCCCACTTCGAGACGCTCTGCCTTTCGAGTCGGGCCCCTGGGCTCCACTGCGCTGCCCCACCGCGGGTACGTCTATGTCTCCCCTGGTCCCGCTTGTACGGCCCCTGGGGGCCTGGCTAGAGCTCCCCAGGCCGTCTCGCTGGCTCCTGAGGACCATCAGACTCGGCTACGCGATTCAGTTCGCCCGGTGTCCTCCCAAGTTCAGGGGCAATCGGTTCAGGATGCCCCTGTCTTGCGATAGAAGTCGCGGTCCTACTGGCGGGGAGCGATACAGCCGGCCCCTCCAGCCGAGATGGAGTCAGGGCTCTACAAAGGCCCCTACTTCATCGTTCCCAAGAAACACGGTGGGTTACATCCAATCTGGGACCTGCGTGTTCTGAACCGGGCCCTTGTCAAGCTCCCGTTCAAGATGTTGACGCAGAGACGCCTCTTTCAATGCGTCCGTCCCTTCGATTGGGTTGCAGCGATCGACCTGAAAGATGCCTACTTCCATGTCTCGATCCTCCTCGATTCCGCTTTGCGTCGAAGGCGCGAGCATACCAGTAGGCCCTCCCTTCGGGCACCTCAGCCGGTTGGGGCTTCAGGTCAACCGGGAAAAGAGCAAACTCTCCCCTATGCAGAGGATCTCTTTTCTCGGCATGGAGTTGGACTCGGTCAACCTCACAGCACGTCTCTCAGAGGAGCGTGCTCAGTCAATGCTGAGATGCCTGGAGTCTCTCCAGTGCAAGAGGGCGGTTCCACTGAAACATTTTCAGAGGCTCCTGGGGCATATGGCATCCTCAGCCGCTATCACGCCGCTCGGATTGCTTCATATGAGACCGCTTCAGCGTTGGCTTCACGACCGAGTCCCGAGATGGGCATGGCACCACGGCACATACCGGGTCTCACTCACCCGTCCTGCCGTCGCGCACCTTCAGCCCATGGTCGGATCTTGCCTTTCTTCGGGCAGAAGTTCCCCTAGAGCAAGTATCCAGGCACGTTGTTGTTTCAACAGACGCCATGTGCAACGGGCACGCAGCCGCGGGGCTCTGGACAGGGCCCCAGCTGCAGTGGCATATCAATTGCCTCGAGTTGCTGGCAGTATAGCTTGCTCTGCGCCGCTTCAGAACGCTGCTACACGAGAAGCATATACTGGTCCGCTCGGACAACACTGCGACCGTTGCGCACATCAACCACCAGGGCGGTCACGCCCCGTCCGCATGTCGCAACCGCCCGCCATCTCCTCCTTTGGAGTCAGAAGCATCTGAGGTCGCTTGGCGCCGTTCATGTCCCAGGCGAGCTCAATCGTGCAGCCGACGAGCTCTCACGCCAGCACGCCCTTCCGGGAGAATGGCGACTTCACCCCGAGGTACCCCAGCTGAATTGGAGACGCATCGGGGACGCTCAGGTAGACCTGTTTGCCTCCCCGGACACGTCTCACTGCCAGTTGTTTTTCTCCCTGTCCGAGGGGACCCTCGGTACAGATGCGCTGGCATGCAGCTGGCCTCGGGGCTTACGCAAATATGCGTTTCCCCCAGTGAGCCTTCTCGCACAGACCCTGTGCAAGGTCAGGGAGGACGAGGAGCAAGTCCTCTTGGTGGCGCCTTACTGGCCCAACCGGACGTGGTTTCCAGAACTGATGCTCCTCGCGACAGCCCCTCCTTGGCAAATTCCTCTGAGGAGGGATCTACTTTCTCAGAGAGGGGCACCCTCTGGCACCGCGCCCAGACTTGTGGAATCTCACGTATGGTCCTTGGACGGACGGAGGTTCTTGGGCTACCTCAGCGGTAGTAAACACTATCGCTTCTGCCAGGGCTCTGTCTACGAGAAAGCTTACAGGCTGAAGTGGAACCTGTTCGATTGGTGTTCTCCCGCCGCGGGAGGACCCCGTAGATGCCCGATCGCAGTCGTGCTTTCTTTCCTGCAGGATGGGTTGGAGGCGAAGGCTGTCTCCTCCACCCTCAAAGTGTATGTCGCCGCTTGCCGCACCACGATGCAGTAGACGGTAAGTCTCTGGGGAAACACGACCTGGTCATCAGGTTCCTCAGAGGGGCAAGGAGGCTAAATCCTCCGGCGCCCTCACCTGGTACCCTCTTGGGATCTCCCCTTGCGCATCTATGTGGACCGCAGAGCTTCAGGACCTCAGACCAGCTCTTTGTCTGCTTCGGAGGACAGCAGAAGGGAAGAGCTGTCTCCAAACAAAGACTCGCCCACTGGATAGTGGAGGCTATAGTCTTGGCCTATCAGGCCCGGCGCTTACCGTGCCCCCTTGGTGTGAGAGCACACTCTCTGAGGCGTTGCTTCCTCTTGGGCTTTGGCACGAGGCGCCTCAATAGCAGACATTTGTAAAGCTGCCGGCTGGGCGACACCTATCGTTTGCAGGTTTTACAATCTCCGTATAGAGCCAGTGTCCTCCCGTGTACTTGTCTCAGATGGCCAGTAACACTGGAACCCGCTCGGTGTCAATCACGCTTGCTGCGCCATTCCCCTCTACGGACCGGATACGTGCGCCCTGTTGCTTCTCAGTTCAGTTCCCCACGGCGAACCCTGTTGAAGTTCCTCCCGCACCCTCGGCAGTCAGGTGTGGCGGAGCACCAGACGCCAGGTCCAGTACTCGTACGTTGCCCAAGGTCAACCCTTGTGCTGGGCTAGGTGCCCATGTGTAGTGATTCCCCCTTGATGATCCCACATGTGTATTCTTCCACGGTACGGCTTCCCCCCTTGGTGAGCCCGTGTCTTCCCTGGCAGAACCCTCTGCCTTCTCTGCTGTGTAGCTATCTCACCCCAGGCGGGCTGGGTCTACCTCAGAGACTCCCGTATGTGGTACTGCCCTTGGCCAGTCCATACGTGTAATCTCCACATGATACCTCCTTATGCGGGATGTGGCTCCGTAGCGTTTCCCCCTACTTGGGGTACGCTTTCCCAGTGTTATTCTACCCACTGAGCGGAACAGCAGTGCGGTTATCTCTGCTAAACCCTGTCCTATCTTCCATCCCAGCTGGTGTGGGGGGACTTGCCGGCTTCTGCAGAGCACTGGAGGGGGTCAGCAATAGTGGCGTTTTCCAAGGGATCCCATTAGTCAGTCACTCTGACGTTACGTCGAACGTGATTGACTGATAGGGAACGTCTCAGTTACTTGCGTAACCCCCGTTCCCTGAAGGAGGGAACGGAGACGTAACGTCCGCCGCCATAGTTGCTGTACCACCGCCTGCGGCAGGGCACACAGTCTCGGCTCCTCAGCGAAAAACTGATGTGCGTTTGCGCGCGCTCTCCTTTATACCCGCACCGCGGGGCGGAGTGCGCGTGGCGAAACACGCACGCCAACTGTCATTGGCTTGTCTTGTTAACACTCGAAGGTGATTGGGCTCTCCGGCGAGATCCCATTAGTCAGTCACTCTGACGTTACGTCTCCGTTCCCTCCTTCAGGGAACGGGGGTTACGCAAGTAACCGAGACGTTTCCCTACACCTAAACCTAACCTTAACCATGAGTAATCCCTAAAATCAGAGGATGACACTAATGTGCAAGCACCAAAGACTGATTGTAGGCCTAAACTTCACAAAAAAACTATAAACTTGTTCTTCAAATCTGATTGGTTAATAACAATGTTGTTCCAGGGTCAACAAAGATGTTGGTCCAGGAACATGTCGCACTTGGTAAAATCAGGTTCTGCGGCGGGAGCGCTTATGTAATATCATATAAAACATTCCAGAGGGTTCTAAAATGCGAAGCTTTTCTGATTTGTTGTTAGTGCATGTGGTCAGTTGCTACTTTAATTTTAATATTTGTTATGTTTATTGATGTTTTTTTTGTCTAAATTTTATTGAAGTATGTTATACTATTTAAATGTTATTGGAGTTAGTTTTTCAACTTCAACATTTTGTTTAATTCATTTAAACATGTTACTTGCCATTTCTTTGTAATTGTTTGAGAAATTTCTGAGTGAAAATTGTTTCTACACCACATTTTGGTCCACTTTAGGCATTCTGTCGACTATAAGTAACTTTGCAAGTGCATTTCAACTTATTCTATAACCCTAACCCTAGCCTGGGTTAATGAGAGCTAGTGCTAATGAGAGTTAGTTGACATGTACTTGCAAAGATACTTATATCAACAGTATTTCAAAAGAAACCATCAAAAAAGGACCATCAAAATAATGTTTTTATATCTTTCTCCCAATGTATTGTATTCTGAGTTTGTCTACTAGCCCAGGTCAAAGGTCACTGCCAGTCTCTCTGATATTATGGTCTCCAAAAATGACTTGAGTCCTCCTCCAATGTAAGTATGGAGTGTAATCAGATTTTTTAATAGCTCATTTTTTCTCAACAAGCCAAATTCGAGGTATCATTCTTGTCCCTGTAAAAATACTTAAGGTAAGGGGTTTGTTCATATGACTAACTTCATCTCTAAGATGTATCTGTGTACAAATATCTTAAATACAATTTATTATGGCTGTTTAACATGCTATCGCAGGTCAGCAAACAATACATTTACAGGATGAAAAGATAGACCGTAAAGGGACAGTTCATCCAAAAAAAAATTCCTGTCATCATTTATTCACCTTCAAGTTGTTTCAAACCTGTATGAGTTTCTTTCTTTTGCCCAAAACAAAAGGAGATATTTTAAAGAATCCGGGTAACCAAACAGTTTCCGGACCCCATTGACTTCCATTGCCCCCAAACTATGGAGATCAGTGGGGATAGAAAAACAGTTTGATACTCAAATTCCTCAAAATATCCTCATGGTCAACAGAAGAACACATACAGGTTTGAAATAACTTAAGGATGAGTAAATGATGAGAGCATTTAAATTTTTGGACAAACTGTCCCTTTAAATAGACGTCTCGGCATGTACATGTGCTATCTGGGACTTTAAGTACAGTAAGTAACCCTTAGCAAACAATACTAAATCATGTGTTTTAACTATAGATTATTCCTGACTAGGCATTCATCTAAAACCACATAATTGTTACTCATTAACTATACAAGTTCAACAAGAGCTGATTCTGTCCTCTGATTAGATCTTGGATGGTTTACATTTAACATATTCCTTCTCTATTATTTTTAGATATAATGTATTAAGTTTCACAGGGGAAAGCAGAGATGTAATTGTACCCAGTGGTTGGTAAAATCACGAAGAATCACTGCAGGGCCGAAGGATCGAGCCGGATTGATCCCACATCCCGTGAAGCTGATCTACACAGAAAAACAAAGGAGTAATGGGTGATTAAAGATGCCCATTTTTGAATCAGTTATGCTACTTTATTTTTATATATCTTAAAGCAGAAACTAATTTACACACTTAAACATCACTCTATTCATGTCATGTTGCTTTATGTATTCATATGGTAACCCTGGCCGTATTTACAACAGTTACAGGAATGCCGAAGCAGAAAAGAGGCAGTAGGAGAAGAGTGAATGCTGATTACTCACGGCTGTCAAATGGCCCAGGCAAACACTGAGGCCGATGGCCAGAGGGGCGGAGCCGGTCACGTCCCGCCTTCTTTTGTCGGTGACTGCTATGACACACAACACTAGCTGGAAGGTAGCGAAGAGTTCAATACCAACACCTTGACAGGGAGAAATATTAGCACTGATCTGTAAATAAAACATAGATTTAGTTAGACTGTTGTGGAGGTTCAAACGAGCATCGGTATTTCTAATCATGTATTTGCATGCATAAGCATCACAATACATTCAAAGACACAATACATTTTGATATAGTTTTTACATATTTTTACATATTTTATATAAATATTGACATATATATTATCATATATTTTTTTAAATGTCTAATATAATTTTAAGTACAATAAACCGGGCTCTGAGTTGCTTTGTTTACCTGTTGTTGTTGTTTTGTATTTTAAAACTTTTTTCCAGGAGGTAAAATACATGCAATATAAACTGTAATATAAACAGCAGCAATTTACTGTAAAAAAGTGAAAATACAAAGCTGTTACCTAAAGAAGATGTGTGTATGTGTGTGTGTATGTGTGTGTGTGTGTGTGTGTGTGTGTGTGTGTGTGTGTGTGTGTGTGTGTGTGTGTGTGTATGTGTGTGTGTGTTATCTGAACCTTAAAATGCATTTTCTTGCCTTAACCTAATATAGTTAGATTTGTTCATAATATTTTTGACTTAAAAATATAACCAAAGTCAGATTTTATATATTTTTTAACAGTGTAGAAAAATTCCAATTCTTTCTTTGTAACTAATTATTTATTAATGAAATGTCACAAATTATAAATTTCCTAGACTTAAAATTGACATTTAATTACAGATTATTCCAGTTTGGAGATTCATTGAAAAATGAACATATTATTTTAAACTTGAACGAAAAACTGATTGGAACAACATAAGCGACTCATGTAATAATGTAAAGAGAGCAGTCAGAGACAGGTGTCTCAGCAAAGATACTGAAGATCAGCTTACTCACCTTATTTAGCCCCAGTTTATCCCCATCGGTGACGCCATACACGATGCCACTCGCCAGCGCTGCACCTAACAGCTGGGCCACGATGTACATCACAGCCTTCAGAAAGCTGATCTGGCAGCTGGCCAGCAAACCCAGCGTCACAGCTGGATTCAGATGGGCTCCGCTGATGTGACCCAGGCTTTGGGCAAGAGTGGCGATGGACAAGCCAAACGCGAGAGCCACCTTGACCTCCTGATCTGGTTTGTCATTGTTGGTGTTCCCAACTGCAGCTGTAATGCTGAGGAAGATGAAGAGGGTCATACCCACCAGCTCGGCCAAAACGGCCCTCCAGAACGCCTTACTCTTCAGCTCCTTCATGACTGGCAGCTCTGGGCACGCGGATGTGTTAGTGTGGGGGTTTCTGAGGGCACTAAGTAAGTTTCTCTGCCAAAAGAGAGTATTTATAGGGCAGGTCCTGCTAATGAAACAGGGGGCGGGTTTAAGCTACGGGGGCAGAAAGAGTGAGTGAGAGAGAGGAGAAGAGGCAGGCAGAATTGATGAGAAATCCTTAGTTTTTCTTCCCCCTTGTCAACTCTACAAGTCAGAGAAGGGCATAATCTGGTTTTATTTAAACATCGACCTCCATTTAATTTAAAGACTACAAGCAGCTAAACTTTATTCTGTTCTAACTTGGAGAACAAACTAGTGGATTGTTACTATGTTTCACATTTTAGAATAATATACATTTCATCAAAGCTAAGATTGGAAACTATGTAGTGAAATTTTACATTTTGGTTCACTTCAAAGTTTTCACCCTTTGTCGAGATTACAGTTCTGCACACTCTGAACTTTCAGGACCATGAGATACATGAATGAACTCAGCTGTGACCAAAATTTTGTCTGGACAGTTTGTAAAAGTCAAACAGAAAAATAAAAGTACTTTTAAGCTAATTTCAGCATACAATAGGGAATAATTCCCATAAAGTTCACAACATGGGAGTGAAAGTGAGCTCACACACACACACACACACACACACACACACACACACACACACACACACACACACACACATGTTGGTTTTATGGTTTAGGGGACTCTCCATTGGCGTAATGGTTTTTATACTGTACAAGCTGTATGTACACCTACCCTACACCTAAACTTAGCCCTCACAGGAGACGGTGCATTTCTACTTTCCTCAAAAACTCACTCTGTATGATTTATAAGCATTTTGAATTATGGGGACACTGAAAATGTCCTCATAAATCACCTTCTCCTTGCAATACCTGTCATACCCATGTCATTATACAAATGTGTGTCCTCATAAACCACATAAACATGCCCACACACACACACACACACACACACACACACACACACACACACACACACACACAGTTTTATGGGAACTGTTCATAGACATTTTTGTTGTGTACAATTTGTATACCCTTACGTAAAATAAGTTTATTCAAGTGTGCTATTAGTGTACTTCTTTTAAACAAAAAATAGTAAAGTATACTTTTAGGCCACTTTATTAGGTACACCTTGCTGGTACCGGGTTGGACCCACTTTTGTCTTCAGAACTGTCTTAATTCTTCGTGGCATAGATTCAACAAGGTGTTGGAAACATTCCTCAGAGATTTTGGTCCATATTGACATGATAGCATCACACAGTTGCTGCAGATTTGTCGGCTGTACATCCATGATGTGAATCTCTCGTTCCACCACATCCCAAAGGTGCTCTATTGGATTGAGATCTGGTGACTGTGGAGGCCATTTGAGTAAAGTGAACTCATTGTCATGTTCAAGAAACCAGTCTGAGATGATTTGAGCTTTGTGACATGGTGCATTATCCTGCTGAAAGCACATCAGAAGATGGTACACTGTAGTGATAAAGGGATGACTTGGTCAACAACAATACTCAGGTAGACTGTGGCGTTTAAACGATGCTCAATTGGTACTAAGGGGCCCAAAGTGTGCCAAGAAAATATCCCCGACACCATTACACCCCCACCAGCAGCCTGAACCGTTGAGACAAGGCAGGATGGATCCATGCTTTCATGTTCTTTACGCCAAATTCTGACCCTACATCTGAATGCAGCAGCAGAAATCCAGACTCATCAGACCAGGCAACGTTTTTACAATCTTCTATTGTCCAGTTTTGGTGATCCTGTGTGAATTGTATCCTCCGTGTCCTGTTCTTATCTGACCGGAGCGGCACCCGGTGTGGTCTTCTGCTGCTGGAGCCCATCTGCTTCAGGGTTTGACGTGTTGTGCGTTCAGAGATGGTATTCTGCACACCTTGGTTGTAATGAGTGGTTATTTGAGTTACTGTTGCCTTTCTATCTTCTCTAACCAGTCTGCCCATTCTCCTCTGACCTCTGACATCAACAAGGTATTTTCGTCCACACAACTGCCGCTCACTGGATATTTTCTCTTTTTCGGACCATTCTCTGTAAACCCTAGAGATGGTTGTGTGTGAAAATCCCAGTAGATCAGCAGTTTCTGAAATACTCAGACCAGCCCGTCTGGCACCAACAACCATTCCACATTCAAAGTCACTTAAATCCTCTTTCTTCCCCGTTCTGATGCTCGGTTTGAACTTCAGCAAGTCGTCTTCACCACATCTAGATGCCTAAATGCATTGAGTTGCTGCCATGTGATTGGCTGATTAGCAATTTGTGTCACCAAGCAATTGAACAGGTGTACCCAATAAAGTGGCCAGTGAGTGTATATTTGAGCTATTCTGTGCTCCTAGAATCCGTGTTTTCATTGTTATACGATAGGGGGCGCTATTACACATCTTCTGTACAGAATTCCCAAAAGAGCACAAGTGAAGAAGAAACTGAAACAACATATGCTTCTACATGTAATCTAACAGAATCAAAATGTATAACTTTATGGAATAAAATGTCAACAAATGAAAAGGAAATAATGCCTGTCAAGCTTTGGGGTGTTGATCGACATTTATGTTTTGATTATCATTCTGAATCCAATTCATAGCCTTTTTCAGCTTTTTGTTCAAAATGTTGTTTCTTTATTTTTATTAATGAAACTTTCAACCACATTCATACACTTGTTTTAAGAATATTTTAATTGCCTCACTGGTAGATAATTTTACTTGTTTTAAGCAAAATTAACTTAATAATTCCCCCCCCCTGGAAACAAGACTAAATATCTTAAGTAATTTTGCTCATCTAGGAAAACTATCTTGATTTAATATTTTTTTTATATTTTAACTAGAAACAATACAAAAATACTAAGAAAGATAAGCAATTTTTTGCCATGCACTGGCAGTTATTGGAGTCCAAGTGAATTTAAAATGACGTTACATAGGGCTGTGCAATTAATCGCATGCGATTATCATGCACATCTCGTCAGAAAAGCCGATTCCATGATTGGCACTAAATCTCCATCACCTGCTTTCATTTCACTACTGATTGTACCCTGTATGATTGTGTATGTGACGAATAATAAAGAACCTTGAACCTTGAACCTTTCAAATGGAGCACTTAATACACAGAGCCGTAGGTTCCATGAAGGAGGGAGACATCCGTTGGAGATAGACTGACGAAATTGGGAACTTGCCAGAGAGCCCTATCCACTTCGAGTGTAACTAAACGAGCAAATGGACATTGGCATGTGGATTTCGCATCTGGCTGCCACACCCCGCAGCGCAGGTATAAGAGGCAGCAGGTGCACCGCATTAATTCATGCTTTCGCTGAGGAGCCGAGCCGGTGACCCTATCAGTCGGTCACTGTCGATGTCACGTCGGAGATAGACTGGCAAAATTGGGATCCCTACCAAAGCGTCACAGGAGCTGCCCCTTCCAGCACCATGAGTAGGCCTCCTGATCCTTCCTATGAGGCAGACGATAGGACCGGGCTCTACACAGAGAAGGTCAACTACTGCTGTTCCAAATCAACCCAAAAGTAGGATTTGAATAAGGAAGAGGCACACTGTGGAGTCACCTCCTCCCAGAGGGTCAAGTGACATTTGCTCATGTGAAGTAACCCCGCAGGGCCCTATTGCACATGGAAGTCTCTGAGATGGCTCAAGCTGCATCATTAGAAATGGCTGAATGTGGTCTGCCAGGGGAAACACGGCTCTAGTAAGAATGCCATGGAAAACACAAATGGGATCCAAACAGGGTCACTCATATGGGCACTAGCCTCACACCAGATTTCGAGAATTAATTGGCTGAAAGGCCTGGTGCCGGACGCTCCAGCCCTCAGCTCAACAGATGTCTTCTAGCGAGTCACCATGAGGCACTTCCATCTTTGGGTCGCCCGTCTCAGGGCCTCTTGCACTTGCCGCCAAGTTTGGTGGGGGCCTGGATGGGCTGGGCATACTGCCTGTTACCGGCTCCATGACGCTGCCTGGTGGAAGGCCGCCACGGCGACGAGCAGGCTGAGGGGCTGCGGCCGGGGAGGAAGCAGCAGGTTTCCTCTGGCGCATGATGTGTTTGATCGCCTCAGTCTGCTTCTGTGCTGCCGAAAACTGCTTGGCAAAGCTATCGACAACGTTGCCGAAGAGGTCTGTGACACGGGAGTATTCAGGAACTGTACTTTCTCCTGCTCCTTCATGTCAGCGAGACAGCCAGAGACCACTAGCGTGGACATCGCACGACCCAGGGACTGTGCGGTCACCTTCGTCGCTCGAAGCGCGAGGTCTGTCGCAGCACGCAGCTCATGTAGAACCACCAGGTTGTGACCACCCTCGTGCAGGTCTTTCAGGGCTTTAGCCTGGTGGACCTGCAGTAACGCTATGGCATGGAGGGCAGAAGCCGCCTCCCTGCAAGCTCTGAAAGCACTGCCAGTTAGGCCTGACGAATACTTACAGGCCTGTGAAGGGAGACACGGATCACCCCGCAGAGTGGTAGTGGCTGTTGGACACAGTTGCATGGCCACAGACCGCTCCACCAAGGGGATGCCTGCATACCCCAAAGCGGCTCCACCATCGATGGTGGTGAGGGGGGAGGAGCTACAAGATTTGTTTCTGGCAGTGAAAGGTGCCTTCCACGATCTTGTGAGATCCACATGCACCTCTGGGAAGAATGGCACCAAGAAACCACTCGTCCAGCCTTCAAGAATCGGGAAACCGGGAAAGCATAGCCATCATCCCTGGTCTGGCTTGGACAATGCTACCACACCCGAAGGGGGCAACGCAGCCGAGTCGTCATCCCTGGAGAGAGAGAGCTCACCCTCCGATACAGCGATCGACATCTGGTCGTCAGGGGAGCACTGAAGGAAATGGGTGGTGAACTTTGTTCTGCAGAGGTCCCAGCCAGCTCCAATGGCAACTCCACCAGCTGTGGAGCGCTTGAGGGGGGAGGAACTACTCTTGGGGAAGCCCTCACCGTAATCCTCAAATCACCTCTGACTCCACCGGATGGGGCGGCGCCCCTGTTGCTGGGCCGGACACCGGATTGCGGCAGAGATAGAGGGACTCCAGCATGTTTGACATAGCAGAGTCTTTTGTGCAACTCCGAGATGGCCATGACCCCACAAAGAAAACAAGCACATCCACGAAAGCTTCCTCAGCGTGCTTAATGCCCAAACATGTGAGACAGTGATCGTGACCGTCCTGAGAAGCAGGAAATGACCACACCCAGAAACGCACGGTGATAAAACATCTTTAAAAAGACACGATCACCCGTGTTGCTCGTTAGATAAATTGTTCTTTAGTGCCTAAGCACGCAGCGGACCTGGCCACCGCACACTCCTAGTGTGGCTGTTTCCATGGAAATTGCTCTTCCTTTTTCCCGTGAGAGCGTGACCACCGCTGCTGCGCTGTTCACCCCCACTCGCTCACTTTCTCAGCTCACTTGTAGGGTAGGAGAGCAGTAGTGATGCACCACCGCTGGGCTCCGGGCGAAAGGATGAATTAATGCGGTGCACCTGCCTCTTATACCGCGCGCGGGTGTGGCAGCCAGATGCGAAAATCCGCATGCCAATGTCCATTAGCTCATTTAGTTACACTTGAAATGGATAGGTCTCTCTGGCAAGATACCAATTTCGTTGGTTTATCTCCGATTTATCCGATGTCGAGAGTGACCAAGTGATAAGGAACTGTTGATCCAGGGCCTGTGCCAATAAAGATATGACCCAATCATAAATCACACATGATCTGCATTCTCATAATTGTTTTAACTAATTTACTGTTTGGCTTGTTAAAATGACTTATTTCAGGTTTATCTGTTCTTGTGAATTTGAATAACGGAATAATTGGGGGTTTAGATATGATTCTGTTCTATATAGATTTAACTCTATATACTATATTACTACCACAATACTCCTTGTGTTAATTTCTTATCTGAAATACAATTCTTGACCTATTTTCAGTTGTAAAATACTCCTGTCACAGATATTTTCAATGGTCTCTCTAGTTACAGTATTTACACTGATACTGATAACTTGCATGAAGCACACAGTGTCGCCCTTTTAGATACGTGAAGCGTAAACAGGCTGACTAAAGATTAAAATAGTTTTGTAGGTACTCAACAGAGCAAACCAGACACCTTTAAGAGAAGTACTGAGCTACTCAAACCATAAGAAATTATAATTTTTCCAATTTGTTTTAATGAAGCTAATTATTATAGCTTTTAAATATAATCAAATCAAGGTTTTTCATTGACACTGACAGTGTATGGTTAGAAATCTGTTTTCTTATTATTATTATTATTTCTTTACCATCGCTGTTGGCTTGTACTTTATGTTCTGCTGAAGGAGCTTGTATCAGCATCAACCAATCTGCAATTATTTTTCAGAGTGTTTAAAATAATTATGTTGAGTAATGATGTGCACTCAGCTGAGTGTGTTATGTGAGCAAGGACTGATTAGCAAGCATCAGTTCTGAAAACCTCAGTAAAAACTCGTTTCACTCCCTCTGAGATATGTGTAGGATGAGCAATGAGTCTTTAATGGACTGTACAGGGCAGAAGTCAAAAGACTCTTCATAAATCTCATGTCAAGCAATCAGAGACACTTGAGTCTCTTGGCTGCGTTCCATTAATCCAGACACTTTGCCTGTCAGATCACTATAAACATGCAAGTCATCTTTATACGATGTTAGGAATACAGAAAAAAAAAGGCTCAGAGCACTGCATGGAGTTAAAAAAACACATTCAGCATGCTTTAACAACCATACATGCATTTCAGTTCTTTTTAGATTACAATTAAAGTGCGCTTACTCCATTATAAGGCCAATCAACATTATAAAAAGAGTTTACTTCTGTGCAATATTAATCAAATTTAGTAAAACTTTAATCTGATAGTCCATTTTAGACATTCTAACTGTAAATAAGTATTAGTGTGTAACTATAAAGAGTATTAGTAGACTGTTTGGTTTGGGTTAGTAGAAGTTCTTGACAAGTAGTTGGTAAATAAATAGAGTTAAGGCCCTTTCACACGCATGATGAAATAAAGCTAATTTGCCGATGGATGTATGGAAGGCCGATGAGGTTAAAAGTCTTAAAACGAAACACATGAAATTTGAACGTGTCCACACACACTCTTTTTGTCCGAGTTAACGTGACCATTTTGAATACATTTCTTTTGTATGTGTAGACACGCACATTTTGGTTTTGTTAAGGCACCAGTTTTTGCCACATTTCTTTAGTACGTGTAAAGACACAGTTATTCTTTGTTAAGACAACAAATTTGAATGCGTCTCTTAAAACAACTCAACACATTCTGGCCATGTTCGAACGTGTAATACTTTTTAAAGCAGATTTACTTCTAGATTTACCTACATATTAATCCATTCTTTGTCCTTTACATGTACAAACAATGTACAAACAGTGCATGTTGTTGAAATGGTCAAATTCCACGCATTCTATTTAAAGACTTTTGACCGAAAATGCATTTTACAACTGCACTTTTGCAATAATCTGCTGATTGTCTTCTTTAAAAAGAGTCCAACCTTAGGTCTGTATTAGATTTACATTTATGCATTTAGCAGACGCTTTTATCCAAAGCGACTTACAGTGCATTCAGGCTATACATTTTTTTTGTCAGTACATGTGTTCCCTGGGAATCGAACCCACAACCTTTGCGCTGCTAACGCAATGCTCTAACCACCGAGCCACAGGAACACTAAAGTATTAACTTGTACAATTTAAGTTTGGATAGTGTGTTTTTGGATAGTGCACGTTCTTTTATGTTATGCTTAAAAATGACAGTTAATGGGTTAATGCCATTTTCTGCATGACCATATTCCAGACCCCATGATCCTACAACATAACTAAACAACTACATAACTAACTATTAATAAGCAGCAAATTAGGAATTTAATGAGGCAAAGGTCATAGTTAATACTTAGTTAATAATTAGAGTTGGACTTTAAAATAAAGTGTGACCAAAGTTTCTAGAAAAAAATACAACTATTACTTGACTAAGCATGTTGCCTCTCTTGAATCAAACAGAACTCTTTTTTAAGGTTTTTTAAAGATAAATACACCTCCTCCTCCAGCAAAAAGCAGCTGAAAAATAGTTTGACAGAACATCAATCCAGAAACACTGATATCCTCCGGACTAAGGACTGAGTCAGTCATCAACAATGTAAGTGCAGTGTACTGAAAAATGTATTGAAATAATAAATTATGTGAATCTCTGTTATGAAAGGTGTTTGTGTGTGTGTACCTCTTCTGTTAAAAATGACTACTTTCATTTCTAAGAAAAACCCAGGAGACATAAGAGGAACGCACCAGAGTTTTGCCGCTCGGCTTATGTGATAAGGGAGATAACGTTTTACTATGACGTTTGCCATGCAAACACATTCAGATCACACGCAGTGCTTGGAATGCATAGAAGTCTGACATAAAACACACATGTACAAATCCAGGCGCAGTGAGAAGATATAAGCATGTACCAGTTAGTACCATTCATATGATAAGATGGAGAGCGGTAGATGAGATAAGAGCAAAGCATGGGATGGAGATTGTTAAAATGTAATTTATTTACATTCAATAAACTAGTCAAAGATTGATGGTAAATATTTATTCAATGTCTTGAAGAAAGTCCAACAGAATTGATGGGATTTGTTTTGAGATCAAAGTTTTTTTTAAAGTTAATATCTACTATGAAGTGATGTAAACTTATCATCCAATAAGACCTGTCACATAGATGTAGTTAGATCAAATAGTGAGATCTCTGAGAGCCATCCAGCCACAAAATACTGTGACAGAAAAAACCTCAGTTCACTAATTACTCACATGCACCTAATTGCTTCATATTGCCGCCAGGCAGAGGAATGCCTAAACAAAGGCTGAGATCTGCGGCAGCTATTGTTTCCATGGGAAATGAAGACTATCCATTGAGAGCTTCAAAAGAGGAGGTTCGAGAAGGGGAGAAAAATAAGCTTGTGTATTTTAAAGAAGAGAACTGAGAAATAAGGAAGCTGTAGTGTCTTGATAAACATACAGAAGGCATTAGCTTATAGACACGCTTGGGTAAACTGGGAAAGTAAGGGGTGCTATTTCTACAAAAACTACCGCCACGGTGCTGGGGTGTCCTGGGTGGTTGTTGTGGGGATTTATGAGCAGTCTCGAAGGTGGTTGCTGGGTTGAGATAGCAATATGTATTTAAAGTGATAATTCACCAAAAAATGAAAATAAACCAACTATTTACTCACCCACAGGGCATCCTAGACACGTCTGAGATTCCTCTTTCAGTCAAACACATTCGGAGTTATATTGCACATTGTACTGTCTGGTCCAATCTGTATAATTGCAGTGAATGGTGCCCATGTTTCTGAGTCCGAAAAAAAAGTATCCATCCATCTTAAAACTACTCCACTCGGCTCCGGGGTGTTAATAAAGGCCTTCTGAAGTGAAAAGATGCTTTAATTTAAGAAAAATTACGATTCTTATAACTTTATAAACTATAATGTGCAGCGTCCAGTCTTTCAAGCAGGTGAGTTCACAACAAGGCGGTCGTGCGCATGACGTAGGTGTAGCATTCAATTTAATTCTAAGGGATGTTTTGATTCGAATTATTGATTCATATGATTCAATATATGATTCAAGTTCATAGCACAATGGTGCAGTTATAACAAAAATGAATAGTTAAAATTAGGGATTTTAACTTTTAAATTCACTTTACCTTTTGAATTAATTCTTGATAGAAAAATACTCACTATCCACTGTACTCGCAGCCATTAGGCCACGGAGAATGTGAACTGTTTATAAATACTGCCGTTCCTAATTGATTAACGTCTGGATGCTTTAGTGTTCCCGCCACAAACTGAAGCTTGCTGATGTAACAAATGTGCTGGCTCTATCTCTCCAGGATCCTTCCTCTCAAAGGGTCCCATTCAGCTCAGGATGACAGTGACATTAAACTCCAAATAGCTGTCACGAGGGCCGTCTCTAATGAGCATGGACTTGGCTCACCACAGGAGCAAATCCTACTGCCAGAATCATTATGTAGTTAATCAGAAAATCTGATACGCCAATAAAGAATAAGTGAAAAAGTAACCTAAACTGACACCACGTCTACTGTTGCTCCTGTTATACTGAAAATAACGGTTTACATTGAACTCCAGCATTGTAGTATTGCCATGTAACATTACAAGCGCTCTGGGTGTGATGCAGAAATGGTCAGGTCTTCTTTGGACTGGGGTGGTAGAAGGAGTGTTGTGGCTAAGGGCTGTCCTGTACCAAAACACATCCCATTGTCTATCAGGGGTTCTCTAACATTTTGGGGCCAGGGACCCCTTACAGGCGAGAGAACTTACCAAGGAACTCCTCTTAATCATGACAGTGAATATGTTTCCACAGTTTGTACTTTTCGATGCCATTGGTATTTCAATTATTTTTTCTGCCCCCCCACTTTGTTTTAATTGTTAAATTAAATCGCAATCAAAAGCATGTCTAATTATTTGAAATCATAAAATGTATACAATTTAACAACACTTTTTAAAATGTTAAATAAAAAAATATACATGAAATCTTCCTGATTAAATAGTACTGATTATCCTAAACGTCAAAACCTTGATGCCGGCAATCATATTAATGGATGAAACAAACTTTCATGTAATAACTGTGTACATATATTCTGCCAGATTATACATTTGACATTTATTTGACCACCTACCTCAGTAACATTGGTCACTTTCTTTTGGTGACTTCACATGGAGTTAATTTTAGAGTCTGATTACAAATCCAAGGATCAGTGCAAGATCTTAAGACAGTGTTTAGTCTTACTGTCCGGGGAAGGAAACACTCTCATTCATTTCAATGGTGTGCGTTTATTGGTCTCTTTAGTCTGCTAAAGTGTGGGCTGTTTATCTCATGTAATCAGTACAGTAGGATATCCTTTGTTTTTGAATGAAATTAACTCAAATTGAGAAAGAAGAAATATTTTAAAGTGTTAGAATGTGCTGAGCTAGTAATTTCTACAGTCCCCGTGGTGTCAATTTTACGTGTTAAAAAACATGGCATCAGAAAATGTGATTCACTAAAAATATTAATCAAAGGTCATTTTAGCATTCTTGTCACTCAGCAGCATCATTATGTTGCTATATGTGTTTTGTTTGCTGATTATCTTCCATAGCTACTATCTCTACAAAGCCAACAAACTGGAGATCGTTTTAGGGTGGTTGCCTATTATTTTCTCAGAAACTAAGAAAGGAGTAGAAGGATTTCTATTATAACTATTATTATTTGTGAATTAAATTAAATATGCATCAGATATTTGTGAATTAACATTGCGTCTCAAAAGTTACAATAAATACAAAAACACAAAGAAAAAAACTAGTCATAGCACATCTCAGCATTTATTTGTGTATTAAACTGCATGAAGTGACCTGTGTGTATTTGTGGCATGTTTTGTGAGTGTGTAAAACAATATATTTGTGCATTTTCTTACCTGCAACTACAATTTTGTCATAATTTACTTACCTTGCCATTTGACTTTTATTCTGCGGAAAATCAAAAGAAAATGTTAAATAATGTAGGTCGACTGCCATATAGTGTCATCTGCCAAAGTAACATCAAAATCAGTAATACGCATTTACAGATCTTATGCACTTTACTTTTCTTATCCATTCAAGGTATTCATATAGTTACTGTGTTAAAGGGAAAGTTCACCCCCAAATTAAAATGAGCTGTTAATGCTCAGGTTTGGCTCTCCACAAGGATCTGTCCCTAGGTTTTGACTCTTGAAAACCGGCCCAGTTTTATCTGTCCATTTTTTATTTCCAAAGTTCCTTCCATCCCCTTCCATGTTTTCCCCCCAAAAACATACATGCATTTAAGTATAAGGTTAAGTTCAATGTTTTATAAACGTAGTGAAAATACTGATTACAAATTAATATTTAAGTGTACAAATGTGCTCCATCAATATGATATAGAAAATAAAATTGTATAAAAGTTTATAATGCATGTCATTATTCATGCAATATTGATTTTGAAGTTGAATCACTGTAAGAGGAAATATGTACACCCTCATATGTCACTATATTATTTAAAATGTGACCAAAACAAGATGGATTTATTAAATCACTGCATATTTTCTATAATAATAAAGGGACAAATTTTAACATCAAAATTTAACAACAACAATAACAACAATTTTTTATTTGACAACATCTTAAGGCTTAAAATAGATCTTAATGTCGAGTTAATGTACTTCATAAAAGTATAACAGAGTTTCACAACATCTCCACTGGACAGAGATCTCCAGACTCTTAAATGTTCATGATCTCGGTCAACTGATGTGAACATCGAGTTCTTGGGTCATGACACCAAGTGTGTGAAGACATAAACTGTTGAAAATGGAGTGAAATAATGGAGAGTTTACTAGTGTTTATCTCTGCAGGAGACACGTCCAGTTATAAAAAAATCTGAGCATCTTGTTATCTTTCCACATTAGCTTTGCAGCAAAATGTAATTGTTCTCACTGTATAATTAATGAAGCCCACAACAGTTTCAAACAAAACATTTTTCATGGGAAATCTTTGTGGAAAATCAACATTTCACAAACAACATTAAATAATTACAGACTACAAGTACTACAAATACAAACAAAACCAGGCCTTTGGTGCCCTTTACAGGCATTTATAACATGTAATGTGAAAAAAAACAATAAACACCATCACAAAACGTTTTACTGGTTATACTGGGACTTGTATTGTTTTTACTGGAAACTGTAATGAACCCTGTTGGTATCTGCTGGTAACTGGTCACCTTCTATTGGTGGCTTGTTAAAACCAATAAATCCTAATTGAATATGTCCCAAAACACACTACTGAATAAAATCTTTAATGGTTAAAAGTTGATGGTTTGTAATGTTTGTAATGGTATTTGTGAGTTATTTGTGATTCATTTGTGATGGTGTTAGAATTTTCAGTGATGGTTCTATTGTGTTTTTCAGCAGGTTTGCCTCATTGTTTTTATATAATGCATTTTAAGTCATTTTAAAGGCTGTTGTTGGCTTAAGTCTGTTTTTATAACCACACAAACAAACTATTATCTGAACACTTATTTGTATTATTATTTGAAGTAACAAAACCATGGTTCAATGGTGGTTATCATGGCTACAAGAACCATGTTTTTTGTTTTTTTTTCGTGTTAAACCATGGCAAGCTTACGTAAGGGAACATGGGAACTCGGAGAGAATATTAGATGCGTTTGTGGGGGTGAAATTATTACTGACATTAAAAGACGTTATTAACCACAAAACCCCAAAAGTTTCACAGGATTATGAATATAGCCTACCAGAAAGTGACGCACTTTTTTTCCTTTTTTTTTTTCTCGGCACCGGATTGCTGATGCCTTTTCACTGGAAAAGTTATCCATCACTTATGATCAATTGCATTCAGCCACAAACATGAGGTGCGAGCGGTCGTGGGTGCAAATGCAAGAATGGCTGGGAGCAGCTGGGATGCTGCCCTATGCAAACTGCGTACTCTGATAGGGAGCGAGGCGGTACTGACTGCTACTATGTAAAAGGAATACTGCTGTAAAAAGCACTTTATTTGTTTAAAGTGTTTGCAAACCAAATCTTATTGCACTTTTGTTCATATAACATTACTTTTAAATGAAAAAAGGGCACAATACACTACTTTTGAATTCATTATTTAATTGTGTGCATAACAATGCAATTAATCACAGAAATCATGTGATTAATTGTGATTACATTTTGTAATCGTTGCCCAGCACTAGTTTTTATACATACCATTGTGGTTTTTATCATCCATTGCTGTATACTCTACTTCTGTGTTAACCTGCCTGTCATCTGCACTCATAATTGCCATTATCTGCTGTGGTTTATTTGTCCTCTGCTCATTTCCAAAGTTGTTATTCACCTGTTCATCTGCTGTTTACAATAACTACTCCACAACTTGTTTTGAATCACACCCTTGTGTCATTCATTTTCTGCCTGACACTGCACATGCTAAATGTTGTACATACTCTGCTCTTGAAAACCAGCCATTTTGGCATTTTATTGCAAAAGTATAAACAAATCATTTGTATCTTTTGCAAAGTTTGGCAGTTGGAATGTGACTGGACAAGGATAATTGGTTCAAGAGATCAGCTGTACTACTATTCCAGGCACACAAAATGCTCTGCCTTTGTGTCTTTTCACCATCTTAATCCATTTGTGTAAACGCAAACCAGGATATTCCAAACCCAAAATGACCCAATGAGAAAAGTCTGGGTACTCACTCTTGGCAGTCCATGCCTGCTCCTATATCACAGTTTTAAAGTGGATGGAGTAACATTGTTTCTTGAGGTATTTAGTGCAATAAAAAGAAAAAAAATTAATACACTTTCAGATTTGTACCTTTAATGCTACAAAGTGTTGTCACTGGGGTGGTACCCATGGATACCCAGGGCATGGATATTTTTTTTTTTTAAATGACTTTAATATGTTCCTTGAGTTTCACTTATAATGTTAATGCCCCCCCCCACCCCCACCTCCTGCATGCAAGCAGTGTAGTGCAGAAAAACTTTATATTTGTTCATATATTACATCATCTAACAGACTTCTCATTTTATTTAATGGCTTCTCTTCTCTTGAAGTTAATGAAGCCATTTTACTCTCTGCTGCTCCCTAACTTTTTTGCCTTGACAATACTTAAGATAAGAAGGGAAGAAGCCCCCTTAAGAACAATGTCCATATACTGATAAATTGTAACACATTTACATATAGCATGTAGAGGATTGTTATGCATCACTTAACACACTATTATGGGAACTAACTGTAAACAATTAACAATTAGTTGTAATGGCACAAAAATTTAACTTATAAAAGAATGCCATCTTTCTGCACCATTGGGGCAAAATTACCCCCTATCTGGGACAAGAAGCCCCCAGGGGCATCTTGTCCCAGCTGACCTTTACCGAATATTTTATCTAAAGGCTAAATTAATGCCATCACTTTAATTTGGGAAAATTGTGCACCTTGTCAATGTAATTTGAAATGGAATGTTTCATAATGACAAACAAAAACTATACTTTAGTTACAGCAAGAGTTATATGAAAGGCAATTATATCCAATGACTTTAAAACTTGAAAACTATACACAATATAGCAACATTTGCAATGCAGTGAGGCTAAACTGTTCCACTCAGTTTTAGGTTGTGAGGATGTTTACTGTATTGTTCTTAGGCTGTGGAATTATTAAATAACAGTAACTGAAATAACAATGACACACGCATGCGCACACAGACACACACACACACACACACACACACACACACACACACACACACACACACACACACACACACACCAAGCTATACAAAAGACGTCTTCTATTTTTTCTGAGCTAATTACAACCCGAATTCCAGAAATGTTGGTACATTTTTTTTTATGAATAAAATGAAAACTTAATTTCAAATCACATGAGCCAATATTATATTCCCAATAGAACCTAGATAACATAAATGTTTAAACTGAGAAATTTTATAATTTTATGCACAAAATGAACTCATTTCAAATTTGATGCCTGCTACAAGTCTCAAAATATTTGCGACGGGGGCATGTTTACCATGGTGTAGCATCTCCTCTTCATTTTCAAAACAGTTTGAAGACGTCTGGGCATCAAGGTTGTGAGTTTCTGGAGTTTTGGTGTTGGAATTTGGCCCCATTCTAACCTGATATAGTTTTCCCGCTGCTGAAGAGTTTGTGGTCGGCCTTGACATATTTTTCATTTAATGATGGGCCAAATGTTCTCTATAGGTGACAGATCTGGACTACAGGCAGGCAAATTCAGCACCCGGATTCTTCTACTGTGAAGCCATGCTGTTGTAATAGATGCAGTATGTGGTTTTTCATTGTCCAGCTGAAATACACGTCATCTGGAGGGGAGCATATGTTGCTCTAAAACCTTTATAAATTTCAGCATTCATAGTGGCTTCCAAAACATGCAAACTGCCCATACTGTATGCACCCCCATACCATCAGAGATGCTGACTTTTGAACTGAATGCTAATAACACGCTGGAAGGTCTCCCTCCTTCTTTAGCTCGGAGGACACGGCGCCCATGATTTCCAACCAGGATGTCAAATTTGGACTCTGACCATAGAGCACTTTTCCACTTTGAAACGGTCCAACAATTATTAGAACCCATTTGGGACTAATATGGGCCCATATAATGAAAGTCTACATGGGCCCCACCTAGAGCCCACTATGGATTCATCATGTGCCCTTATGGGATAACACACATGGGGCCCAAGTGGAGCCGATGGACAAAATTGTATGGGCCCCATTTGGGTTGCCCATGCAGGGCCCAAGTGACTGCCCATTAAAAACCCACATGGGGCCCAGGTGGAAATGTTGGCTGGGATTAAGCCATACAACTCCTAATACCCCGGGGAACCCTTTAAAAAACACATGCAGCCTATTTAAATTATGTTTTATTAAAGGCACAGTATGTAATTTTAGAGGGCCCGCATTCAAAATAAACAAAGGCATAGTTTGATGACGCTGTGACTGAGTGTGGAATCATGGGAGTTGTTGTCTTCATCCCCACAGCCGATGCAATCCGACAGGACTCGGACAGAAATCATGTTCATGGATGAGATAATGTATTAAAGATTTATTAACATCGTAGAATGAAGCAGAGTGAGGCAGAAAGCCGTCAAAGCGAAAGAGGTTGCTGAACAAGCGAAAAGATTTTTTTCCACAAGATGTTGTTTCAGATTATGTACTCATTTTTGCATCACCCTAATTTGAGTAAAACTGAAAATGTTGTTCTCTAAGTTATATTATTAACCTTACTTTCATGTTATAAGTTAAACAGATGTTATATAAAACTTAGTCTTGTCAACATTTTGGAAAAATGTTTTGTGTTCATTGAGATATTGTTTAAAATGTTACTTTTCAAAGGTGTACTCATTTACGCTGAGCACTGTATATATATATATATATATATATATATACAGCCAACTCACCTCTGACAGTTTTCCAGCATCTTGCCTCCACACCAACTCCACACTCTTAATCTAATTTCATCCCGTTATTGGGATGGGGGATGGGGGGTTCTCTGGGTTCGGGCTCTATCCCGAGCTCGGAGCCCTCCCTCTGGATAGCACGCCAAATATGCTTACCAATTGCTCAATCATATTACAGTATATGTTAGTGCAAACTTGTGAATTAGCAACTGGCAGACCAGGACCAGGACTCTCAGAGGAAATCAGAATCCCATCCGCGAAATGCATTTTTGTCATGGAAACACAAAAACGATTTTACTTATAAATGTGAAAAAGGACAGTCTAATGTAAACTACAGAATGTCTACCTGCGACAAATCTTCTCACGGCTTAAAAGGATTCAACACATAATCTGAAACAACATCTTGTGGTAAATTGATCTTAATCTTTAAAAACCAGAGCTGACAACTCTCACCACCTTTTCCTCACACAGCGTCAGTGATGTTTATATGTATGAGTTGTTTTTTAAATATTTATAACATATGGTATAATTAAGTAAATATCAATATCAAGCAATATTAGATGAGGAAGAAGAGTGCTGTTTTCCTGATTATCAGCACATTTGCAAATAAGAGACTGATTTTATACAATTCAAAAACAAGAAGTTAATATCACGTGACATACATTTTTAAACACAGTACTAGGCTATCTGTTTTTCCTCTGTATTGCCAATGTAAATATTTATGAATAAATACACAGCAGAAGCATTTCAAACATATTGGCAAATAATTCAACAATCAAATGTATTATTCAATGAAATCAGTCTCCTGATTAATTCCTGAATAAATCAGTCCGTTTGAATGATTCAAATGGTGCAACGAGTCATTCATTAACGTTTCATATTGTTAAAAACTATTTATTTGTTGATTCTGATTTCATTTGATTGATAACAGCCCTGTACATTTACATTTATGCATTTAGCAGACACTTTTATCCAAAGCGACTTACATTGCATTCAAGTTACAGTTTCTACATTTTATCAGCTCTTGCTTTCCCTGTGAATCGAACCCATGATCTTGGCGTTGCTAACGCCATGCTCTACCAGTTGAGCTACAGGAAAGCTGTAGTGTTTAATAATAGGTTCCTCCACCTCCAGGTCTCAGGGGCTGCTGGACGGGACCAGCCCCAGCTGTCCTCTAGCTCCTGTAGCGTGGCGAGTGATAATATGGGGGGGCATTCTGTCCTCCTTCCTTTTGGGAGCTAGACCTGGAGAAGCTTAATTTGGTGTGTCCAGTTTGAGTGCTGGACACCTACGTCCACAGAGCCGCCCTGTGGAGGAAAATGTATGAACTTTTCTGCCCCATTTCTCATGGTGACTAAGCAGACAATAAGCAGGTGGATTTTAAGGCTATCCCCTAGCTTACAAGTCCCTGATCTCCCGTTACCTCTTGGGGTCAGGGCTCACCCAACTAGAGGTATGGTGGCCTCTAAAGCCTTTTATCTGGTGTTTCTATACACTAATATTTGTGAGGCTGTGGGTTGGTCTACCCCACTCACCTTTGTCAACCTAGATCAGTGATTCCAGCCAAATTTCTTCTGGCCCCCCAGCCATGCATACTTTATATATCTTCCTCATCAAACACGCCTGATTCAACTCATCAGCTCATTCACAGAGACCACAAGACTTGAATTAGGTGTGTTTGATAAGGGAGCCATACAAAACATGCAGGGCTGGGGGCCTCCAGGAACGTGGTTGGGAACCACTGATCTCGATGTTGGGACCACTCTGGGTTCTTGAGTGCTTCTGTCTTGAGATGTGCACTTTGACTTCATACTAGACAGGTATTCATCAATATGGTGGAGTTGGTATTTCTGTTCTCAAAGCATTTCCGATGCAGTGTGATTTCTTGAAGAGGAACGTCTCTAGGTTACGCATAGTTACCCAAAGGGAACGAGACAGTGCATCACCTTGCCATACCTCCTGCATCCCTGTGAGGGCTTGCTTCGACCTATCAGAAGCTAACGCTTTACACCGTGTGCCCCTTTATGCTTCTTGGTCGATATGTCAATCATCCCGTGATGTGGCTGTTGATGTTTACATTTATGCATTTAGCAGACGCTTTTATCCAAAGCGACTTACAGAGCATTCAGGCTATACATTTGTATTGTATGTGTGTTCCCTGGGAATCGAACCCACAACCTTTGCGCTGCTAACACATTGCTCTAACCACTGAGCCACAGGAAGATGATGTCTAGTCTATTGGACTGATTTCAGGACTCGGTCATGCAGAGGCAAAAGCCACATTGGAAACCCAATATCTCTTGAAATGAACCTTATAGAGACTTAAAGAAAAAGATACCATACGAAAATACAGTGATGTTAAGAACCAAACTCTAGAAGGATATTAAAATATCTTGAATGCTTTTTGAGTTACAGGCACACAAACTACAGGTGAAAAAACAAAACACAAGAAGTGTTTTTCCCATTTTTGAATAATCACCACTGGCAATAATGCAACAAAGATCACTAATGTCAACAGATTTTACTAATAAACTTACCAATCTCTGTGTAAAAATAACACAATAATGCTGCTATCTTCCTGAAGTCATTTTTACCCTCCTGTAATTTGGTTTCGGATCTCAGACGAAAATAGACATTTTGACCCCCCTCTATAAAATAGTGGATTGCTTGATAATTTATCAATTTCTTTGACCTGATTTTTTTTCAAAATAAACATCTTTAGCTGGGGACCTGTGGTTGAGTTGAGAAGGATTGACCCTGCTGTTTTAGATCTACGAAGAGTTTGTTTCAGAGTTGTTTCAGCATTTAAAACCTTGACTTCCAGACCTTTGGACCTCTTATTTAAATATTCTCTGTTAGCCATTTTTTTCCATATAATTAAGCAATAACAGAAGACTATGTTCCCAAAACTGTTGTAATCAAGGAGATATTTTGGAATGTTATTTTCAAGAGAATTCAGAAGTCTATTGTAGTTTATTTACAAAGCATTTTGATTCACTCAGGAAAGGGTGTTGCCAAATAATCTGACAGTTGGATCAATGGTTTTGTTTTCACAATGAATGTTTATAAACAAATGCAGCAATAAACAATAATGGCACCACCAAGGCGAGGTCATCACTTTCACTCAATGCCAACATTGTGATCCAGAAACAACGCTGAAAAATATTTTTGTGTAAATTCTCTAAAAATATCTTCCTCAGAAGAATGAGCTTTACTCTCAGAGTTCAGTTAATCAATGAGTCAAACTACACCAGGGCCATGAACAGACATTTTGGTGGGCAGGTGCTCGTAATTATTTATATTAAATGAAGTTATACTAACATCTGTAAATAAACAATATATACTATATGGCTGTTGCCAATTAAATGAAATCAGTTTCAAACAAAATTCATTTTCCCATTTATATAAGCCATTTACACTGCATTACAATTGCATATAGACTTAAATAATGTTATGAGATTAATGATTTAAAATTAACATTTTGAATATAGAAACATGAAATGATAAGAAAAACGAAATTATTCTAAACGAAATTACATTATATATATATATATATAAATATATAAATACAACTGTAAAAAAGTGATACTTTTTATGATAAAAAAGTGAATCATTGAAACTGACTGTCACCCAGAAAGCAAGTAACCACTGTTTTTATGAAGGATTCAAAGCTGCGTTTCCATCCACCTATGTTTATGGGCATTTTAAAATATCCAACGTGATCTCATGATAATTCGTATGTATTTTACGTAAAATGTGGTTCTATAAATGTACATTTACTTATGTTTTTACAGGCACTAAAACGTACATTACTGACGTATTTCCAGCATGTAAACGTACAAAACTAACATTTCGACGGCATCTAAAAACGAATCCTTATGAATATTGAAATCGCGGGATTTATTTTATTATTAGCTGTTTTAGTTGTCATATAAATTACCTTGTTTCCAATTGCATCATAATATTGTTTACTCAATATGAAATGATAACATTTTGTTTTGTTGCGTGATTTCTGCGGCCAGCTTGTGCCCAATAATTAATGTTAAATAATGTTAAACAAGACTTAACTTTAAACCTTAAAATAAGTAACATTTGAAATCGTTTAACCTTTACTTGTCATGTTTGCCATGCATGGGCCACAAAAAGCGTTTTCTCCGACATGCTGTGACTGACAATAGAACTATAAAAAAACACCAAAACCGCAACATAATAACGACATGAAATAATTGTATTAATGCGCTGTAATCCATACGACTGTGAGGGACAGACCCAAATCCAAGCCTTCATTCGGCAATCTTCATCTCCCATCCCGAGCAGCAAATTATCCAGCGACCGTAAACGGCAAAGCCCGCGCTAACTGATGCGCTCGCTCGTTACGAATTCACATGCGTTGTGTGTGGTGGAAATGGGATTTTCACAGCTTTCTTAAAGCCACTTCACTAATTTGTGAAGCTCAATTATCGTTTTCTGCACCTCAGAAATATATTCTTTGGTTTTTCTCATTGTGAAGGGAATTTGGGATTTGTTTTTCGTCCTATTTATATTTCTGTGAAACAGGAAGCCATGGCTGGATAATTTCATGTTCATAATTGTGAATATGAATGGAATATACTTCAGATATATTTTACTCATAAGAATTTCTAGGGATGCCAATAATTGTGTCCAACATGTATTTGAGAAAAACATTTATTTCATAATGATATTTCCCCCATTTAAATATTATCCGATGAAAGGTTCGATTTTTAGATTAACAATGAAGATTCATTTTAACAGCCAATTTACCAAGCCTTTACCAAGGGTGCTGATATTTTTGTTCATGACTGTATTTGCTTAGACTGTCAATGTTGCATAGAGGTCACAAAAATCATTGTTATTTCATTAAAGAAAAATCTTGATTTGTGTTCTGTAGATGAATGAAAGTCTTACGGGTTTGGAACAAAATGAAGGTGCGTAAATGATGACAGAATTTTCAATTTTGGGTGAACTATCCCTTTAAAGATTATCATGTATCTGAAATGATCTAACAGATGCGATGCATTTGATCTTCACAAACCCACTTCCCTACCGCCAACTTGTGAAATGGGTCTACTTCACCATCACTTACAGTAATAACCTGGGTATTTGATAGCAATCTGTCGTTTGAAAGCCAGGTTCTAGCCAAAAAAACTAAACAAAAAACACCCTTTTCCTACTTAAAAATACTTTTAAATTATGACACATGCTCGAATGTCAAATGTAGAAAATAATTAGTTTGACATTTCATAACAGCTGTGAGTAGTACTGCAGTGTACTGCCTTTGAATCCCAGACCTTAAACTTCAACGAGAAATAAACCGACTGTACTTATGTTAAAGTGTAGGTTTTTAATTAATTAAAAGTATCTTCTCTGGTAACCAACAGCAGGACACAGATGCTGTCAGCTGAACTTAACTTCTATTTAACCTAGAATAAAAAAAACAATATAATTAATCATTTTATTTTCGCCATAATGACCTGAGAAATCTGGTCATTTAAGCATAATAATGAAACTTTAAGCCTCTGAATGCTGCTGTATTAGTAGACTTGTGTTCTTTGAGAAATTAGCATCACTTTCTGACATCCTACTAAAGAGGAAGTGTAATCTAAACCTATGAGTTAAAGACATCAGATGTTGCTAACGGGTGCTTAATTCCTGAAAGACGGTCTCGCGTACCCAGCCCAGGTTAAATCTTACACCCTCATATTTCCAGACAATATGTGAAGACACAATGGATGGAAGTGTTGTGCATGTAATCAAGTCCTTCAGTTTTGTGTCATTACAGAGTATCTGCTTTTCATATTAAACCTGACATTACCAGAACAAAAATAACCAGCATGAACCTTCTGATCAAGGACGAGTGCAATTGAAATTCAATTTCCTATCAAATGGGAAAATTAAATATTTCTTTAAATAAAACAATGAAAGACAGAACAAGAAACAAGAAACAAGAAACAAGAAACAAGAAACAAGAAACAAGAAACAAGCCTACACTGATGAACTGTCACTTTAATTACTTGCAGCACTGAGATGATTGCATGTAAAAATGCATGCTGTTGTTCTTTATCACGTTACAGAATTACTTCTTTATCTTTCTACAGAGGATTATTAATTAGTTCTTTAGAAAAGGAATTAGTGTAGTGATGATTTAAAGAGCTGGGAAACAAAATCATTGATCTTTAGACATAATGAAACCAAGTTTACCCTGGTTCAGTATTACACAGAATACAGTATAATATACATATATATATATATATATACTTTTTAATTGATTGTAATGTACTTAACTATGTGAAGTAAAAAATATTGATCAATGAAAACAATCTTATGTTCTTACATTAATTTGTATATAATTTGACACTTATATGGCAGCACGGACAACACTATTATGCTTTTAGCAAATAAGTGACAAGTTTGTATGAATTTTGATCTCATTTGTACATTTTCATAAAACCAGCTAAGTCACCGAGGCTTACTTTTAGTTTCAAATTGTTAGTTTTCTAACAAATCACATTGTATGATTTCTCATGAGATCAGTTAGGCAGGGAGATGCATGAGCATCAATAGATGTTATTTTAAAACTATTTATAGTTTTTAGTTAAAGTAGCATACTCCAGAGATGAGTAGAGTAACCAAACTGTACTCAAGATTCAAGAGTTTTGTCACATACAAGTCAAGTCAAGTCAAGTCACCTTTATTTATATAGCGCCTTTAACAATACAAATTGTAACAAAGCACTGCACAATATCAAAATAGGCAAATTTGTCAATAATGTAAAATGACAGGATTTAACACTCAATTATCTGCTGAATGCATTTCATTATTGAATTTAGTAGTGGCATTGTCCAGCTTAGTTCAGTTTAAATAATATCTGTGCAATCAAGTCGATGATTGTGTTGGAAATGAAGTGTCCCCAACTGAGCAAGCCAGAGGCGACAGCGGCAAGGAACGAAAACTCCATCGGTGACAGAATGGAGAAAAACCTTGGGAGAAACCAGGCTCAGTCGGGGCCAGTTCCCTCCGCCAGACAAATCAGTAGTTTGTTCCAACTGCAGCAAAGTCAGAGTGTAAGTGGTCCACTGGTTCCAGGGTCTTTCCCGATGGATGTCGAGGTGACGAGGTCTTCACTGGAGATCTGTCTCTGGGGCTCATCTCGGAGGGGTTGTCATCGTCTCTTCTCAGGTGTTCGGTCATCTCTATCGTTTAAGGGTAGGATCCAGACTGAGGCTTGTGTAATTTAACTACCACGGATGTTAATCCCGTGGCAGTAACTATAGAAACAGTAAAACAATTAGCGTAGAGCGGCTCCATCCAGGAATAACCCTGGATGAAATTATCAGTATAACCCAAGCTAAAGCATAATAATGTGCATGTGTTCAGATGGACTGGCAGTACAAGATTGTGAGATGCATTATATGAATGCTTGGCTAAAGAGATGCGTCTTTAATCTAGATTTAAACAGAGAGAGTGTGTCTGAACCCCGAACGTTTTCAGGAAGGCTATTCCATAGTTTAGAGCCAGATATGAAAAGTTCTACCTCCTTTAGTGGACTTTGCTATCCTAGGTACTACCAAGAGTCCAGAGTTTTGCGACCTAAGGGAGCGGGTTGGATTGTAGCGTGATAAAAGATTAGTTAGGTACGCAGGAGCTAAATCATTTAGGGCCTTATAGGCAAGTAATAATATTTTGTAACTGATACGAAACTTAATAGGTAGCCAGTGCAGAGACTGTAAAATTGGAGTAATATGGTCATATTTTCTTGACCTGGTAAGGACTCTAGCCGCAGCATTTTGTACTATCTGTAGCTTGTTTATTGAGGATGCAGGACAACCACCTAGCAGTGCATTACAATAGTCCAGTCTAGAGGTCATGAATGCATGAACTAACTTTTCTGCATCAGAAACACTTAACATGTTCCGTAGCTTGGAAATGTTTCTAAGATGGAAGAATGCTGTTTTTGTAACATTGGAAATATGATTTTCAAAAGATAGGTTGCTGTCTAATATAACACCCAGATTTTTAACTGTAGAGGAAGTAACAGTACATCCGTCTAGTTGCAGATTGTAATCCAAGAGATTCTGTGTACTGTTTTTAGGTCCAATAAGTAATATCTCGGTCTTATCTGAATTTAATAGGAGAAAATTACTGGTCATCCAATCTTTTATATTTTTAACACACTCTGTTAGCTTAGATAGTTTCAAGTTTCATCTGGTTTTGTTGAGATATATAGTTGAGTGTCATCAGCATAACAATGGAAACTAATCCCGTATTTTCTAATAATATTACCAAGGGGCAGCATATATAATGAAAATAATAGAGGACCTAGGACAGATCCTTGTGGTACTCCATACTTTACTGGTGATAATTGAGATGACTCCCCGTTTAAATAAACAAAGTGGTAGCGATCGGACAGGTAGGATCTAAACCATCTTAGAGCCTGCCCTTGAACACCTGTATAGTTTTGTAATCGATCTATCAGTATGTCATGATCTATAGTGTCGCGCAGCACTAAGATCAAGTAAAACTAGCAACGAGATGCAGCCTTGGTCTGACGAAGCAAGTCATTTGTAATTTTAACAAGTGCAGTTTCTGTGCTATGGCGGGCCTGAAACCTGACTGAAATTCTTCATAGATATCATTATTTTGCAAAAAGGAACACAATTGAGCAGACACTACTTTTTCTAATATTTTCGACATATAACGGAAGATTTGAAATGGGCCTGTAATTTGCCAGTTCACAAGGATCTAATTTTGGTTTCTTAATAAGAGGTTTAATAACTGCCAGCTTAAATGGTTTTGGGACGTGACCTAAAGATAGCGAGGAGTTAATAATATTGAGAAGCGGTTGTTCTGCAACAGGTAACAACTCTTTCAATAGTTTAGTTGGTACAGGATCTAATAAACATGTTGTTGGTTTAGATGCAGTGATAAGTTTATTTAGCTCATCCTGTCCTATAGTTCTAAAGCACTGCAGTTTTTCTTTGGGTGCGATGAATGATGCTGAAGTACTAGACGCTGTAGAATCTACGTTTGTTATTGTATTTCTGATATTATCTATTTTATCAGTAAAGAAATTCATAAAGTCATTACTATTAAACTGTGAGGGAATATTTAGATCGGGTGACATCTGTTTATTTGTTAATCTAGCCACTGTGCTAAATAAAAACCTTGGATTGTTTTGGTGATTATCTATGAGTTTGCGGATATACTCGGTTCTTGCAGTTTTTAGAGCCTGTCTATAGCTGGACATACTGTTTTTCCAGCAATAATAAAGACTTCCAAGTTACTTTTTCTCCATTTGCGCTCAAGAATACGAGTATCTTTCTTGAGAGAATGGGTATAACTGTTGTACCATGGCGCAGCATGTTTTTCTCTAACCTTTTTTAATTTGATGGGTGCAACAGTTTCTAACGTATTGGAGAAAATAGTTCCCATGTTGCTAGTAATTGTGTCTAGTTCATCTGTATTTATGGGTACACAGAGCAGTTGAGATAAATCAGGCAGGTTATTTGTGAATCTGTCTTTAGTGGCTGGAATAATAATTCTGCCTGGGCGATAACGCGGAGCCATATAGTTAATATCAGTAATATGCAGCATGCACGATACTAGGAAATGGTCAGTAACATCATCACTTTGAGGTATGATATCTATATCAGTTAGATCGATTCCATGCGATATTATTAAATCTAGCGTATGATTAAAACGATGTGTCGGCCCGGTGACATTTTGCTTGACACCAAAAGAGTTTATTAGGTCAGTAAACGCAAGTCCTAACGCATCATTTGTATTATCAACGTGAATGTTAAAATCTCCAACAATTAGTGCTTTATCAACAGTAACCAATAGGTCTGAGAGGAAATCTGCAAATTCTTTTAGAAAATCTGTATATGGCCTGGCGGTCTATACACAGTAGCCAGAGCAAGCGATAGGACAGATTTATTTTGCTTATCTGACAGTTTAACATTGAGCATAAGTATTTCGAATGAGTCAAACCTGTATCCTGTTTTCTGAGTAACATTGAGAATATCACTATATATTGTTGCGACACCGCCCACGACCAGTCTCACGAGGCTCGTGCTTATAACAGTAGCTTGGTGGAGTAGATTCATTTAGACCAAAATAATCATTTGTTTTAAGCCAGGTTTCAGTCAGACAGAGTACATCAAAACTATTATCTGTGATTATTTCATTTACAATAACTGCTTTCGTGTGAGTGATCGGATATTTAGGAGCCCAAGTTTTAAAAATTGTTTTTGTTCATTTATTTTGCATTTTTCTGGTTTAATCACGATCAGATTTGTTCTAGATCCTGCATTAAATTTATATTTTGAACTCAATATTCGGGGAACAGACACAGTCTGTATAGATTGGACACTACAAGTACCTTTATCTTTTAAGTGGGTAGAACAAAAGTCATCATAGCTGTTATTGGAGAATTGGCTTACTAGTCAGATGGAGCGTAGCGTCCTGGTGATGTTGTCCGACAGGAGTTCCGCACCGACTCTGCTGGGGTGCAGGCCATCAGCACGAAATAGCCTAGGACGCTCCCAGAAAAGATTCCAATTATTGACAAAGAGAATTTTCTGCTCTGTACACCATGAAAACAACCATTCATTTAAAGCAAACAGTCTACTGAACCGTTCGTGTCCTCGTCGATACGTGGGAAGAGGTCCTGACACGATGATCGCGCCGCTGGCGGCGTGCTGCGTACTGTCTCGATCAGGCTCCTGAAGTCCCTCTTCAGTGTCTCCGTGCCGCAGCTTGGTGTCGTTAGCCCCGCGTGAATCACAACAGCTGCAACGCCTCGTCATCCTTCAGGATCGCGGGTATCTGCACAGAAACATCAAGAACACGAGCACCAGGGAGACAATGAGTGTGCACTTTACCTTCAGCTAATGTAGCACGGACATGCCGGACGATTGAGTCTCCGATGACCACAGCGTCACGATCAGTCTCGCAGAGAGGGGCGAAGCGGTTCCGGGATGAGATGTCGAAGACCGGGGGGGGAGAAGTCGTCGCCCGGGGCCTGGATCGCGTCTTCCGCTGCTGCACCCAGGGTCCGTGGTTTCCCGGCGCCGGAGTGAAGGCCATCTGTGACGATCGGCCCCGGTGCACGGGCCTGTGCAGAGAAACACACGGAGTAGAGGTGGTGGGAGCGTTAGCAGCGCGTTGCATACTTACCCCGGACTTATGAGCGTCAGCCCGAGATGTTTCCAGAATTGCTATCCGTTTCCTCAGCTGGGCCTGTTTCCCAAGCAGCTCGTGGATCCGTGTCTCCACGGCCTCCAGCTCCAGCTGCGCCGAATGCAGCTCGAACGTGTCCTCACCTGCACACAAAGGTAGACACGAATCTGCCATTTAAGCAAGTAACAGTGAAACAATGTTAAATGTGTGTATGCGTGTGTGAAATAGGGGTATTAGCTGTGTTAGCGGAACCCGCGCTGGCTTTGCTAACGGGCTATAAGCTAATAGCGGACTTGGGAAATCAAAATAAAACTAGCGATAACAAGCCGCTCTGATTATTCTCGTTGCAGAATGCGATCGGGAATATATTCACACGTTATAGAAACACAAATTATTGTGTATCAAATCGGAATTTAAGATAGAAAATAGACGATAAACAATTGGCTTGGCGGAGATTCAGCTCAGAACACGCGTCAACGACAAACTGGAAGTAAATCAGCGTGTTTGCCGTTGCCGTGTGAGCATACACAGTTATATACAGAATACAAGCTGCAGTAAAATGTTAATCAGGTCAGCTACTCAGACTGTGCATTAACTATAGAAACATTAGATCAAATTGAATTAGTAATAGTCAAATGTGCAAAAAGAGAAAGTACAACATTGCAGAGTATGTAATAAGGTAGTAACAATAAAAAACAAATACAAAAACATTACAAAGTAAGTATAGATCTGAATACTGGTCATAAGAGACTTAAGTGAGATTTGGCCATCAGACAACAGAAGCACTTGTGTGATAACAGCAGACTGAACAGACCAGGATGTATAGGGTTCTTGATGATTTGAACAGCCCCGTTACCGTGTCATCTGATGTACACTTCTGCTCTCTGAAGGGCTTTACAGTCCTGGTTGGAGCAGATGCTGTAATGCTGTAATGCTTTCTATAGCCCCAGTATAGAACGTTTTCAGGATTTCTCTCCTTTGACAAGCAGGAGAAAGACAGGCTGTACAGACTTGTGCCCAATTAGATTTTATCTGAATGTTGATTTGACATTTACCTGGTTGTGCCGGTGTCAATTCATGATCTATCTAGTTTTCTATGTTTCATGGGCTGATATAGCAGCTATTTTCAGTAGTACTATTATGTAGTGTTCCTATACAGCATCAGCTACTGATTTTATTGGTTATGTATGTGACCTGTCAATGGCACATTTATTTAAATAGTGCTTTCTACAATACCGATTGTTTCAAATCAGCTTCACAGTAATACACTGGAAAATAACAGTGGTAATGTTGCAAAATGCATCATTTATAAAACCAGTTCAGTTTCTGCTGTAAAGCGTATGAAGATAATAGGGTCATTATTCAGCGTAATTTAGTTAAAGTGGATTCAATTCAGTTCAATAACTGTGTCAGTGCTGCAAAGTGTACCATTACGTAACTACTGTAATTCAATTCAGCTACACTGTAAAAAAATGTACATTTTGAAAACTTGGGAACTGACAAATAAATATTGACTCAACAAATTGCTTCCCAATAAATCTCCCCCCCAAAAAAATTGCATTGTAATATTTTTAGCCGAAAGTCTCAAGTTAATGTAAAAATATACATTCATAGAACATATTACATTGTGCTCATCCAATCTATCAAGCAGAAGTGAAAAATCTGTGTTATCCCAATAAGCTTTGCAGCAAAAAACGCATGTGCGCATGCGCCTGAGAGAAACCGTTGGTGTAGTGAATTGAAATTGGATTTTCTATAATTAAAGTTATGGTGAGTATACTGAGTTTTGTATGTTATGTTTCACGTAGTTTAGCCCATACAGATCTCTCAGTAGGAGTGTGTGTGCGCGATACAACGTTAGCTTATATCGTCTGTGATAATATTGTAATTGTTGTTTTACAATGTGGGATTTGACATTTATGGACATTAAACCAAACAAAAACCAAACAAGACACTTTTAACTTACAGAGTGCACGGATACATTAATGTTACGTGATGAAGATTAGACTAATGCGGGTGTGCATTTACAGTGTGCTTTTCACTGCATTATACAATCTTCACAACTGTTCAATAAACAAGATGCGTTTTAGACACATTATTGACTGTTTTTGCTCTATTTCGTAACTTTAGGAGCCAATGTTGTATGTTTGATAACTTTAATTAAAAACTTTAGGAGCCGGCCCTTCACGGTAGTCCTTAAAGGCAGTGTAAGTAATTTCTGGAAGCCAATGTTGATATTTGAAATCACCAAAACAAACACGCCCCTACCCCAAAAGGGTCTCGCCCCTATTGTGATAGATCCGCCCCACATATACATAGCCTACGCAACCCAGGCAATGATTAGTTCTGTGAAACATAAGCCGCTTTTCCACCGAAATTACCTGGATCAATATGTCCCAGGAACTTTTTCCACCCAGATCTGTTGCTGTCTGCGTTTCCATCGCGGTCTAAGTACCGAGAAGATTAGGCAAATAGTCTGGTGACGTTAACGTTAGGTCTGCGTGCGTTTCTCAATACCATGTATGCCAATTTTGGACTTGCATCCTTGGTCAAGTCAAGTCAAGTCACGTCACCTTTATTTATATAGTGCTTTTAACAATACAAATTGTAACAAAGCAACTGCACAATATCAAAATAGGAAAATAGTGTGTCAATAATGTAAAATGACAAGATTTAACACTCAATTTTCATTATTGAATTTAGTGATGCATCGTCCAGCTCAGTTCAGTTTAAATAGTATCTGTGCAATCAAGTCGATGATATCGCTGGAAATGAAGTGTCCCCAACTAAGCAAGCCAGAGGCGACAGCGGCAAGGAACCCAAACTCCATCGGTGACTGAACGGAGAAAAAACCTTGGGAGAAACCAGGCTCAGTCGGGGGGGCAGTTCCCCTCCGGCCAGACGAATCAGTAGTTTGTTCCAACTGCAGCAAAGTCAGATTGTAAGGGCTCCACTGCTTCCAGTGGTCTTTTCCCGATGGCTGACTAGGTGACGAGGTCCTCACTGGGGTCCTCACTCGGTAGTTCGGACTTCACGAGTTAGACTCGGGCGTGTGAATCCCGCGGACGGAGCGACGCAAGTCCAGTAATTCTGCAAACATCAGCGTACTTGATAACATCAGTCAGCTCGCCTCGGCTACTCGCCTCACTGTATTTACAGATGAAATATATCAAACACCACTGCCTCTTTTCATTTAAACATATTAATAGCTGTAGAAATGTAGTTCAGGGAATATACATACATTACAATGAAACAAAGTATTATATCAAACATTGCCTGTTTTTATTTTAATTTTAACATATCAATAGAACAATAGAATAATGACCAATGATTACCTGCTAGATTTACCCAAAACAAATTATATCTTATGTTTAACCACTACAGAGACATCAGAGCCAGCGGTAAATGTCAGAAGGGATACCTGAGCATTGAGCGCCCGGTGATCGTGTGGAGCTCACGTTTCTGAAATCGGCGAAGCACATTTTCAAATAGATGCTGTTTTTATAAATAAACCGTAGATTTGAGTTTTAAACAAGTACATTCTCGCCTGAAATACACGTGTCCAGTGTAGGCAGGCTTTAGCTGATGCGGCACGTCCGGTGTAGATACGGTGTTACTCACGTATCGAGAATAAACAAAGCCACCTCAGCGTCCGATCGCAGGCCTTCTGCTCCTTGAGATCTCTCCAGCGCTGGAAAGCTGATCCGATACAATATTTACACGGGTCCTACTTCTTGCCTTATCGTTCCGCAGACGTTTTGCTCTTTTGTTTTTTATCCGCCATCTCTATCTTTCTGTCGCTCGACTCAGCTGTTCACTGAACGCTCTCTCCTCCACATCATGAGTAGACACGCCCCTTACAGCTGATTGGTCACAATTTTTGGGGGTTCTCTGCCCGACTCAGTTTTCTAAAACATTTTTGAAAAATTGCTTACCCTGCCTTTAAGATACCAGCACAATAACACACCCAGCAAAACATTGTCTAATTATCATTATCGATAAAATCCCAGAAAATATTGAGACATATTTTTTGTCAATATCGCACACCCCTATCTCTCAGTTACCTAATGTTATTGAACTAACTTATTTTGTATCTCACTTTATGATGAATATAAGAAATGTATGAGACACAAGGAATACGTTTCTGCTATAACAATTTTTTGTTCCCATTAGTGTAACCCACCATTGCTAAGTCTGAGCTCACGAGGCACCATTTGTTGTAGAAAAGGAACCCCTACGAATTTCACAGTGAGTATTTAACAGTAGCTCTTTTTGGATATATGTTTATTCCATATTAGTGTCAAATACTATTAGCTCTTAGATGTCATTTGTGGGGAGTTGCTTTATTGAGAGCTGCCATGAGACATGATTCTGTGTAATGTAGGCTGCTAATTCTAATGTAGAATTAGTACTGACATTGCTATTTTATTCTTTTTTGTTTTTACAGAGTACAGAGCCATTGGAGAAACACACAACTGTAATGAAAATTGTATTCCTCAATTGTAAGTCGCTTTGGATAAAAGCGTCTGCTAAATGAATAAATGTAAACGTAAGAATTCTTGAAATAGTAAGCAGCAGCAGTTGCACTTCAAGGGCCCTGCCAAGTGTGCTGAATGTCTCCGTTGTCTTGGAAGAGGAGGTGGTGCTTGACAACTTAGGAGACTTTGTAAATGCATTTATTGTACTTTTTTGGATTATTGTATGCACTCATCCTGGCGTACAACAAGGACTTAAAGGGATAGTTTACCCAAAAATGAACATTCTGTCATTAATTACTAACCCTCATGTCGTTCCAAACCATAAGACCTTTGTTCATCTTCAAAAACGAATTAAGATATTTTTGACTAAATCCGATAATGAAATTTGTTTGATGACATTTTTGATGAAACAACGGTATTATTGATGTGGAACGACATGAGGGTAATTAATGACAGAATTTGTACCTCAAAGTACCTTTTATGAGTGTTTTTGCCAAACATTTGAAGTGTAAGATGCAGTTTCATGAGCTCAAAATACCTCTTGTGAGAATGGTATCATTCATGTGGACTCATGTGGTGTTTCTGACATTTTTAATATGTGGATGTATTTGATGTTTAATGTTTAAATAGTTAAACAAAAAATGTATTCTACCACTATTTAAAATATTTAATTGGGCCAATAACATGGTTTTGTACACTTCTTTTTTCTCAATTGGCTCAACATATTATTTCTTATTGAGCCAATGTTAACAGACTGTTGCCACAATTGATACAATTCAGTTAGCAGAAATCCAATTGGGCCAATGGAAAAATTTAGATGTAATCAGTCACTAGAAAATGTTGAGTTGTGAGGTCTGAATTTTTTACAAGCAGCTCTAATGGTCATACTAAGGTCCAGCTCTCACTATTAACTATTAAGTATTTGCCTCAATAAACTCCTAATTGGCTGCTCATTAATAGTTAGTAAGGTAGATGTTATGTTTAGGTATGGGTTGGATATGGTCATGCAAAAAAGGCGTTACTATGTGCTTTATAATACTAAATAGCAGCCAATATACTAGTAATATGCATGCTAGTGACAATTGCTCCTTATAATAAAGTGTTAATGCTCTTATAATATCATTGTTCAGCTCAGCTCAGTTCAAGTTTGGTTCTCAATCAATAGTATCAGCGCAGTCAAATCAATAATATTTTATATAATAAATGTATGTAACCTTGGTTTACTGACACACCACATTGGCTCAGTCAAGGGCATAAGTTTGGGAGGGACGAACTGTTCAACCAACCGAATAAACAAAGATGGGGGAGTGTTTGGGAAACCTATTTATCATTATTTCTGAAATTCCATTTGTTTACACCAGAGGTGCAGAAATCACACACTAAACCTTCAATAATATGCTAGTTGTGAAATGTTATTGGAAAAATATGTTCTTTACTGAAATATCAAAATTGCGAATTTTATTTATATTCTGGACATGCTGAACTGTACATGATAATCTACTGAGTCATAAAACATTACGGCTTAATTCTCAAGTACTGGCAGTCTAAACACAAGTTCAAAGGAAGAGAGAGACACAATGCATTTCCTCGAGAACATTCCTCAAGAGATTTGAACCCACCGATAGATGAGAGTCTCCGATGGCTTCCCTTCCCATGCCTTTTGCTCCTGAAATGTGCCAGTTTTATTGCAGTCGGCCATTCTCTCAGATCACAATTTACATTTTCAAAACTACTTGTTCATACTCCACATCATCTAGTCGCTTGTGCACGTCATAAAAGCAATTTCTCATTCTTTTTAGCAAATTGCCAATACGCTATCTTCAATTGGGCAACATAAATAAGTAGAGCAAAACACAGTGTTACAAATTCTGACAATGGAAGAACAACAACAGCCAGGAAGAAGAAGAAGAGTGAGGATGCGTGGTGTAAGGGTAGCGAGGCACAACAGAGGAAGAGGAAGAGGTAGAAAAGGCTAAGGACGTAGGTATGTTTCTAATTAAATACTGTAAGGGCCACTATTGTTGACGATGTTCTCTATCATGACCTTACAATGGTAGAGATGGGTCGAAAGTTACAGTCAAATGTTATGAGAACAGCCATGTCCTCAATGAATTGTAGTAGTGATAAAACATTCATAAAATAAACATTACTCAGGAATTTAAATAAGATGTATGAACAAATTATAGTACTTTTATATGCATTAAGAAATGTTTACAAAGTTCAAGCAAAATTTACTTGAAACAGAGTAAGTAAACTACTTAAATTTTTCTAATTAAGAAATTAATCTGTAACGAATCCGGTCCGTGGCTTTCCATCTGATTGCCACCAGAGGTCGCCCTTCCAACATATTGACTATCACACTGCACAGACTGTTATACTATAGCCTGGACTACATTTCCCATCATCCATTGCACTGATTACACACACAGCTGTAACCAATCACACACTTTATAAGCCATGGACTTCCTCTTTCAGATTGCCAAGTGTTTTATAGCATTTATCACTCTCCTAGCAATAGCTACTCTATGGAGCCAGTTCTAGTTTGTACAGTCTAGTCATAGACTAGCCTTGCATGCTTTCCAGTGTTTTTCAGAATACCCTTTTGTCTCTCCGTTCGGACTCTGTGTGACCCTGCCTGGACTAGTGCTGTGTACCTGGATTATCTCTCTTTGTTTTGCCCCCCTGGATTACGTTCGTGGCCGTTCGACCCCATCTATTCACTGGACTACTCTTATGTCTTGCCCATGATATACCCGTTTTCCATTGTTTGACCCTTTGCCTTTTTTGTGACCACGTCTTGGTATAAAGCTTGCATATGGATCAGTATGTCTCTCGTCCCTGTCACCTCATAATAAAATCATGCTGGTAGTAGCAATTTCTGAGTGAAAATACATTTTTTGCAAGTAAATTGCAATTACAGTTGAATTTTTCAGTGTACATGTGGCTTAACACTGCCCTTTTCCTCTATTCTACTACAGACAGTGTCATGTAAATCTTACTTAAACTTTTCAGTGTTTAATTAAATTGATTAGATGGCAAAACACTTATAAATATTACTTTTGAATTTACATTGAGATTTACTTTACTCTTTCCTCACCAGTTGTAAGTGTATTTTAATCATTGTCACAAACTGTTCATGGCCCCCACTTTTTGTTGCATGAATATCTGAACATGCAATATGTCAAAGAAAAGACTACATCCGGATTGGATTCAAAACAATGATCAAAACGTAGATGGAGTCAATCACTTCCAGCAGCCTTCAAAGTCCTAAACCACTTCATGGATTGACATTTAACTTGCCAACGTTAGGCAGTTTTGATTTATATGCTGTTTAATGTTTGAATATCGTGTTATTTTACATATGCATCTGTGATCATTGGTTATGTTTCTTCTTTGTCTGTATTTTTATCCAAAGATTCGATACTCTTTCAGAAGATGTGTAATTGTGCCTCCAACCGTATTACACTAAAACACAGAAAGCCGTCAAAATCCGTCAATGGCAGGGAAAGAGTTAAGCACAAATAATTACAAAGGAACAACATGTAACACACCTGGCATTTTGAAATACTATTTTGTAGTTTCTCATAAAACGTATGCCAATAATATTGCAGCTACACTCCAATAATACAACTTCAAAAGGCTGGTGCAACACACAAAGCTTACAAAGATTTCCAATTCTGGTAACGTTCTGCCTCATTCACATGGCCCACCTGAATGGTTTGGCCACTTGCATGTCGGATGCCAGCTTAACATTCATAAATTTGAGTGCAAAGCAGACAGCGAGTGCTGGGACTACCGGTGAGGATATATCCAGTCAATGAGAGGTGGATTCAATGATGTGACAACATAAATAGATTAGGTGAAAGACCACAAAGACCATCTCTAGGGAGACTGAATACTCCCCTTTCTCTTGCTCTGTGGCCATCAAGGGCTTTTCATGGGAAGGAAGCAATCTGGAAGCTACTTCCCTCAATTGTATATTTCTTCTTTAAGGAAACAGAAGATGCAGCATGGTAAGAGGAAAGCCAAAGCTGTGGCAATCCTTGGGTTTACCAGTTTTTTCAGTCACAACGGTAATACATTTACTGTCACAGTCCATTCAGTCAACATTTGAACAAGCTCTTTCAAAACTATATACAGTATGAATAACTGCATGCCACTTTCAGACTACCAAGTTGTTTAATTCAGTTATTTGGTTAATAATGATTTAGTCTGTTTGTGCCATGCAGGCTTGTTGTGTTGGAGCAACGCTATTGATAGTCTACACACAAGACCTCAGGTTCGCTCAATGGACAGCCAATAATGAGGACATTGTTTCACTAGTGAAACCCCAACTTATTCAGTTCTTCTTGGCAACAGAACTAGACACGAAGAGCCAAATCAACATGGAAACCTCGATGTTAACTGACCATTTGCCTGCTATTTGTCAGCATTTCAAAGAACTTTCTTTTCGAACTGTACGTGTCTTTCCAGAAATGACACAGTTGAATCACATAGGAAAACACTATCCTCATCAGGTGCAGACAGGGTAGAAATCAGTGGAAGTGTCTGTCAAAGCACATTGCTGTGACCATTAATGGTATTGTTTCTGAGTGAAAGCCAGCTGTAAACCGCTGAATTCACTCCTGGCTTTTCACTATAGAACACACCACAGCCTTACCCTTCACTTCAAGGGTAAAAACCAAGCCTGTTTACTTCCCTCAGGCAAAGTTTGCTTTGAGTTTGTAGAAAACAATTTAGCCTCAAATGACGTGGGTTTGCAGATAATTCACAGATGGACTGAACACTATATATAACTTGTTGATGGCAAATTCATAAGGGCATGCTAAAGTGGTGTTGCTAAAAGTGCTGAAGACCTGTTCATGTGAAGACACATGCATTTCATTGAATTTGATTAAATATACAGCCATAAAGTGGCATTTCATTTGAAAATAAATGTTGCTAGAGGTTACTTTTTGGTCTTTTTTGGAATTACTTTTAAGCATTTCTAGAAAATGGATAAGTTCCAGTTGCTGTCAAGTGTGTTAGCAGAGCAACCAAAGTTGAGTTTAGTTCATTAAATTCATAAATATGGGACATGCTGACGACCATAATGTCTAAATACTTTAAGGGAATTTTACTGCACATAACCCTGAGTTATCTTCATTCTAAATCCTGCTTTTAACTCCAGGTAAAGGTATATTTCACCCTTGAAATTTAGAAGCGAAGCTAGCACCACTACACACAAAGAAATGCTGGGTTAAATACAACCCAGTGCTGGGTAAGTATTGGACAGAACACATGCTCATGCTGGGTTGTTTTCAATACCAACAGTTGGGTTAAATGTTAAACCCAACCTTCTGGGCAGTAACAAAACTGCTGGGTCTAAACAACCCAATCGCTGGGTTCCTCCATATTTTAGCCAGCGCTGGGTTGTATTTAACCCATTATTTTTTTGAGTGTAGAAAACCTACGGTTTTGCATTGGCAAATTTGCGCAGTGTAAGAATGTTAATGCTAGAGGTTTAGCAACCACCCAGCTAGCACACGTAAGCCTGCAAGATGTCTGTTACTGAGCACTTCACCTGGAAAGCATATGCTGTGGTCAGACATCTGATAAACGTCTATAATATGTCAGTTTTGTACCATTCCAAATGAAATAAAAACAAAACAAAATAAATGCATTTTTTTTTCAAAGACCAGACAGCACCAGAGTGTTAGGAGAATAATACAGATCTATATGACTTCATTCTATTGTTGCACTACCTTTATGGTGCTTTTACTGTGTCCTTTTTACAGCTTGATAGCCATTGGTCTTTATATGGAAATGATAGTCTCAACATTCTTAAAATGTTGTGTTTGAAATTCTGTGATTATTTCATGTTCCACTGAAAGAAATGGAATTAAACACATCCAGAGTGACTAACAGGGGAGGAGTAGTGCAACAGTTGGCGGTTCCTCTGGTGGTGGAAGATATCAGTTCTAATGACGCAGTAACATGTGAGGGGCACAATGGATCTGAGAGAGCCTGGGAAATGAGAAGTTCCTCTGCATGCATCTTGAACACAGTGTCCTATACATCAGGAAGCTACCAGCGGCTGCTCCCGAGGGAATTCAGTCAAATCTCTCCTCCACATAATGCACTCCGAAAACAGCATGACGTAGAGTGTCCTTGGAACAACTTAAAACAACAAAGCTCAACACAGGAATAATGAGAGAACAAGTAATGCACTACTGTTGAATTAATTGAAAAATAAATCATGGGTGTTTTCTAAGGTGTAAGGCTTTGGCTCGGCTTTCTGGATTTTACTGGCTGGGCCTTTGTGAATTCATGTTTCTAGAAACAATTGTTCACACTCAGTTTAATGCATTGATTTCCTCATGCGAGGCGATGGGGGATGGAGGGTCTCGCTGTGCCCCTCGCTAAAAGGATTAAATTCAGGGTAGCCTCTTTCAACTCATTCAACGCTACCGCTCTCACATTGGCTCTTGTTTTTGAGCTCCAGTGAAAAAAAAGAAAACTCTCTGAAAAATGTGAATGAAGTAATAATGCTAAGAGGATTGTCTCAGCAGCTTCAGATAGTACATGCAGCTAAAACACTGAAGAGTCTGCATGAATTACCTTACTTACCAAGAATAGCTAACTATTTTGAAGAATTTTGTAGCATTTAGGCAGGGGCGCAGATGGGATTTTTTAACTGGGGGGGGTTATTTTGTACTCACAAGCATCGAATCTTGTAAAATGTGTGGTAAGTACTGCCGCTCCAGTACGTGTGATCGTGAATCTTGAAAGCGTAAGTGAAACTAAAAAGGATCGTGCATTCAAAAGCAGTTTCAATGCCAGGCATCATAGCGGCTCCCTGTTGCATGCAATTACAGTATAATTTACATTTATATACAGGGGAGGGGGAATTTTGAAATCTACGCATCCACACTTACTTGCACAACCATGGCAAGGACAATCATGGAAACAAGCGAAGATGACACAAGCATATTCAAGCAAAAGCCAAAATGAATAAGTTGTGTGAATCAAAGCAAAATCAACACTACTCACCTATCAAGAAGAAATAACGTATTAATACAACCTCGGCGTCTGATTCGAGTCCTTCCCGCTCCTTGAGTTCCCTCCACTGCTGGAAACTAAGTTGCTGATTGGCTACAACTTAAGTGTGTTTTGGGACACTACAGTCAAAAGTTATTGCAAAATCATGCAGATTAGTGCACGTTTAAGGAGCGGTGTGCCGGGCCGCCACTAAGCCAAAGTATACTTCACGCACCGTACGCATTATGTCATTTTTGTCATCAAGAGGGCTCGTGGACAGCCGTGCACCCTACGAAGCAATTGGATAAAATGCATTTTGATTTTATCTGGAAAAATAAGCCTCATTACCTGAGAAAAGTAATGTAAAGCAACTCTAAAGATCATGGTGGTTTAGAGGTGTTGAGTTATGATACTTTAAACAATGTATTTAAAATAAATTGGCAACTTTTACCAATACTTAAAAAATAAAGACAGTATTTGGAACTCCTTTCCCAAATATTTATTTAAGTAATTGGGTAACCTAGAATTTTTGTTGAAGTGCAATTATTCAATTTAAAAAATTGCAAAATTTCATAAACAAGCTTTTATGGCATGGACGCTGGCATACAAACATAATTTCTCACCAAAGAGGTACTATATTTGGAACAACAAAGACATCTTATACAAAAATAAATCTTTCTATTTTGATTACTGGTTTTAAAACTATATTATAGTAGTTAGCCAGCTCTTAAACAATGATGGAGTCGTATTAACATGTAAGGAGTTTATTAATAAATGTTAAATACCAGTTAGACCTAAAGAATTTGCAGTTGTAATGGATGCAATCCCTCAAAAGATTTGACCCTTCTCAAAACTGCATCGCTGGAGAAATATTTGAATTATCAAGAGATCAAGAGTCAAATATTGATTGGTAATACACATATTATACAAAATAGACTCTCAAATAACTATGTTAGGAATATACTTAATAACATTGTTCATCCTCCAGCTCGCTTTTTCTGGTCTTCTGTATTTGGAGATATGAATTGGCATAAAGCTTGGCGAACAGACAAATTCTATATTAATAAAAAAGTAAAATAGGTTTATTTTAAAATAATGCATAGAATATACCCAGTTAAACATGTGCTGGAACATACTCTTGTGATTTCTGTAAAGGTGAAAAGGAAACTGTTTTTCATTTATGTTTTCACTACAAACATATTTTGGATTGATGTGGAGTTATTTTTCTTTGCAGCTGAGTGGATTTTATGTAATAATATACCTCGGTGATCATGGATTTGATAAAGATAAAGCATACTTCAAACAGTTGTTAATTTTAATGGGGAAGTATCATATTCATAAAATGAAGTGGACAGGCTCCAAACCAGACTTTTCTCATTTTATAAATGATTTCAAGCTGTATTGTAAGGTCCTGTGTAATTTCACAAGTAAAAAGGCTATTAGAACTCTAAATGTTGTAAGCAGGTATGCTATTGTATAAAGTGATGCCCCAAAACATCAGGTTTCTTTGTCTATTATATTTTGTTACTCTCCTCTGGCACTGTTTTGTTATATTAATGTTGTTCATCTTTTTCTATTTTTTACAATTGAATGTTTCTCGTTGTATTGTGCTGATGTAAGGCATAATAACAAACAAAAACTCTGCGAGACGGAGTGGAAAGTGTAGTATACCCGGGCCTTTGGGCTAATGTACATAGCAGAAATCCTGATTAATGCTCTGTTTACCGATGTCGCTTTCGTAGAGACAGTGATGGAGACGGATCGGGTCACTATGAATGTGTGTGTGTGTGTGTGTGTGTGTGTGTGTCATGTCCCTCCATCCCTAGTGCCATCTGCGTCCCTGCATTTAGGGTTCTTTATAATCTATACTGTGAGGATGAAATTGGTTTTAATTTTGTAAATACTCTAGAAGCAAAAGATCAGTTTTCAAGAGCAAAGTTTCATACTATTAATTTTTTAATTAACTTTTCAGACAATACTCTGACAGAACACATACATCTTGGAGACGTCTATTTGAAGTGCATGTTTATATCTAGAAGAGGTGCCTTTTAGAGTCTTTGCTCAGCTGCAATATGTCTATAGGATGTTTCCTGTCAGAAACTAGACATTTAGAAAATGTTTATGATTACAATGTATGTAAAACTTGGTGGATTTTGGCATTTGCTATGCAAACATACACAAAAAAATCATGGGCATAATTTGAAAATGTAAAATTATCCTAAATAGTGGTCAAAAAGGATTGCAGTGGAAATGAATGGGGAGTGGAAACGTTTGGTACTGCGCCCAAAAAAATCTTACTGTAATCTTACTCATTTTTTAAATATCAACTTCGCAGTGGAAATGAATGGGGAGTGGAAACGTTTGGTACTGCGCCCAAAAAAATCTTACTGTAATCTTACTCATTTTTGAAATATCAACTTCAAATTTGGAACGCTACTTATTTCGATTTTGGCTTTGATTTTCTTGCGGTTTTAGAGTAATGCATGTTTTGTAGAATATATATTTCATATAATACTTTAAAATAGTGAACTTAACAGTAAACGTACAACTTAAAATAGTAAAATTAACCTAAAATGAAAACTATCATATTGAGAAGACATAACATGTCTTGCATGAGTTCTATGGTGTTTTTTTGTCTTTCTTGCACACTTCATACTGTGAACACTGTGTCTAACAGTTATGTTTAGCTATAGATATTTAAAAAGATGTCCAAATACATGCAACATGTTGTTACTACTGTCAAGATCATGCAGGCAAATACCTGTCTTAGTCCATGTGGCATAATTGTTCTTTGCAAAACTATACTAAACATTGTAAAACATTATAACACTGTATCAGCTAAATATTTTAAACACAAATGTACCTTTTCAAACTAAATAAAACAGGAAACCACATTTAAAAGAGGAAACACTTGTGTTGACCACATTTCTGACACAAAAACACAGTGTTGCTTTTAGCCCAACTAAAAAAAAAAGGATGAAGGAAGGTGTAGAACATGGATGTTGCTCTACCCCATATCCTGTCATTGTAAGCATGAAACCACAGCGGCAGAGCAAAGACCATCAGGCACTTTGGCTGCCCACTTATCCAAATATATGAAACATTCCCGAAACCCGAGTGGAGAAATATCTTCTATACACCTGATAAGTGTTTGTCTCCATACAGCCCCTTAGCTTTCACCATAAGAGCACGTGGGCCTCACAAACTTCTACATATAGAGTCTCAAGAGCAATTACCGGTCAATATAGATCACTAATTATCATTCTGAGAGCTGCTTGAAACATATATGATTTTTAAACGCTCATAATGTCTTTTATTATGGTTAAATATTTTCACTTATGTGAACATTCCTCACATTCATTTCAGCCTATATTTAATGGAAAATCTGTTATAAATGATGTTCTAGATCCAACATATTTTAGATGTGGCTACTTCATTCTGTGATTAATACTGTGTCAGGGATTCAGCACAGTCACAGTCACCTCAGTCACCGGCCACAGCAATCACCAGATCACAGAACCTGAATCACCTGCAACCATCAATCAGCACTCCCTCAAATACACGCTTCACACAGACACTCATCGTCCGGTCTACCGTTCCTGACCAGTTCCCAGACCCAGTGTGCACTTACCCTTTTCAGACTCCCAACCATCTTCTAGCGATTCTCAATGAAGTTATTCCATTGTTCCCGCTCTCCTCCGATCCTGCAATGACAATTTCACATCAGTAAACAGCTAAGACTCTCTGGACTATTCCTATCACCAAGACTCTCACCTGCCATTTGCTCCTCATACCTGTCAATAAATCATCCTGTTATTCTACTTAACTGTTATGTCAAGCCCCATTTATGACATACTGCAATGAGGTTATGTACCATAGTAAAAATTTAGATATTTAAAATACATTTATTTCATACTAAGAATAGTTAAAATCTATTAACATATTTACTGACATATCGCCGGAGACTTACTGATAAAAAAAATGTAATATATATAATTAAACTTTATTTGGTGTATGACTTGTGCACAATGCACATGTTTTAATATTAAGCCTAAAATGTGTTTTAATGTCACTATTGATGAGGACCGTATGATTTTTTGAATAATAGCGGGCTTTACATGCAAGATATTTAAAGTGTACCTGAAGTACACTTTAGCACAATTATATATACATCAGTATATCTTTAGTTGGACCTCAGCACTTCTTCCACATAATTAAAGTGCATTAAGTACTACATTAATTTTTCCAATTTAGCAGAATTACCAGTTAGGATACTAAAAGTACAGTTGCAGGGTATTTTTAATTAAATACATAAATGCATTTGCAGTATACTTATGAAATAAATGTATTTCAAATACATTTTAGTATTTATTGTTTTACTGGGGTATGTATGTATTTTGTAAACAAGAATTTCTGTGCCCATTGAGAAACAAACGTATTAACCTACCCAGACAAATATTTCTTAGTAAAATTTCACGGATTAAAAAGCTACCATTTGTATCTCTCCTGTGGCAAGTGTCTGCTAAATGCATACATGTAAATATAAAAAACATATGCACTAATGGATGATAATAACTCAATGGCACACTTAAAAAAACTAAAAACACATTGTTCCATAATGCATTGATTGAGTGCACTCACTGTCAGAACACCGTGATGTTAATTTGAACAAATAGGGCTAATGCTTCCACGTTAAAGCTGTGAAAATATTGAGAGGGCTCCGTGTCCCATCAATCCACACGTTTCCGTGTTACTACACTTCTCCATGTCTGACTGTTTAGTTTCAAAACAAGGAACACAATATTTCCACACCCCAGTGAGTGATGAAGTGTTTTCCATCTTCTACCACATGAGCGCGAGCTGAGTGAGGTCCCACTATGATTTATGATAACATTTTCAATACTTTAGAGCAACTTTATAGCACTTTTAAGACCTTATTTTATTTTGAATGAAGTTTTACTACTAACTGTTCTATGTTAAAGTAACAATAAACCAGGGTTGACGTCAAACCTAATTTGAGTATGCTAAAACAAAAATGATGCTAGGGTCAGTATACTGTATACTTTCTGGGGGTTGTCTGCTAGAAACTTTTGGAAATACATACTCTCGATGTAATGAACAGCTCAATAGTGTTGCAGTAGCATATAATCTGAAGGTCCCACACATGTCCATGAACAGCCCTAAATATCTGTCCCTCACATCTTTGTTTCAGTTGTCAAATACTGTTTGTATCAAAAATGTATATCATAACTAGATTTACCCATTACATTTACATTTAATTAGTCATTATAAAATGTTGGTCTAATCCAATAAGATGAGTACATAAAGCGTCTAATCTACTGAAGAGGCAAAATGATCATTTTAACTATTTGCAAATAGTCTCAGGCATTGTTCAAAAATAAGTACAAGCTAGCAATATCAAAAGACAAAAGAGAAAGATGAATTCATTTTGAATTACGAAAAGTGAAATATTATTATACCATAAAAAAATTGTATGTAGTCAAGTAGAGTTGCAAAGAGATGAGTTTTAGGTATTGTTCAAGATTGACAGGGATCAAAGTATTCGGATTGTTTGCATCTTCCATCTTACCCAGGAATTAAAGAAGAGAATGTTCTGGAGAGTGATTTTGAGCCTCTCTGTGATGGTACCCCTGCCGCTCAATTTTTGATTTGCTTTTATAAAATGTTGGTCTAATAGAAAGGTGAAGGAATGCTATTAGACCGCTATGGCTGATCAGTCTAACTATTGCATATGACAAAATATAATCAAAAGAATATTGATATAGCACAAAACATTTACTGTGTCATCATATTAATTTCGGAATTACGAAGATCATGTGAATTATACCATATTTTCAAGTCAAAAATGTCAAGTAGTTTGCATTGCTGTATATTACTGTCAGTTGTTCAACATTTCAGTTGTCAAATATTAATTGTTTGCATCTTCCATCTTACCTCTCTGTATAAAAATGATGCTTCGCACTGGAATTCACTCTCTGCTTCTTTAAACAGTAAACCCTGACGACTTTAATTTGATTGGTAATCTCAATCATTTATTTTAGACAACGATGAGTGATATTAGACCGCTGAGGCTGACCAGTCTAAAATGATATGACAAAATTAATCAAAAGAATATTGATATAGCAAAACATTGTGAGCATAAACATTACCCAGTTTTACAAACCAACCTATTTGACAAAACTAGCAAAACCTGATACATGCAGATGATATTAGGATATTCTGAGGACATGCCATTATGAAAATTACTAAATAGCATCATCATCATCACCTCCATTTCTGATGATCCCACATTGCTATGGTCAAACAGGTTTGTTTACGCATTAAACTCGGGCCATGAGAAGAGGATGTCGTTCCCTCAACACTGGATCTCGAAGGATGTTGTTACATTGATAAAATGAACTTGTGGCTATAACACATTATCACATCCTCTCAAACTAATATGTCATCGTCTTAACACGCTATGGCATTTCCACACATTCATATCTGAAATAAATATTATTTTTGATCATTTTGGAAATGTTCACTCATAATCACATCACTAATGCGCATTAGCTCAGATCAGTAAGACCTATGAACAATCAGATCCAAAAAGAAATACAAAACTTTTGTTGATTGAAAGAAAATAATTTGATAAAAACACTGAACCAAGATTAATAGAGCATAATGAGAAATATGTAAGAAATTCATAATGCTGGCCATTTTTTATCACAATTGTAACAAGGTGAGGGGCAGTATAAAATGATCACATTAGGGTTTTATCTAATGCAATAACATCAGCATTTCAGGAAAAAGAAAATACACGAGGGTTAAACTGAGCATTTAAATCAAAGATTTAAATTCAGGGTAGAAAAGTGCCTTTAATTTTTATGATTGTTATAATAAAATAATAATAATAATAAAATGTATTTTAGCTATGCAATATGGCAGTTTTACAATGTTGAATTGTTAACATAATACAAACATGCAAGACCATGGAAACTTAATAATAATGATCAATTTCTTCAAACATACTCACATTATTATTAAAAGCTGTGAGGGTTTTCTAAACCATTCATTCCTATCTGATGGATTTATCAAGAATGGAGGTTTCAGACTGACCTCAGAGCACCAACAACATCTGATAGTTATCTGAGCCAAGGTGCAGTTACCCGGCCCAGCTCCATCCTCCCATACATCTGAGACACACAAGTGCCAGATTTAACACAGAATGCCCTGCATTTCGTCCCAGCAGGAAAGACACAAAGCCTTGACCTTTGCTGAATGGTGCTTTGGGAATTACCACAGGGGCGTTCGGTGTGGTGGGAGCTTGTTCCTGCAACACAGAGCAGATGGAGAGGTCACACTTATACATAGCTACACTGATAAGAGGATAACGCCTGATTACAACGAGCCATTTCCAGCTAATCTTCAACTGGCTTGATAGAAAATCTATACAACAGTTTCAATAGTTATTTCAAAGAGACATTGAAAAAAAGTGTTTTGTAATCTATAAGAGATGTTGCTAGAGAAAATTAGATTTAGAATAAACTGAAGATCATGTTTATGATTAAAAACATTCAACTTTTTTTCCACATTTCTCTGCCATTCATTGATTGTGTCCTAGCAGAGTGAACACAAGTGTAGTTAATCAGATTCACTTTTTTGACATTTCACCAGGAACACCTCGAGTATAACAGGGAAACAACACCAAATGAATACAGAAATGATCCAAAAACTAAACTAAAATAAAAGAAGTTAAGATACACCGTGTAAGTAAAGTGTGTAGGTTTTAATACTGGTTAATGCAATTACGGAGCATTTAAATCAAAGCGCTAAATTATTGAATTATTTATTTACAGGGGCAATGCACATTAATAAACATAACTGTAAACGTGCCAGAATTAGCCCAAAAGGCTATTTTTCATCTGTAGACCCTTGACAGAATGTTAAAAGGTCACCCTAAAACAAAGACAGAGCATCACACATATACACATCATATGGAGAGAGAAAAAAAAGAGTACAAATTATATATATTACAGAAAACAAAAATCACACACAATCAGAAAATTCGCTACTAAAATACAAAATATAAGTGAATTATCTAAAACAAGGTAAACATGAGAGAAAGCGAAAAGAGAGAAGAGAAAGATGGCAACATGACAGAGCAACATAGCTAAGAGCAATTAGTACAAGGAAGTCTATTGTCAAGAATACAATACTAATGTTGACAGTGCTGAGTTGTTAGTAACCATTTTTTAAGATGAGACTGAAAAGAGCCAAAAGTATGTAATACTTTTACATAACAGCAGACAGATATGTACATATTTGATCAAGTTATCCCAGCTTAGCAAATTGTATTTCTTTAAAATTGAGCAATGATGAAACTGAACTGATTTCTTATCAAGAGTTTTTAGTGATTGTTTATACAAAGACTCTAGTGGTTTCTGAGTAGTAATACTGGCATGCGACCAAGTAGTTAAACAGTAAGTAATATGAGAAATAATCAGGGTAGAAAATGACCAGTGTTGTTCATCACATCAGCTTTGGACATAGACTACTTCACTACCAAAATGCATGCCATACATTTTTGGTAACACTTTATTTTGATTGTCCACTTTAGACATTCTACTTACTAGTAACTTTGCAACTCAGCAGTCCTTAGAGTAATAGTAGTCTGTCTGTCTGTCTTCTAGCACTTCATTTTGATGGTCCAACAACACACATTCTAGCTACTAGAGTAACTTTGCAAGTGAGTCAACTTATTCTACTAACCCTTAGCCTAACTAACAGTGCATGATGTTTTGGAGGTGGTTGGGGTGATACACTATACAGTACTATAGTGCAGCCTTGTGGAGAAACCTAAATATATCATTATTTTTTAACTCACCATTGAATAATCCATACAGAATTTTCTTAACATTACTTTTTCCCCCCACAGATGCAATAGAGATCAGGGAAGACCTGCTCTTGAATGCTGAATATTTTTCAAGTCTATGCTCTTTTTCAATATGTTCTGTATATCTGACAAATGTGCACAGTGTTAATGGCTCATGATGCTGTAGCGCATCTGCAGCACTAGAGGACGACACAGAATTGCTCTAATATGTGAAACGTACAAACATATAAAAAATGTACAGCCTCTGGTCGTGAAATTTAAATTCACAAAGAAAAGAGATACCCTTTTACAGGCGAGATTGCGTTTGTGATTTTAAATGCTGTATGATAACTTCCAGTTACCTATTATCTTTGTCTTGTTGTTTTGTTAGTTCAGTAATTGTAATGTTTCTAAAATGCATATTTAATTAAAGTAAAAAATGTGTTTGTGTTGACAGCCCTTAGCTGAATATTAATGATTGTTGATGTATAGTAATGAATTTAATCGATTTCCCTCTAAACTCTTACAGAAAATGAAATGGAAAGAACTTTTTATTCTGTTTTTATTCTGTTGAGGAGGAACACATTGATAGAACAGGTCAAAATGTAATAATAAATCAGGAAGTAGTTCCATATTTTTTTGCATTTCCAGCACACTAAAGAACATCTATGTTTGCACAGTAATATGTTTCACGTCGCCAGAATCTCCTTCAGCTTTTCTGGTAGAATGAGCTGATAACCTCCACTAAAACCATCCAAAACTGATGTTGCACCTCTTCCAGCACTGAACTAATCCACAACAATAGACCTTATCCGCCCCTTTTCAGCACTGCGCTCGTTGTCTTCTGTTGTAGTCCGTTTGTACTTCTAAAGCGTGAACTTAAAGGTATGTTGCACCCAAAAATGAAAACTGTCATCATTTACTCAGCCTCAAGTATTTCCAAACCTGAATGTATGTGTTTGTTCTGCCGAACACAAAGGATGATATTCTGAAGAAAGTTTGTAGCCTGACTGTTTTGGGGCACGATTGACTTCCATAGCAGGAAAAAATAAATAAAAACTCCCTGAAGCTAATTCTCATGTAAGAGTGAGTGCTCATTTAGCTAATTAAATACTTACCCATTCAGGCACATCGTCCTATTATGGGAAGACGTGATTATTTTCTGCCATTACAGATCTCTGGAGTCACGCTCTTGAAGCTGAGTTTGACGAGCGCTGCCTTTATCAATGCTTACGGCTTAGGCAGAGCTATGGGAATGTAATTATCAGCTTCCCTTAAAATAAACAGCACAATGACGAGAGGGTCAATTAGCTTTAAGTGTTTGTGCTAATTAACATGCATAACACACTAAGGGTACTTGAGCCGTATTAAATATCAAAGAAGTCAACACATCCTAAAGAAGCACTTTATACGACCTCAAAACATATCAAGGATTCAGCCATAAATGCATCAGTTGACTTTTAAGATGACATAATAGAAGAGAAGGTGTAGTTAAATTCATTTCATGATGGGATCTACAAACCCGATTCCAAAAAAGTTGGGACACTGTACAAATTGTGAATAAAAAAGGAATGCAATAATTTACAAATCTCATAAATGTATATTTTATTCACAATATAATATAGATAACATATCAAATGTTGAAAGTGAGACATTTTGAAATGTCATGCCAAATATTGGCTCATTTTGGATTTCATGAGAGCTACACATTCCCAAAAAGTTTGGACAGGTATCAATAAGAGGCCGGAAAAGTTAAATGTACATATAAGGAACAGCTGGAGGACCAATTTGCAACTTATTAGGTCAATTGGCAACATGATTGGGTATAAAAGAGCCTCTCAGAGTGGCAGTGTCTCTCAGAAGTCAAGATGGAAGAGGATCACCAATTTCCCCAATGCTGCGCCGAAAATAGTGGAGCAATATCAGAAAGGAGTTTCTCAGAGAAAAATTGCAAAGAGTTTGAAGTTATCATCATCTACAGTGCATAATATCATCCAAAGATTCAGAGAATCTGGAACAATCTCTGTGCGTAAGGGTCAAGGCGGAAAACCATACTGGATGCCCGTGATCTTCGGCCCTTAGACTGCACTGCATCACATACAGGAATGCTACTGTAATGGAAATCACAACATGGGCTCAGGAATACTTCCAGAAAACTTTGTCGGTGAACACAATCCATCGTGCCATTCGCCGTTGCGGCTAAAACTCTATAGGTCAAAAAGTATCTAAACATGATCCAGAAGCGCAGGCGTTTTCTCTGGGCCAAGGCTCATTTAAAATGGACTGTGGCAAAGTGGAAAACTGTTCTGTGGTCAGACGAATCAAAATTTGAAGTTCTTTTTGGAAAACTGGGACGCCATGTCATCCGGACTAAAGAGGACAAGGACAACCCAAGTTGTTATCAGCGCTCAGTTCAGAAGCCTGCATCTCTGATGGTATGGGGTTGCATGAGTGCGTGTGGCATGGGCAGCTTACACATCTGGAAAGGCACCATCAATGCTGAAAGGTATATCCAAGTTCTAGAACAACATATGCTCCCATCCAGACGCGTCGTCTCTTTCAGGGAAGACCTTGCATTTTCCAACATGACAATGCCAGACCACATACTGCATCAATTACAACATCATGGCTGCGTAGAAGGATCCGGGTACTGAAATGGCCAGCCTGCAGTCCAGATCTTTCACCCATAGAAAACATTTGGCGCATCATAAAGAGGAAGATGCGACAAAGAAGACCTAAGACAGTTGAGCAACTAGAAGCCTGTATTAGACAAGAATGGGACAACATTCCTATTCCTAAACTTGAGCAACTTGTCTCCTCAGTCCCCAGACGTTTGCAGACTGTTATAAAAAGAAGAGGATGCCACACAGTGGTAAACATGGCCTTGTCCCAACTTTTTTGAGATGTGTTGTTGCCATGAAATTTAAAATCAACTTATTTTTCCCATAAAATGATACATTTTCTCAGTTTAAACATTTGATATGTCATCTATGTTGTATTCTGAATAAAATATTGAAATTTGAAACTTCCACATCATTGCATTCTGTTTTTATTCACAATTTGTACAGTGTCCCAACTTTTTTGGAATCGGGTTTGTACTTGTCTCATGAGCCATTGTGAATGGTGATGATAATACAATATAAAACAAGTAAAACTTATAAAGAACAATACAACAGTCTAATAGAGTCAGGTGTAGAGAGACTGGCGCAGTTATGCTAGTTCAAAATGGTTATAAAGCACATATTAATGCTTTATTCTACATGGCCATATTTTATATTCCTTAATCATACCCCATACTTAGTATTTTATTGAGACAAAAGTTGATAGTAATAGTCTCTAAACTAAAGTGTGACTGCTCATTAAACACTGTTTTAATCCGTTTGAAAGGATTACTTTCATTGCATTTTTTCCCATACAGTGAAAGTTAATGCTGACTACAAATGTAATCATTTTAATAAATGCAACCAAAACTTATATTAATAAGTATTCAACAGAAGCTACCACGTTTCTAATGGTAAGCACTGTAGGCATTAATTAATAACAGTTCCAATAAGTATAAAAAATACATGTAAAAACATGTGCTACTAATAATAAAGGTGGAGAACACATGCTAATGAAATGTATTCTTAGAGAAACATAGTCAAATTAATCAAAAATTACCCCATAAGTCACATAAAAATGACCAAAGAAAAATATGTGTAATATTTTGATAATAATTCTGACTTTGGCTTTATAATGTTTTGACAAACGCACAACACAAGAGTGGGCTTTCACACAATCTTTACCTAATCACTTAAAATGTGTTTATAGTCCTCGTGTTCCCTGTCGAGCTTTCATTGTAACTCTTTGTTAACTGTGCCCTTTACTCACACTTTACTTACATTTATCACTTAGGGAGTGTTCATTTTAGTCTCTGTATGTATTACTGCAGTTACATTTCAAGTACTGGACTGTATCGCAGAGATTAGAAAACAAATGATTGATGGAGCCTCGGTCTACGTGATTGTAGAAGATTACCAGTTATTTACTGATGCTGGCTTAGAAGATGCGGTGTCTGGTAAGTGATGTTTGCCAATATGGCAGCCAGCAGCCTGAAGCCCCGACACACAAACTGCATATCATATGCACTAAACTTGGTTATTAAAAAGGCCTCAGAACAAACACCAATACTGGAGGATATTAGAGTAATGGCATGAATGACTGTGGCTCATTTCAAGGCTAGCACAACAGCAAGAGAAAGACTATTGGTGTTATGATATCAGATGGCAAGCCGAATCACAAATTGATTCAGGAGGATATTCGCTGGAAAAACAAGTGGGAGCCAGTTGGTGCTGCTTTGGTTACTCTGAAGACAAACCTCAAAACTTTCATTTAGGAAAATGACCACACAGTATTTTCATTTTGTGTACTGAGCCACTTAAATTAAACTTCCATTGAATTATTAATGATGAGAGAGTGTCAGAGTCAACAGTGATTCCTCTTACATGAATGCTGAGTGATGCAATCACCTCAAAGAGCTCACCAGTTAATGATGAGAAAGGTTTGCAATTGTGTAACAACCTCCTGAGGCTTCTTTCAGAGAGGATGTCTACATATGAGACATATGACCCTGTTAACACTGCTTGATTCGCATCTGTAGGAGTGTGCAGCCAGTCAAATGCACAGACTTAATGTGCTGCAATCATAAGAGCTGAGGCAGTCTAAAACAGCCCATTCAAATCCTCTCAAATCCCTCATCACAACCAGAGTCAGCAGGAGCCACAGGCGCCATGTAATACACTCGGTACTGTTTGTGTTAGGGATGTATGGAACCCCTGTGTTCCTGTGGCTCAGTGGGAGAGCATTGTGTTAGCAGTGCAAAGGTTGTGGATCACGATTCTAGGGAACACATACTGAAAAATGTATAGCCTGAATGCACTGTAAGTCGCTTTGGATAAAATTGTCTGATAAATGTAAATGGATGTCCTGAGCTGATCTCAAACACAGGTATCGGTGCAGATTAAAGCATATTTGAAACTAATGGTATCGGCTGTATGAAGTCTGTTCCTTTCATTTATGTCAGCAGTCACATTATCAGGCCGAAAGTGCAATTTCACTGGTATATGTGACTAAAATGTCTGCGGTGTGAAACTATTTTAAATTGTAATATGAAAGCAGTCCCTCAGCAACTTGTCATGTCAAATATGGGGCACAAAAAACTCAACTGAGACATTTCAAGTTTGTGGTATTGTGCATGTGTGTTTTATTACATTAGACATGATCACGCATGACAACCTGAATTCAATGAAACTTTTGTTTCTTTTAATCTATACTTAATCTGCCTTCAGGTAAATGTCCGTGATACTGAATAGTCATGTTGTAGATATCAGAATAATGACAAATGTGACTGAAATGTGATTCTAGTTGAGGTTAAAGGTCCCTGACAGTGACCCAAATATCTCACACAGAAGCTCCTCTGCATTTTTGGGTTATTCAAAAGGCTGTCTATCCATCTTCATCTTGTACTGGATTTCTCTTCGATTCATTTGATCTCTTCTCCTGCCCCTGCTTTGTCCTGTGTGAAAATATCCTCAAAGGCAGGAGAATTGATAGATAGATAGATAGATAGATAGATAGATAGATAGATAGATAGATAGATAGATAGATAGATAGATAGATTACTTGGCAAAGGGAGCAATATAATTTCCTCATAATCTTCAGCTGACAAAGTGACAATGCAGCACGGTGTGCATCAGCAGATTCGCTTACGGATACCAGCATTTAAAAAATATACATTTTATGTTTTAAAAAGTTGTATGCATATTAGTTTTTTATATACTATATAGCAAAAAAAACGTTTTAAAATATAAAATATATGTTCATTTCCAACAGCTATGCTAACCACTATAAAAAGATATATGACATATGCTGCGTTGTCACAGGAACATCCCAGCTGAAGATGATGAGGAAATTAGATCACCCTTTGCCAAGGGCATTTCAAACGACGAAATAATTGCCCCATGAACCGTATGGTTCAGTACGAGTACCGTGCAACCCTAATAGATAGATAGATAGATAGATAGATACATAGATAGATAGA
>CM050422.1:30419849-30514849 GCA_027564155.1 Gymnocypris eckloni scoliostomus
GTTAAGGCTGGAATACACTACGCAACTTTTAAAATCTGAACAGATTTTTAAAACACTACGCATCATACACTTACCGTCTTTGTAAATAGTGAAAAAGAAAAACTGGGCTTCATACACTACCCGACAGAGGATCATACACTACCAGACTTTAAAGTCATTCCAATCACAACAAACTCACACAGAAACATGCGCCTTGTTGATAGGAGACCCATGACAAATGAAAACAACATGTGTTCTAAAATCTCCTGAAAATATCAAACATGTTTGATATCCTCCGACTGGATGAAATCAAAGTCTGAAGCTAAAAAATCTGATACTGTAGCTATGTTTCCATCCAAAGATTTGAATTTAACTTATGCTCAAAACATAAAACATACGCCAATAAAGCACAGTTTCCATCCAACGAGTCAAAGAGAACAAAACCGTCACTTCCTGGTAAACAGTGACACTAAATATCACTAAGAATATAGGAGGAGCCACTGAATATAATAATTTTCATATATAATATAAATTATTTGTTCCTCAGAGGGAGCAGACGTAACACAATAAATGCTGTCACTGCGTTCGGAGGTGGATGCTGCTGTTTGGGAACACAGTCGTGTTAGACAATTATACAGAAATACTTAGATGACAGACTTTCCTCAGGCTTTTCAGGATGACCATAACAACATATAGATGCTGTGAACGAGATCGGTCCACTGGTTAGTCAAGTTATCCCGCCTCACAGCTCAAAGTCACATTACTTTTTTGATGCACATGGAGGAATTTATTCGGTAAATGTGTTTCCATCGTAGTTTATGTGCATTTTTTCTTACCGGATAAAAAGTTTATTGTACTCAAATGTGCGCATACATTTTTTTATGTGCATTTTTAGAATTTATGCGCATCTTGCCGTTTCCATCCAGACTTTTTTATGCAATAAACTAAAATGCGCATAAAATAGGAGGATGGAAACGCAACTAGTGACCATCATACACTAACCGTGGAATTTCTGTGGAATCTGTCAGCTGTAATCTGCAGACTGGGGGTGCTTCTCATTTCTTATTTGTGCGTCCTCGTTTCCTTTCCTCGCTTCCTTTCCTCGTGTCTTAGCTCCACCTCTTCAGGATGCGAGAGAAGGAAGCAAGGAAAAAACGCAAGGACGGAGGAATCGAAGCAAGTGAAATTATATATCCTCGCTCTTTAGCGTCACTTCAAAGCGTCGTCAACTAATGATGACTCTACACCGCTGGATTGAGCTTGAACATCGGGATTCTTGAACATAAGATATAATTATTTATATTGTAACTGCGTTTCAACCTCCACAAAATACCACATTTGTTCTTATTTTTTACCAGTTATTATTAATGAATTATTGTTGTTGTGATTTCACATACATTGTGTTTTGTACATGTAAACAATAATGATAATGATTATAATAATAATAATTAATAAACAGTGGCAAGAACACCAGTTTTACTAAAGCAAAATACCAAAAAGTTGGCAAAAGTTTGGGTTATTTAACTATTAATTAATGCATGATTCATAGCCTACTTTAAAAATGTTATGCTTCTGCAAACATACATGGATAAATTGTTTACAACGCTACTTGTTAGCCTAGTGATTCTTGTTAATTCCATTACATCATCATTGGACTTTAATAAGAGTCAGGTGTGTATTCTGTATATAAATCAATTTGGGTTACACATTTCCATCTACAATTACGATGAAAACGATAGTAGGTATATCCTGTGCCCTATCATTACACCACATTCTTCACCAAATTGCACAACATGGACAGCGTCGTTCGAGCAGATGGAAAGCACGATTCCGTCATTGTGTCCTACTCCTAGCTAAGGTATTGTTAAAAATACTATGAGCTCATACTGTATGTTTTGGTTTTATTTTTTGAATTCAGATTCACAGCATTCTACATTGTTCTTAATTACAGGTTAAAATAACAGCTACTCCGATTTATACTGAAATAAATGCCACCGTCCCACTGCTAAAATTATACTTGGATGGTAGGCAGAACCTCAAGGTGGACTTTCGACTCAACCGGGACTCTATGGAAGCATTGATGAGGATGCTGCCACAAGATGAAGCACATGGATGGGGACATCTCATAACCACACTGATAACTGTGTACTGGCTAGCACATGGTCTGTCATACAGTGTGGTGTCCCGGGCCTTTCAGGTGCCGGTATCGTCTGTTTGTAGGCTGGTTCACACAGGAACCATAAAGATTGCAGCCTTGCGCCAGCAGGTCATTCAGTTCCCAGATGCACAAGACCTTGATGAGGTTGTCCTTGGTTTTGAAAATTTGGCCAACAGCCCCATCTTCTCCAAGTGTGTGGGTGCTATAGATGGATGTCATGTCCGCATAAAAACCCCCGCTGGACCCACTGGCCAGGACTACATCAATAGAAAACTCTTCCCATCCATTCAGATGCAGGCAGTTTGTGATGGGAAGGGCCGGTTCATAATGTTTTTGTGGGATATCCTGGTTCTGTCCACGACACTAGAGTCCTGAGAAACAGCAAGATGTATAAAGATGCATTGTATCCTCCACAAGGATACTTCCTTTTGGGGGATGGAGGCTACCCCTGCATCATTCATCCTGTGGCCATTATTACTCCATACCGGAAGCGAGTGCAAGGGAGAGTGCAGGCCCGCTTCAATCACTACCATGCCAAGGCTCGCTCCATAATTGAGGTCCCTGCTTTTCAAGTCTCTTGAGGTGGACAACACCTTTACCCCAACAGTTATCATGGCGTGTGCAGTTCTGCATAACATTTGTCTGACAACAGGAGACATGATTGAAGCCCCTGAAGTGGTGGATGATGTTGGTTTACCTCCACCCTGTCCAGTGAGAGGGGTCTGTAGTGGGAATGTCTGGCGTGATAATCTGGCAGCAAAACTCTCAGCTCCTCAGGTGCATCCGGTAGAGTTAAATGAACATGATTATTTGTAGACACATAAAGACAAATTTTGCTCCACACAAGGTTAAGGTTCAGATTGTGTATGGAGAAAAAAAAATCCCTGTGTCTCTAGCCTCATGCATTACATTTTTTGCAATACCCACATCACCAATAGATACAATAGTTTAATGTAAATAAACATGTTTACCAATTACACCAGTAATTTTGTTTTTTTTACTCATGTGGCAACTGTGTTTACCATAAATTGTCTATTAAGGCACATAATGGAACACAAATGATCAAAGCAAAAACAAACAAACAAACAAACAGAGATTGTGTTCAACTTTTTTTAATCAATTGTTCAAAAAGGTCAAGGAACCTATTTGAAGTAGATTGCAATAATTCGTGCGTGGCTTGAAAACGTTCCTCCTCTTTTTCTGTCTCCGTTTCTAGAAAATCTAGCACTCTGTTGGTTCTTTTCTTTTTGGGTGGCGGGGGACCCGAAGAAGTACAGGGTGTTTCCTTGTTAAAGTTGCCTGTGCCAGACGGTGCGGAGGTTGTGGAGTCCTCCTCTCTTTCCTCCACAGATGCAGATGGTGACAAGCCAGGCTCATTGGACACAGCAGAACTGCCAGTGACTTCTGCGTCGCATGAGTCTATCAGAATGGGAGGCTCAATAGACGGCCTCCTCCCAATAGCCTCATGCATCGCAGAAAACCACGGCCATGTGGCTGCTGTGGCCTCCCCACTATCTGTTCCCGTAGGAGGACAGCGGAGCTCCTAAAATAAAATAAATATATTGTCTATTAAACTAGCAGGTAGAAAATTCACACAAAATGAAATAAATACATGCATTCAGTTTGTACCTTATATTTTCTTTTTAAATTGTCCCATTTTTTGGAAATTTGGTTTGGTTATAATTCCATCCAAACCAATCCTCTGAAGAACTTTACTACACAATAAAAATCAACAAATTTTTTACTCAAACAAAGACAAAGATAGTGTAACAATATTATGATAAATATTATCTAAAACCTCACTGCGTTAATCAAACAAAGTGAAAACAAAATGTTTTTCCATGCATTCTGGTGGAACAGAACTCACATCCAGGCTTTTTTGGCACTGTTCCTCTTCCCAGTGAAGTCGGAATCCAGCTCCATCCTCAATTTAATTAACTGTTCAGTCTCCTCATCAGTCCCTGTAAGAAAGAATTTTACAACACAGTGAAGCAGTTCAAAATAATAATGTGTTGCATATTAACCGGCATAAACAAATATACAGTGTTATCAACACATTAAAACAAATTAACTACAGGCCTAAATCAAGATTATTCTCTATTCCCTATTTATCACATTTAAAAGCAACAAGCCAGTAAAATCAAGAAACATAATAAAAATCATTAAAACTGTGCTGAAAAGTACACTTTATACATCAAATTAAAGGCACCGTCAAAAAAAGAACACAGATTTACAATAACTTTATGCTTAATACTCACATTTATGTGTGTTTGAATGTTCTGCCATGGTAAGCACTTGGAGCAGATGTGAAGTGGGAGGAGAATTTATACGTGCGACACGTTTAGGCAATAAACAACTTCCGCATAGGATACACCTGTGTATCCTCGCTCATGACTCCTCAGGAAGCCTCCTCCCTCCTCGACCCTCGACTCCTCCCGGTGCAATTAGAGAATTGAGATGTCCTTCAATATGGCTGAGCTCGATCGGTTTCCGGGTCATAGGAAGGAGGATAGAGGAGCGAGGAGACGAGGAGGGATATTGAGAAGCACCCTGGCTCTCACTTTCCTCAACTAGCGTCAGCTTGTTCAGACTGTAAAATCAGGGGAAAATCGAGGCAAAAATCATGTAGTGTATTCAACATTTTTATCCAGGGTCTTCCAGTATAAAAATAACTAAACACTGAAAAAAAAACAAAAACAAAACTAACACTTGGCCACACTTCAAATCAAATTTACTTTCAAATGTATACATTTTCTTTTTTGGCACACTCTGATATCATGGACAGATGTGGGCTATTCCCTCGTTATTTCTACCTCAATTTAGCAGGTAAAGGGTCTGGAGTTATCGCCATTTGAATTTGGAAGCTCTTGCCGTGAACCTACATCATGCAGTCAAGGGAGCTCGCAAACAAGTGAAACAGACAATTGTTAGGATTCAAAAACAAATCAAATCCACCAGAGAGCTAGCAGGGAAATTAAGAGTGGCCAAATCAACCGTTTTGTACATTCTGAGAAAAATGCACTGGTGAGTGCAGCAACACAAAAGAACTGGATGGCCACAGAGGACAACAGTGGTGGATGATCGAAGGATCCTCTCCGTGGTAAAGAAAACCCCTTTTACAACATCCAGCCAAGAGAAGAACACTGTCCAGGAGGTAGATGTGTCACTGTTAAAATCGACAATCAAGAGAAGACTTCACCAGAGCAAATACAGAGGGTTCACCACAAGCTGCACACAAGGCCAGATTAGACTTTTCCAAAAACATCTAAAAAAGTCAGACCACTTCTGGAAAAGCATTCTTTGGACGGCTGAAATTGAGAAAAACCTGTACCAGAATGATGGGAAGAAAAAAGCCTGGAGAAGGCTTGGAACAGCTCATGATCCAAAGCACACAACATCATCTGTGACACATGGTGGAGCAGTGTGATGGCATGAGCTGCATGGCTTCCAGTGGCACTGGGTTACTGGTGTTTAGTCATGATTAGACAGAAGACAGAAGCAGCCGGATTAATTCTGAAGTGTACAGAGATATACTCTCTGCCCAGATTCAGTCAAATTGATTGGACGGAGCTTTATAGTACAAATGGACAATTACCCAAAACACACAGCAAAAGCAACCCAGAAGTTTTTGAAGGTAAAAAAGTGGAATATTTTGCAATGGCCAAGTCAATGTCTTGATCTCAAACAGATTGAGCTGCATTTCACTCGCTGAAGACAAAACTAAAGGCAGAAAGACCCACAAACAAACAACAACTGAAGTCAAGGCCTGGCAAAGTATCACAAAGAAGGAAACCAGTCTCTGGTGATGTTCATGAGTTCAGACTTAAGGCAGCCATTGCCTGCAAAAGATTCTCAACACAATATTAAAAATGAACATTTTATGTTACATTATCAGATTCAGATTCAGATTGTTTATTGTCATTGTACTTACATACAACGAAATTATAAATATGCCAACGTATCCAGCTAATATTAATCATCATAATTTTCCACCATGCTGAGTGAAATAAGTGCTCTATGCTCAATATAATTGCACATGATTATTGCGTGTCAAGAATGTATTTTCAGTTCAGTGTTCAGTATGGTTATAGCTTTAGGGTAAAAGCTATTCATGACTATATATATAAGCTATTATATGATTATATATATGTGCCCAATAACATTTGAGCCCCTTACAATGGGAGGACTCAGGACTGTGTATAAAGGTTGTAATTCCTAAGCATTATATGTTATATATGTTTTTCAACCAATTGAATTAAAATTTAAGTCTGGACTTCAATTTCATCTAGATTGTTTCATTTTAATTCTATTCTGGTGGCACACAAAGCCAAAACTATGAAAACTGCGTCAGTGTCCAAATACAGTATACATGGACCTAACTGTAGCCTATGATGATTATCTTCACATTTCAGACATTGCAACAAAATATCTTAAGAGTTAACGTGCGATGAAGAAAAGGAGTCTTTAGAAGGAAATATTGTTTGAGCGGTCGCTTTGATCTCGACACTTCATCATGACATCACCATCGTGCTGTCAATGAACGCGCGCACAAAACCATCCCCAGCATTGCTTGAATCGCGCGGTCACACGCGCTCAAGGAGCATTTGTCATCAGTGAAGAAGAGACAGAACTGTATCAAGTTGACAGCGAGGCAGACTTATCGTTTCTTATACCTACCGAAGCCTTTACTTGCGTGCAATCATGGATGCGTCCCTCTTTCAGTTCTTCATAGAGGAATTCGGCGACACCAACTGTACTCTTCTGGATGCTTTTCAGGACACTTTATACGAGAATTCATCTTTCGCGTCAATGAGTGTCGACGGTGGGGATTGCCTTCTCTGTTAACGCTTTATTCAGCTCTTATAATGCTCATTTATGATGCACATTAATCAACACCGGTTGTATTTTCCTCTAAGATCTCTATTGTAACGCCACCACGGATGAAATCGGAACTTGCTGGCCAAGAAGCAACTCTGGACGGATAATTGAGCGACCCTGTCCAGAGTACATTAACGGCGTCAAATACAACACCACTAGTAAGTGACTCCTACAATATCTGCTTTCTATTCACCAAAAACCTCCGAGGATAAGGTTGGTGCGACCCTTTGCATTTATGTGCATAACCTATCTGTGGGTCAGTCCTTCAGTCAAAGTTAAAATATAGACAAATGTGCTCTGCAAAGTGAGTCAGTGAGTAGATAGATAGATGGATAGATAGATAGATAGATAGATAGATAGATAGATAGATAGATAGATAGAAATAGACATTTTATCATTTCTGTTAGAACATTTCACAGCTTATAAGATTTAAAGGACATGCATGCAGCTTATAGCTTTTGGTATTCTTCCTCTCAAAGCTATTTTTACAATGGTTATGAATATATTAATGATTATATTACATGATATTAATAATTTAGCCAATTGTTTGCTCACCAATTGTGCTTCTGCAGACAATGTTATGTGCCCTGCCACATGTTCTTTGCCTTAATGTGTGAAATGAAGAAGGGCAGTGAAGTTATCTTACACACACACACACACACACACACACACACACACACACACACACACACACACACACACACACACACACATTTCTTATGTGTTTAAAGAGCATTTATTAGGTTAACTTGTACCTTACTTACAGCTTCTGTGTCTACTTTATGTTGATTATATTTCATAGTTATATGAAATATAGCATAATATATATTTAAAATCATTAATTCAGTATTTGACATAAATGGACAGCACGCTATAATGTCATTATTAATCAGCAATAAATGCCACTTTGAAAAATACCAAATTGTAGGATGCAAATACCATTCCTTAATAAAAAAGAATACTTTCTGACATTGTTGTGCATGTACATGATTTTGTAATTGTCAAAAAAATGTAATCATGACCTCATGATGTTCAGATCATGAAACATTAGTTCAAAAGACACGGAGCAGACATGCAGTATTGAATAAAGTATGATCTATATATAATCTCTCTCCAGCTGCAGTTGGTTTTATCATTGCATATAAATATGACTTAACGATAAAATCACTGCATGCATATACATGTGGATTTTCCAAATGTCTCTTATCTACTTGCAGTTATGATCACAAATCAGTGCTTAGCGGGTTCCTCCTGTGAGCTTGCACAGCGTGTAACTTTGTTCAGTGTATTGATGTGCTTTTCACATTGGAGGATAATACAGGGCTCCTAGGCAAATTTAAGCCTTTCACTGCTGAGCTCTGAATGAGTATTTTATATAATAAACTATATCTCTGTTTGCTCATAGTGACCTGATGATGATGCCTCCTTTCTGTGGTTTATAATTAGGTTTATTATGTGTTTCATTCACAAAGGTCAGCACTGTTTGTTTACCATGTCACAGATGTTTGTTTAAAAGAGAGATTATGCTCATTTATAGCAATTATAGCATCAGTGATTAATCAAATGACGGAGAAGTGTGTTATAACCAGCAGATAATGTGTTTGCAGCTTTACCTGATTTACATGATTGCTTTAGTGTAGTGAGTGCTAAAACAACACAGACAGCACATGCAACTAAACAGTGCTATTACTGAGTACAACGGATTACAAGAACATTCCTAGCTGAATGCATTACATAATTATGGACACATTATTGAATTAGCTGAATCTAGAAGTTGTTTATCAATAAAATCATATTTGGTTTCCCAGACTTAACGTAAATCGATGAGACAAACTGAACTTTAAGGATTATTTATAGCTTGCATCGAAGTTATTCGTAATAGCATGGTGTCACTGAACTCTTCTGCTGGGCAGAGTCACTGCCCAAGGCACTTCACCAAGCACTTGTGTCTAAACCCTCCTGTAGGTAAGATCATCCAGCGGTCTTGTGCCGTCTCTACAAGTAATCTGTTTAAAGCCACAGACACTCAGTGCTGCTATCCACCTCTGCTTCACAGGGTAACACTTTATAATTGTCACGGTACACACAGGGATCCAGGAACGAGGAGACGAGGATTGTAACAAACGGGGTATTTAATGAATAACAAACGGAGGAGACACAGGAACACGGGGAAGGACATCCAAACAAGCTTGACACACATGACATTTACAATAATCCACAGGAAACATGGGGCAGAACAGACTATATATAGGGAGACATAACTGGAAACACCTGGGACATAATCAAGACACAGACGGAGACTAATTAACTAATGATGGGGAACAGGACGGACCAAATATGGGCACATAAGGGTAAGGAAACACAGGTAGAGGAAGACAAAGTCTGACAATAATAAAGTTCACTTAAAACTAATTTAAAATTGTTTCATTATTGATGAAATAATCAGTTACTAAACATAATACAAATTATCTACAAATGAATAAGTGATATGTTAACATATCACAAATGTGCTGTAAGTATCTAAAAATCATAAGTAAATGAATAAGGATTAGTTATTTATTGATGTATTCTGAACCACTCATTTTACAAATTTGTTGAAGTATCCATATCACAATACACTTTGTTTGATAATGAACAAATGATAAACAAATCACTAGTAAATGACCGGTCTATAATATGTTGATGTATTGTATCATACTTGTAAATTAGGCCATTAAAATGACAAAAATACAAATAAAAAGTAAAAAAACAAAAACATTCCTGTAGCTCAACCAGTAAAGCATGGCGCTAGCAAGGCCAAGATCATGAATAAAGTATTAAATGTATGATGGAAAATGTCAAATCTCAAATAAAAGCATTTTTATTAATCTAAATATTCAGTTTAAAAATACTGAAAACATATTTTAAAAAGGATCAATTCTGAAAACTTTATGATATGATTGATATTTTTGATATACAATGGTTTCCTTAAATATGAGTATAAATATGATTACCTCAACTTAAAGGATACTAGCGATATTAGGGCTGGGCGATATGACAAAAATCTCATATCACAATATAAGTCATCTCATATCCCGATAACAATATATATCACGATACAGTACATTTTCTGTAAATTTAATCAATTAATAGGTTATATATATTGACCACATGGAAAGGACTCTTTCTTTTTTTTTACATTTTAAAGTATATACTCATTCATATGCGATTATTTTTCTCACTTTATTTAGAACTTCTGGGCAAATGTTTGATTAAGAATGTAGAAATATAAAATTAATATTAATGAAATATAAAACACTTTTCAAAAACTAATGATTACAGGCCCAACATAAAATATTGCTAAATAAAATGCAAAATGTAAACATTGTACTTTCATGTTTAAACAATAGCAGCGAATAAACGCTCACAAGTAAACAATAGACTCCAGGTTAGGATTATAGTATCATATAACTTAAGTTTGGTCATCATATTTGTCATTTCAATATTTCAGGATGCCCTCTTTGGTATTAATGGTCAACTGCGTGTCGTCATCCTGAGGCTTAAGCACTTGAGTGTTAAAAAGATGGAGGACTGGTTTCACGCAGGACACACTGGTACACTGCTCTCCAGACAAGGCATCTGTAAATTCCATGAGAGGACTCAGTGCCTCATTCATGGACTCCAGAACATCCATGTCCTGCCAAGTTAGGACTAGATGTCTTGTTTTTTTTTGTCTGCACGAAGGACCCGTGAGAGCACTTTCTCCTGCTCTATAATCCTCTCTATAATCCTCTCTCAATCATCTGTTGTAGCGTGCCTCACCTGGTAGGGGTGTCTGTGATTAGCTGATGAGCAGGCAAGCCCAGTTCAGCTTGAGCCTTGGCCAGTTCACGGACTTCCATACCGGGCCATACTACAAAAAAAAAACTTTCTGGAACTTATACAAACCTTAAAGGAGTGCATTTGGCACAGAAATATTTTTTTTTACTTCAGTCATGGTTAGCATGAGAATCCAACTCTTTAAAAAGTGTGTGAGATCATGTAGTTCATCTCACCTTGTTTTATGGATCTGCATCTTAGTAACAGGATTAAAATAACAGTGACTACTAAGATGTAGACAACGGTAAAGTATTAATATGTAGTTTATCTTAAAAAAAAGCAGTTTGCTCATTTAATGCCAACATGAGCAACATCTACAATATGTAATTCATAAGTATTCTGTAAGCCATATTATTCCAGTGATTGAGGAAATAGAGAGCATAACCCGAAGCTAAACTTGTTGGCAATAAAAGCTGTTGCTGTTGCTATTTTTTAGTACTCGATATATACATATCAAACCTCTTATTCTCTTTACTGTATTTTCTTTAGTTATACTCATCCAGTTTAAGCCAGGGCTTGTATTCTAGACTAAAAGTAGCTCATAACTCGCCAATTTAGGAAACAATCGTAAAAATAATGTCAGTCCTAAATGTAGAACTCCTAAATTTTGCTCTAAGAGTATTTCACAAAGTGTTTAAACACTAAAACTAGCTCCTAAATCTGTGAAACGTTAGGCGTAGTGAAAGACCAAACCACAAACTATCCTAAAATGGCATTTTACGGCAATCTGCCTCAGAACATAAACATTTTAGAAACATTTGACGATAATGTGCTTTTAAAAAAGTATTTGGTTTTGGAGGTTATCCCAACTCAACATTTTCCTTTGATTATATCCTTGTTTTCATTCAGAAGTAACAGCTGTTCTTGCGTCCAGTTTGGTTTTCTTCTTTGTTTGCATGTCTTACTATCAGCCATGCTTAGTCTACTCTGTTAATTAAAGGGCTGTTTATATGCATATTCACTCATTTTTTTCGAGAAGCATACATGCTGACAATTACACATATATTAAATTGTTTAATTTGGGACACTTAGCCTTCATTTTATAATCTTTATTTGAATGTGGCAATTAACATTTTTATTTTTAAACCTTTATTTGAATATGGGAACATAATATCACTCTCTACAATACTTCTATGAATGAATCTCTGACAGAGACTCGTCCCCTATCAGCCAATCACTGTGTGCATAGTTAGTAAGCATGCTGACATCATCCATAGCAACGAGGTCAACCCCGCCCTCTTACTCTTAGTTTAAGACTTCTCTCTATTCCTTAGTTAAACTCTGTCTCAGCAGCATTGTGAAGAGGTTTTAGGAGAAAACTCTTAGCTAAAAAAAAATTCTGCTATTTAAGAGAAATAAGATACAATGTTTTGTGAATATGGGCTCAGGAGTGCATCCAACTTATGATCAGTAATCATTTTATTTGCAATTGTTGATTTTAATAAATTGTATATAGAAGCCCAAACTTATTTAAATATTCATCTTCAATTTCCTTTTCATTATCTAAGTTGACAGCAATAATTTTTTCAAGGCTAACTTCAGTTTCCAGTTTTCATTTCAAGGAATTTGAGCAACCTTTCAGAACGAACAAACAGAAAGTACAATCATTGTTTTGTGATGCCTGCATTTGAGGAAAGACTACCACGATTTTAAAATGATGACTTATCCTCTGTTGTCTTGTGTTGTTTGTAAATCTTTACATTTAATGATAATGTAAAATGGTCAATTCAGAGCTTCAAAACCTTTTTTAATAATGTCATAGTTATGAAATATATGACTCTTTCAGATGCTTAGACCCATCTGGTTTGATTGTTTCTCTAGGCTGAGTCTCTGGTTTCTTCTCAACATAATTACACCCCTGCTGTGCTCACAACACCTCAATGGAAGTCTAATTTCATTTGCACCTCCTTAGAGGTATAACATTCTTCTTAGCATCCACAATACATACATTCAAGTTTATGAGTTATTATTCCTTTATATTCTCACTGTCATGTTACAAACCTGTATGTTTCTATTTTTATTCTGTGGAGTACAAAAGATACATTTTAAACAATCTTCTTAGTTCTCCTTCATATAACAGTGATGCTTCACTGCAAATCTTCTCTCCACATGTTCAAACTGGCATGTTGTGTTAGACTGCATCACACACAAGTGCCAAGAGTCTTTAGTGTCAGTGACTTTAAACCTGGCATGGAGTGTCAGGACAAATGAGATTTCAGAGATTCGGCTTTGGTGAAGATTGTCAGTGAATTTACATTTCTGGAGCAGCAACTGGTTTAAGGAAATACACGCCTCAAAGTATGTTTCTGCAAAACTGAAAAACATACCTATACACTCTTAAAAATGAAGGTGCTTCACAATGCCATAGAATAACATTTTTAGTCTAAATGGTTCCATGAAGAACCTTTAATTTTGTCTAAATGATTCCATGAAGAAACTTTCTGTTTAACATCTGCAGAAACTTTCTGTTTCACAAAAGGTTCTTTGTGGCAAAAGAAGGTTCTTCAGATTATAAAAAGGTAAGAAAGAGATGGTTCTTTAAATAACCTTTGACTGAATGGTTCTTTGTAGAACCAAAAAATGGTTCTTCTATGGCAGTGGTTCCCATTCCAGGTCCTGGAGAACCCCCAACACTGCACATTTTAGATGTCTCTCTTATCTAACACACATTTGAGGTCTTGGAATTTTGACTAATGAACTGATGAGTTCAATCAAGTGGGTTTTATTAGGGAGACATTTAAAATATGCAGAGTTGGGGGTTCTCCAGGACCTGGATTGGGAACCACTGTTCTATGGCATCGCTGTCACGAACCTTTTAAGTACCTTTATTTTTTATAGTGTACGTATGAATCCCTGCAGTTTCCAGTTGAAATGAACACTAGCAGCTGTTAAACTAAGACAACTTTTATTCTCAAAAGTATTATTTGCAGGTCCAAAGTTTCACACAATAAAGCCTAATTTTCACACAATTACTTGAGAAATATTGTGTTACTAATTGAAAACAATTTTAACATGCTGCGATATTTGAACACTGATACCTTTGAAGGTTAGCATCACATATCCAGCTTCATATGTATGGGTTTTCATGTTCAGTAGGTTTGCTCGGTAGCTCATGCAGTATGGACTTGTGCTTGAGTAGAGCCCCGCATTTCAGCCCGAGCTCGACGGGCCCCGATTTATTTGTGCCCCTAGAGCCGGGCTTCGGGCCAATGTACAAGTCATAGTTACGATGTAGGCCGGGCACCGGGCCTGCAAAGCGCGCGCTTCAGCTTCCACTCTCCGCACAAACGATTGGATATGCGGCTAATAGTGCAATCGGTTTTATTATTCTGGAACCAGCATAAGCACCATGAAAGCTATAAGTAAACACACAAATAATTATTAAGCTAATAAGCCTTTGGCATACCACACATTTACAAATAAATCCTCACACCTTTTACAGTGAATCACCGTGCATTTGTATATATGCAATGCACATTGAATTAACTTTAAAGCTATTTAAAATAACACATGAACTATAATTTGCTCAGTCAATACATTAAACTTTCCAACAAGATACACAACAACATTTTTTCCAGAAACAGTCAATGTAGACATTTTATATTATTATGACATGGGAGATGTTTTAAGGGATCCCTGGGTATTAAGACTTGTATGGCTTAATATAACGTAATTGATGTATCTGTCAGACTCTCTCTCTCTGTTTCTTGTGTTTCCCTCCTCTCGTGCCCATATTTGGTCAGTTCCTGTTCTTGTCATCATTTGTAATTGATCAGTTCCCAGCCCTGTGTCTTTAGTTGATTAGTCCCTCACTAGCGCTGCCTGTTGCTATTTTTACCACAATACAACTCTGAATAGACAACTCTGAAAAAATGTTTTTTATATGATGACCATAGCTACCGAAAGAGCTTACAGGTGGTGATGATATAAGTATAGGTTTAAACCAAATGCTGTACCATGGATTTTTTTCCCCCACAAGGAGTCTAAACGCCTCTGATATCGAGTAAGATCCATGATTAGAAACTCCTTCAGTGGCCGCGCGTTTTCATCCCAACAGATGGCATCTAACATTTCTTGTCTCAGCCGATTGTAAGCTCTTTCGGTAGCTGTGGTCTATTAAAAGACTAAAAGAAAAAAAAGAAGCAGGTCTTTAGGAAATTGTATTCGTCCACAGTCATCTTCCCATTCTTTTCTCCTCTTCTTATCGCTAGGAAAGTGTTACATTTCTTCTCTTGTTGCCCTTTGACTGAAAATTACAACCAAAAGCCACACAATGTGGTATTGTATCAGTATTTTATTGTTTTATTGTTCGTTTAAATATTGTGCTCTGCACCATCTTTTTACAGCGTACACATCTTCCTTTACAAACTTTCCGGGAGGTGGTAAGACCACTTTAGATTTCCTCAGGATAAGGTGGTTTGGAGTCAGGGGCTCTGGTGCCATGGGGTCATTGATTCCATCAGCGTTTAATGGGCGATTGTTGATGATGCGTTCTAAGGGAGGCATTATCTAGTCTACCTGAACACTGAGCGATTGTAACATTCAGCACACTGCAAATGGTCAAAATGTTCCACTCTCACACACTGCCTGCATGACTTGCTGAAGGAGCATTGAAAGTGAACTCACACAGTTTATCCGCCAGAAGTACTTTCAAAGCCTCTGTATCACATTGCTTGATATCTTCTTTGAACTCATTCTTTGCACCCACAAAGTTTGTGCCCTGATCCCAGCGGAGCTGGCAGACAGCTTTCATATCTCTTGCACTCTTTGCAACCTTGCTTGGTGACAAATGGGCCAAAACAATCCATTCCGCAGAACACGAAAGGAGCTGAGACTTCACAGTGTTCTCTGGGGACTTCAGACATCTGTTGCTCCTCAACTGGTCATTTGAGCTTCCGGCATTTCACACATCTATGTATTAACTTGGTGACCGATTAACTCGCACCAATGGCCCATAGCTCCATTAAGGTCTGGCTCTGACCCTGGGGGCAGATCTGGACATGATAGTCTGACAGAATCAGCTTGGTAATGTGACTGTCTTTTGGGAGAATGATGGGGTACTTTAGTTCTTGACTGAGGGTTGGTCCTTTAAGTCTTCCGTCCAACGCAAAGAAGTCCCCCATCCAGAATGGTATCGAGGCAGAGAAGAAGACTTGAACTTGGAATAATGTCTGCATGAAAGCTCCTTTGCAGTGCCTTTAACTCTTGGGGGAAGGCTGCTGCTGGATGAGCTGAATCACCACCTCAGCAGCCCTCCTACATTCCTCGACAGTCACCATTTCACCATGATGTTTTAGCTTAGACCCTAGTTTTTATTCTGGCAACCACCTTAACAAGCTTTGTCTAGGTGGAAAACTGACTCAGGCGGCTTAGAACGTCGTTCCAGTCACTGACTTGGGTTCTTCCAAATGCTGTCTTTCTGTTTTGTCTAAGTACTTTCTTCTATCATGTTTTACAACAGGGGCTTGGGCAAGCTCAACTGTGGCATCAGCATAATCTTGTAGCTTTTCTTCCTTTCATTGTTGATGACACGGAACAATGCTAGAGGTGGCTGTGTCGATGCATGGGCCATAACCGCATCTGCATGGTCTCCTGCATCTCCTTGCATGGCTATGATATCTTTGCTTGCCGATTCAACAGGGTTCCTTTTTCTTTCTATGTGAAAGCAGGTTGGATGACGTCGACCACATGTACTGCAGGTGTGTCACCTTATACAGTCTTTGGTAATGTGGCCCTTTCTTAAGCCCTCAAAACACAGGTGGTTTTCATGAATGAAAGCTTTCTTTTCACCCATAGTCTTTGCTGCAAAGGTTGGACCACTTAACAACACCATGTGTTTTGGGGTTTCATTGTTGATGACACAAGAATCTGAACAATGCAAGGTGGCTTTGAGTTGTGTCATAAATGGAGTTCCATAAGGTGGAGTTTTTCATTTGAGCGCTTGTGTTGAGTGCCTTGTCTCTCTTTGGAAGTCTCTCGTCTGTGTTTTTAATGTTCATCAGAAGAGGGGAGGCAATGGGGTTACAAGCTATGCAAGCTTTGGTTTGAATGAACTCTGTTAAATGCATAAATGCACTAAACTTGGATAGTCTCCAGATCTGCATTTCCAAAGACTGACCCGTACTCATCCTTATTTAGCACTATTCTCACACTCTCTTTCTCTAGTTGGTCATTGAAAGCCTCATCTATGTTCTATAGTCGTTTACTGACAAAGTCACAAATCTTAACTGTAAGAGTGTCACATGCATCCATTATTTTGACAATATCTGGGGTAATAGTATGATTGCGTCGAATGGGCTCATAATTTTGGTGTACTATAGCTTTAGATTTAAAGTTCATTTAGATTTTATCAAGGTCCTCAGCTGAGCAGATATGTTCACTCTAACCTCCTTTGCTGCATGCTTCCAAGAGTCATAGGCTTTGTTGAAGGCCTTTTCATTTCTCATTGCTTCCTGTTCATGTAATTCTTGACCCTTTGTTGTTAAACTACGCTCACGGTAGCTCAACCTGACCTGTTGTGCTTCTGGAGGGTTGTTTGTTTTCGCAGCAGGTGATGACATCTTGTAGGTCTAGTGGATCTGTCTGTAAAGTAAGGCCTACGGGTATTTTACATCTAGACTCAAGTTTGCATGAGAGATAATTTATCTTTAAAACTATATTACCACTCAAATCAGATGTTTACACCTTTGGACACACCAAGGAGAGTAAACAGAGACAATGTCATAAACAAGAATACTGCTGATAATCTACAGTCCTATAACTCCTTAGAATTATTTAGGATATGACAGTTCTTGATTTCTTTGTTTGTCCAATATCCCATGTGATGAATTAGCTGAGCACATCACCGTTCACCACATTGACTTTTATGTAGTTTTCTTGTGTGTGTACTGTATCTGTGGTGGGTTTTACCCACTTATTCAGCCAAAGTCTCTCACTGCAGCTGTTGCATCCACATATTGGCACACAAGTGATCACACAAATAGCTGGTAAAGGGTATTTTCACACTTGGTCCTTTTCAGGGGTCTGAGCGTGGTTCGTGTGATTTTTGGCCCATACGTGAACACAACGATCTCAGACCCCTCAGAAGCGAAGCGAACCAAACCGAGACCATCTCGAGAGGTGATCTGAGGACGGTTCGCTAAAAACGTGCATTGTGAACACAAAACGGCCCGGGCTCTTTTCATTTTTCCATTTGCGAATTCCGATGTAGTTTGGCCATCAGATGTCTCCGTACAAATCAGCTGTTCATAGTGGCTGCTTCATCTGGCAGATCTCTACTAATTATTTGCTCACAACATACACTTGTTTATTTTAATTTCAACCGCTTCCAAACTGTGTAAGAGAGATTGTGCGCCTTGCCAGTTTAAACTTTTTGAAATAGGCTACGAGCGCACACATCACACTGGGGGCTAAACTACACTCTCTTTAGTGTTTATTGTTTCAACTATCAAAAACACCCATGGTTCACATAAACACAGATTGTTTTGTCACCTCGCTCCGCTCACCAAGGGTGCAAACTTTAAACTGGTTGCTTCCTGAGTTAGCCGCTAGCTTGATGGTCTCTGGACTAAACAGCACACAAATGTGTGGACATAAGACAAAGCAGCTTAAACAAACAAACAATGAACAGCACCAGGATTATGCGACCTGTGTTAGCTTACATACTGTATGTCACTGAGCTTCTGAGACGAGAGAGATCTGACGAGTGAAACTGTAGATCGGCTATACAGGTTCCTGGGACACAGCCTCTTACCCAGTCATGAATGACCTTTTCTAGCGACCTCTAGTGGCCGCTTACACTAGGTTTAACGATTAAACTAACATTGTTATATGTATATCTATAGATTTTATCTTAGGCAAGTCGTGATGATTTGAGAAGGCAAAATTGATAAAACATCGGGACTCGGTTCAGACTTGGGCCGGTAATTCTGATAAGCTGTCGGATAAGGGCCAGGCGAGGGCCTGAGCGTCTCAGGCCAGAGCGGGGCTAGGGCCAATATTTGAGGCCCGTGCAGGTCTCTACAGTATGCTTGAGAGGTGAAGCGCTCCGGTACGAACCCTGTGAAATTTGCTCCTATTTGACAAAACAGGTCAAACCTGCATATGAGGAAGTTAAAATGGCATGCTTGCATCAGCGAATGTTTTTTTTTATTATCAGTTTAGCATTTGTTAACCCTATTGGGTAGGTTTAGGGTTGGTTTGGTGTAGGGGATATTTCCAACATGATAGAGCATTAACTTTTAGCGACAATTCTTGGATATTTGAATTATGAACCACCACGGCAATACGTGCCTATATCAACGTAACAAAAAACTTACCAGGGTCACATATTGAACCCCTCATTTTAGCGCCATTCTCTGGACGTTTCACTTTTAAACTGCCTCGAAACACGCAGTAAGGTACGTAATAAAGGTGTTGCAGGAACATACTTAATTGCACATATTTCCTATGAGACCAGGTTGGGTTTAACACCCTGTCTACACTGGACTTGAGAGTTTTGTGTCAAAAGTTTTGTGCTTTGGCATTTCCGGCAACAGGAAAATGGATATGGAATGTTTGTTTTGACATGACAGCTTTCTGAAATGTATCAATAGGACTGCACTAACACCACCAGATGAGAACAAATCCTGAACTGAATCAAGCTGGATAATGGCACTATTGTCTTAAGCAGAATTTGTATTTTGTCTTTCATTGCGTCTTGCTACATCAGCATTGTTATTGAACTGAACTGAATCAACATTGTATTGGCACTTGCTGAATACTGAACAACATTGCTGCATTGTGTAGAACTGAACTTGTATAAGAATTGATGAACTTCACACTGTTACATAGGGCTCTGTGTTAATGGTTAAGTGGTTGATCACTATTATTTTGCTCAGAAAATATAATCATGATTACTGCCATTTCATATAAGCACAGATCGAGAACGCCAATGTCAACGTCATGATTTGCTTGCAAATTTAGTCACAGCAAACAGCGCAAACAACCTTATGAAAGAGAACCGACTGGCTGTGTTATTTGAGCAGAAAGTCACATTAGAGATTGCTAAACTTCAACTGACATGTTTGCCTTTTTCCGTATTGTAGAGAGAGAGTCCATGTGCATGATTGCCAGATTGAGCTGATTAAGTAAACCACTAAGCAGAAAATCTATCAATTTAAAAGAAAAAGCTCAGACTGAAGGATTTCAACTCTTGACATCTGGCAACTGAAGCCATGAAAGCTTGAGGGGACTTGTTAATAATGCAAGACAGCACAAATGCCAAATTATAATAAAGCCTTTTCAGGATAAATAACCAGCAGGCAAATATTGCATTGCATATGATTATGCTTAGTAAATCGAGAGAAGAAAAAATTGTGATCATGAATGTAATACGACTTATTGTACAGTCCTATTTGAACTGAACCAACACTGACTTGAGCTAAATATGACACTGTTGTCTTTTACATCTTCTTTACAGCAGAATTTCAGTTGTCTCCATAGTTGAGTTTCCATAATTGATTCTGCTATTTTATCACGGTGAAGCTGTCACAATCTGTAATTGCATGAAGTGCTATAGAAATTAAGGTGACTTGATTTGACTTGACAAATCTGGTGTAGACAGCTCAAGCTGTTTCAGCATGATAATGGATGCCCACGTACACATTAGGGGATAATTGATTTCTGTTTGACTTTGCTCCATTTCCTAATGAATACTACAGCATGGCACGTTTATCTTGACTTTGACGCGTCAGTAACTGAACTGTCAATAACTACATTTAAATCACTGCACTAATCTCTGAATCTAAATCTGTTAAATGGCTAACTGCATTAAATGAGGTGCATTTTCAGTGGGACTTACACTTGTATCTCTACAGCATGCTCACATGTGACAGAAGCTTGTACCACTAGCCCACTAGTAAAACATGTGTTTATACAAAATCAGCAGCTCTCATCTTTCTTACAGGTTTGAATGTGGATCAGGCACAGTTTGAGGTGGCTCTCGGGCTTTGACAGAATTACTACAGTCCCACGATAGAGCTGGTGGTGAGAAGAAAATGTAAAAATAGATCGAGCTGATAACGACGGCTATATTTATACAGTCTTTCTCATCTCCTGGTTAGATTTTCCCTTCCATCAAGGTTCATTTCCAGCCCAGCAATCAGCCAACCTTTAAGTATCTTCTCAATTATTAGTCTTCGAAACCATCCTGCTGAAAGAACATGGACATCTAAGCCACTTAATAAATAGTAAAGTGAAGCAAAATATTTCAACACTTTGATGTTAATATTAGTTAATGTGACTTGTAGTTGTTCTGCTATGAGACCTGTATGAAGGCAACTGCATTCATATGTTTACAGCATTCATACGTAATTATTGATCACAGTTCAATCCCCCAAAAGCAAATTAATTGTCATTTTGAATCTTTACCAATCGTTGCCACTATCCTTCAAACCACTGGATTGATCTGTTTGTCAGCAAGAAGTTAATTATTTATTCATTATTATTAGTGCTGTCAAACGACAAAACGAGAAAGCGTCAAATGTTTGCATGTTCCTGTGTTCTCAGTGGTAGAGCATTGCGTCAGCAACGCAAAAGGTTGTGGGTTCAATTCCCAGGGAACACATACTGATAAAAAATGTATATCCAAAATAAGTCGCTTTGGATAAAAGCGTCTGCTAAATGATTAATCCTGATTAATCACATCCAAAATAAACGTTTTTATTTACATTTATATGTGTGTGTGTATATAGTATACTGTGTATATTAATTATGTATATATAAAGACACACATACAGCATATGTTTGGAAAATATTAACATGTATTTGTATTATAAATAAATATATTTAATATATAAACGTAACACAATTTTCTTAAATATACACATGCATGTATGTGTATTTATATATACAGAATAAATATACTCAGTACACACACATATGTGACCCTGGACCACAAAACCAGTCATAAGTGTACATTTTTCCAAATTGAGATTTATAAATCATCTGAAAGTTGAATAAATAATATTTCCATTGATGTATGGTTTGTTATGATGGGACAATATTTGGCTGAGATGCAACTATTTGTAAATCTGGAATCTGAGGGAGCAAAAAAATCAAAATATTGAGAAAATCATCTTTAAAGTTGTTCAAATGAAGTTCTTAGCAATGCATATTACTAATCAAAACTAAGTTTTAATATATTTACAGTAGTAAATTTACAAAATATCTTCATGGAACATGATCTTTACTTAATATCCTAATGATTTTTGGCATAAAAGTAAAATGAATAATTTTGACCCATGCGATATACATACTCCTGCTTTTGTGCTCCAGGGTCACATATGTGTAAACTAAATATTTTATTTTGGATGCGATTAATTACAATAAATCGTTTGACAGCACTAATTATTATTAATTATTTTTCTACTTCTTATATTATTATTCATAATTATTAAAATACAACTAAATTTAGTATGATCACTTTTTCTTTTATATATTTTAATAAGTACAGGTCAGAATAAGGTTATTTAATTTTTACATAAATATCTGTATATGTTATGCTGAATGACGATGGAACATTATTTCAGCAATATTCTGACATTGTATTTCACAAATGATATTTGAAACGTTAAAGTACTTTACTTGCATTCTGTCAGGATTGGACCTGCTTTGTCAAGTGTTCCGTTCCTGTTTTGCCTTATTTGGTCTTGTTCCTGTCTGCATTTAGTTTGATTGTTAGTTGATTCCCTCACGATCCTGTGTTTATAAGCCCCAGTCTGTTCAGTTTGTGTTTGTCGGGTCTCCTTGTTTGATACGTGTGTTGCTCAAGCTCCTGTAGTGATTATTCCCAGTGTTTCCTTGATTAAAGACTGTTAAACATTTCCTCGTGCCTCCTGCGTTCTCTCTGAACAGCGTAACGTGACATTTAATATGTTTTCTGTGTGTATAAAATCACTTTTGACAATTTAATTTGATGCACACACCGAAGTGGGATGCCTTGTCTTTAATTTAAATTTTTGGTTGAATTATTTCTTTATGGTGTCCTGTAGTAAGTATTGGCCCTTTACAGTGTGACTTGTATCTATGTATTTTATTATGTTTATAATATTATTATTATTATTACTATTGTAAATGTATTTTATATTTTAGGGTCTTTATTACAATGCAACCCATTGCAAACTATTCTGATAAATTGTCTTGCACAAAGAACCTATTATCTCCAAAATGAATGACTTAACACACTTCTGCCATTTACACAGCATCGTTTCAGCCCAACAGAACATGATTACTTGCTTGTTGCAGGCATCTTGCACTGGCTGATGTTAGAATTCACTTTTACTGACACCTGTGCAATAATAAATGTATTCCGTGAGGTTTTTCAGAAAGGACTGTTTGAGTGAAATGAACCAGTCCTGAAAACTGTATTTCAAATTAAACCGTACTCGCAGCTTAACCAAGTCATAAGTCTGCTATTACTTATTATGTAAGTGGATAATATTAAAGTAGTGGTTCAAATCTTAATTTGTCCAGCATTAGTCATTGATTAGTTTCACACTAATTGTGAAATTATTACTTACTATATCTTTAACCAGAGTTTCTTATTAGGACATAATAGTTACATTACAATATTGAGTAGCTCATTTGTACCTGTATAGTTATTTATTGATGATAGCACAGTATTGTTTTCCACAGACAAAAATAACATGAAGGTCCGGGTGAATAAATAATGATGTGATTTTCAGTTGTACTCGTCTACCCTTCTTTTGACCGCTGTATGTATCATTTACATTCCCATAACATGGCTTTAGGTTTAATACAGTTGAAGCGTCCACCTTCAGCACACGAAGTGGATGGATTTTAATATAGAAAGCTCTAGTGTTATTTGTCTTGTCATTTCCATGCCGGATTTGCTGAAAGCAGGCCAGCTTTTTAGTTGTAAGTACATTGCTAATGGTATTTATGGAAGTGCAGCATCACAAGACATTTAATCAATATGTCCATCACAAGCAGCTATAGGTATAAATTATCCCTGTGTGTGTGTGTGTGTGTGTGTGTGTGTGTGTGTATACGTGTGTGTGAGGCGTGCATGCATGTGTGTGTGTGTGTGTGTGTGTGTGTGTGTATGTGTGTGTGTGAGAGAGAGAGAGTGTGTGTGTTTGTGTGTGTGTGTGTGTGTGTGTGTGTGTGTGTGTGTGTGTGTGTGTGTGATGTGTGTGTGTGTGTGTGTGTGTGTGTGTGCGCATGTTTATGTGGTTTATGAGGACACAAATTTGTATAATGACATTACAAGGAGAAGGTGATTTATGAGGACATTTTCAGTGTCCCCATAATTTAAAACGCTTATAAATCATACAGAGTGAGTTTTTTTGAGGGAAAATATAAATGCACCGTCTCCTGTGAGGGCTAAGTTTAGGTGTAGGGTAGGTTTAGGGCAATAGCACATACAGCTTGTACAGTATAAAAACCATTACGCCTATGGAGAGTCCCCGTAAACCATAAAAACCAACATGTGTGTGTGTGTGTGTGTGTGTGTGTGTGTGTGTGTGTTGATCCACTGTTTACTGGATACTGGCAGCACTCAAAGTAATGAATATATTGTGCTTAACCCGGAGAATCAGGTAAGCTGTTATGAACCGCCACTTTCCAGTTTGCTTAATAAATATTAATGGCAACGGAAGATGTAAAGAGGTTTATGCATTTTTAAAGATGTCATCCCCATTTGTGCTGGTTAATGACACATTCATTATTCCAAAATGTTCATCTATGCCTGTGTTCTTCACAGTGGCACCAGGTCCTTGATTTCCCACAGAAACCAACCCCTGGTGTGACATTAAGAAACTGAGCAGCCTTTAAGGTACTCGGCAGCCCTTCCATTACTAAAAAAATTGCTAATTCAGTTTCATTTGTCATGTTCCCGAGTGCTCGGGTCCTTTTAGCATTCCCCTCGTTGCTAAAGAGGATAGCCATTAATTGATAGAAATCTTTCTTTCCTGTGTCCTTATTTGAGTTTGCATAGAGAACCTGCTGCCATTTTGATATTCACATTAGAGGAAAAACATATTCCTGTTATCTGTGTTTGTGTATTTCATTTTAATTCTGGGGCAGGGGCGTTTCCTCTGAGGAGGCAATGAAGCGAGGCAGTGCCTCCTCAAAAAACTTTATGAAAAATAGTAGAGAAACGTCTCGGTTACGTATGTAACCCTCGTTCCCTGAGGGAGGGAACGGAGACGTCACGTCAGATGACCGACGAATTGGGATCTCACCAGAGAGACCTATCCACTTCGAGTTTAACTAAACGAGCCAATGGACATTGGCATGCGATCATTGCATCCAGCTGCCGCTGATCACAGCGTGAGTATAAGAGGCAGCCGGTGCACCGCATTAATCATGTTTTCGCTGAGGAGCCGAGCCGGAGAGCCGGCCGCCCAGCGGTGGTACAGCAACTGTGGCGACGGGACGTGACGTCTCCGTTCCCTCCTCAGGGAACGAGGTTACATATGTAACCGAGACGCCCTTTTCAGTCGGTCACTCCGAGTCACGCCGGATGACCGACGAATTGGGATCCCTACCAAAGCGCCACAGGAGCTGCCCCTTCCAGCGCCCTGTGTAGACCTCCTGATCCTTCCTATAAGGTAGACGATAGGACCGGGCTACACATAGAAGGTCGACTACTGCTGTCCCTAGAGCAACCCAAACAGTAGGACTTGAATAACACTGGGAAAGTGTGCCCTTCCACTTGGAAGAGGCACACTGCGGAGTCACCTCCTCCCAGAGGGGGTTAAGTGACATTACTCACGTGAAGTAACCCCGTAGGGCCCTAATGCACATGGAAGTCTCTGAGATGGCTCAGGCGTGGGAGCGGGGGCGGCCAGAGGGGGGCGCCCACGGCGACGAGCATGCTGAGGGGCTGCAGCCGGAGTGGAAGCAGCAGCGGGTTTCCTCTGGCGCATGATGTGTTTGATCGCCTCAGTCTGCTTCTGTGCTGCCGAAAACTGCTGGGCACAGCTCTCGACAGCGTCGCCGAAGAGGCCGGTCTGTGACACGGGAGCATTCAGGAACTGTACCTTCTCCTGCTCCTTTATGTCAGTGAGACACAGCCAGAGATAGCGCTCCTGGACCACAAGCATGGACATCGCACGACCCAGAGACTGTACGGTCACCTTCGTCGCTCGGAGCGCGAGGTCCGTCGCAGCACGCAGCTCATGTAGAACCGCCAGGTCGTGCTCACCCGTGCAGGTCTCTCAGTGCTTTGGCCTGATGGACCTGCAGTAACGCCATGGCGTGTAGGGCAGAAGCCACCTCCCCACAGGCTCTATAAGCACTGCCAGTAAGGCCTGACGAATACTACAGGCCCGTGAGGGGAGACACGGTTCACCCCGCAGAGAGTGGAAGCGACTGTTGGACACAGTTGCATGGCCACAGACCGCCCACCGAGGGATGCCCATGTACCCCAAAGCGGCTCCACCATCGAGGGTGGTGAGGGGAGGAGCCACAAGATTTATTTCGGCAGTAAAAGGTGCCTTCCATGATCTTGTAAGCTCCTCATGCACTTCCGGAAAGAATGGCACCGGGCGCTGAAACCAGCGCGACCCCCGAGAAACCACTCGTCCAACCTAGAAGGGTCGGGACGGTGGAGGATTCCACACGAGCCCGGCGTTCTCGGCCCGGGAAAGCAAAGCCGTCATCTCTGGGTCTGGCTCGGACAACGCTACCACACCCGGGGCAATGCAGCCGAGTCGTCATCCCGGAGAGAGAGGGCTCGCCTCCGATGCAGCGATCGACATCAGGTCATCAGGGGAGCGCCCGAAGGAAATGGGTGGGTACCCCACTCAGTAGAGGCCCCAGTCCGAACCAACGGTACCCCGCCGGGCTGCGGAGTGCTTGAGGGTGAGGAACTACTTGGGAAGCCCTCACCTTAATCCTCAAATCACCTCTGACTCCACCGGATGCTGTGCCGTCCCGTGTGCCAGGGCGAACGCCAGATCGCGGCAGAGGCAGAGGGACCCCGCCATGTTTGACACAGCGGAGTCTATTGCGCAACTCCGAGATGGTCATGTCCCCACAAGAAGAACATGAACCATCCACGAAAGCTTCCTCAGCGTGCTGAATGCCCAGACACGTGAGGCAGTGATCGTGACCGTCCTGAGGCGCCAGAGATCGACCGCACCCAGAAACGCACGGGTGATAAGACATCTTTAAAAAGACGCGATCACCTGTGTACTCTTTCAGAGAAATACGCTCTTTCAGTGCTGAAGCACGCAGGGGAGCTGGCCACCGCACACTCCTAGTGTGACTGTCTTCACGGGAACCATTTATCTTTTCTCCCGTGAGACCGCGACCACCGCTGCTGCGCTGTAACGCCCGCACTCGCTCGCTAGTCTCTTCACTCGCAGGGTAGGAGAGCAGTAGTGATACACCACCGCTCGGCTCCGAAGCGAAAGAATGATTAATGCGGTGCACCGGCTGCCTCTTATACTCACGCTGTGATCAGCGGCAGCTGGATGCAATGATTGCATGCCAATGTCCATTGGCTCGTTTAGTTACACTCGAAGTGGATAGGTCTCTTTGGCGAGATCCCAATTCGTCGGTCATCCGACGTGACTCGGAGTGACCGACTGAAAGGGAACAATGAAAACATTACAAAATATGACATTAAAAGTGTATAAATCACGTTTACAGTGGGAGGCAGGGTCTCTCTTGCCTCCCCTGAGCCCATTCAGCTTTAACAGACTCCTAAAGCATGCGGTGGATTTGGTGGGGTTTAATTAAGCATGAATGAGGGCAAATCAGGTGAGAGGAGGCAATGCCTGTGCTGCAGTTGTAACACATAGCAGTGATGAGGAAGGCAAGGATCTATGTGCAGCAGTTGATTTGAGATACAAGTCAAGATACTCCAAACATATACAGCAGGTGATACAAATCAAAACATGCAACATAAATCCCAATAGATATCACCTCTTTGTCAAGTCAAAATAAGACTTGAAATGGCCTGAAAACAGGATTTGTGGGTTTTTAAGTAAGCAATCAGCTGGATGAAATTAAAGGTACATCTCTGTGTCTAGAGTTTACTGAGTTTTAATGACTGATGATCCAAAAATAAGTGAACAATTAAGGTACATCAGTTCTAGTATTGTTTAAATTGTTACTGTTGAGTTATTAGAATAAATGTATAAATTATTAATGAATCACATTAAGAATATAAAACTAAGAACAGCTGAGCATCAGTTCATAAATAAAATTAAGTAACTAATTTGTTACTGCCTTTGTTTATTATTATTTTGGATCATTAGTTAATTATATCTGTGTTTGATTATTATTAGTTTTGAATATATAAAATATCATTATTGTAAATATGAAATTATAATTTCTTTGTTTGTTTTGGACAGTGTAATTCTGTTTATTCAACCGGGAAAATGTGACAACATTAAGAGTAACTGGGACATGAATTTGAATATTATTTATACAATATAAATAAACAAATCTGTGAGGACTTTTCCTCCTGGGTTCAGAACACCCTGTCACAGCCCTAGAGATGCACCCAGAGACATATGGGTTAAACTCATGCGAGTCGACATGTTTGGAGAAAATATGGTAATGAAAGTGGTTGCAACAGATTGTAATGCACACTTCAACACTTCAAGAAAAAGTCTGCATAACACTCATAAGCAGGCTACAACATTCTACTTGTTTGACATGTGTGTAGCAATACATTGTAAAAACCGTCAGTAAAAAAAAAAACGATAAGATGATTACCAAAACTTTACCATAAAGAATAAAGTGACAATGTTATAGGGATTACAACAAATGTCGCTGTCCTTCAATTCTAAGCAATGCTGTTTTCTGGACACGAAAAATAACCTTCCTGCTGTAAAGTGTACTTAGAGCATGTAGCAAGATCATTTAAAGGGAAAATGTGCTGTTCATTTACTCATTCTCAGGCCATCCCAGATGTGGGTGATGCTTTTTCTTTTCTGCAGGGAACACAATATTAATACTTTTCAGAGCTCTCCATGTGTAACAGTTAAAAGTGTTAATGTAATGTATGACTGTTGTTTCTGTTCTATTAATAATTATTGGGTGACCTCGGGTAATAAGTGTGTTATTAACCTCTTTAGCCATGAAGCCCCTCTCCTCTGTCCGGTAGAGGGATCTTGTGCTGAGAAGCGGAGCTGACTTTACATCGCTTTGGAGTATCAAACCTGAATTATGCAAACCAAATTGTATAGTCTTTGTGATCTGCATCTAAAAAATTATGTGTTGGCGCAGCAAAAAAACACAACCGTTTGCATCAATCATTTTGATGTATGTACAACTTACAAACTGCACTGAGATAGAGGAACCTAATAATGTGTGATTCATTTAGTAGAAAGAAAAATGAAATAAGTTGCTCCATCACTCATAGAGTCAATGTGTTTACCTCCATGTAGCCTAATCTTCAGCACAGCAGGAACCACAAACTAAAATACATAACATATACTCTTTTAAATGTTAGCATTACACACTAGCAGGTCTAAAAGCACACAAAACAACACTTCATTTAGTATTATTTTTCTCAATCCTGTGCAAAGATGGCTGGGAATCTTCTGCCCAATTTCCAAATTAATAAGACAGTTTTATTAAGTTACATTATACACATTAAATAATGTAATGATCCACATTATTGTGCCAACATAGAACTAATCAATTTAATGTTAGGAAATGAAGAGATTTGATTAAATGAATAAATTATCATTTAAAATTTGTAACCATGCATTTATTTAAGTTGTAACAGGTCCCCTGAATTATTTTGTATTAGTTGTGCTCAACATCTCTTAACCACATGATAAAATCAATGCATACTTTTGCTATATTGTACTCAGTTTGTACTCAGTAATGATCCACATTATTGTGCCAACATAGAACTAATCAATTTAATGTTAGGAAATGAAGAGATTTGATTAAATTAATAAATTATCATTTACAATTTGTAACCATGCATTTATTTAAGTTGTAACAGGTCTCCTGAATTATTTTGTATTAGTTGTGCTCAACATCTCTTAATCATGATAAAATCAATGCATACTTTTGCTATATTGTACTCAGTTTGGTAGGCAGACTGAGGATTGTTATAGAGTGAGTTCAGTCAGGTTAATGGTTGCAAAAATTCCTTGTCACCAATTTAAACTCCTCTCAGTGCATAAATGAAAGAAAGGACTAGCTGATTGGAGTTTTTACCAAGTGCAAAGAGAAAACAGTGAGGAGACGTGAATGCATCTATTGTGAAGAGACTTCTAAAGAGTCACTGCGGAGGAGTGAGCGTTTGATTCTTCCAACATATTTGCCAACACCAACATGAAAAAGGGTCTCAGAGCAATTAACTGATCATATGCGAGTTATATAAAGCCTCATAGCACTGACTTTAAAAGTATCACTCCTTTTTGTTGTCTTTAAGGTTGTTTGAAGTGAATCTGATTATCACTTCTACTCAGTTTGACAGCACATTCAGTGACATATACACAAAAATCTTGTTGCCTGTTCTATTGTCTTGTGGGTATTATGAGGGTAAAAAAGCAGGTAACAGTAAATAGTTCAGCTGAAAGGAAACTGCCTCCCAAATGGAGGATCAAGCCCTTTATTTTAAAACCCTCTTGATTGTATAAGTCTTCCTGGAATTTATTTTAGTCGTTTATTTTAGTATTTTTCAGGGTTAATGGCAGATTGATACAAGATCATTTTGTGGATAAATGTTCACTTTAAATTTAAATATATTTGTTCCTGTTGTTGATACAATGAGAATCTTAACTTGCTTCAGTGCAAAGCTAAAAAGGGCCTTTTGGAGCATGCCAGAAAACAAACACAATTAGTCAACGAGAGCTAAATTGAATAATAATTAACTCTCCTTAAGTGCTGTTTATACATTCTGACTTCCAAAACGAAGTTTTGTATTGTCAATGCAGTGATGCAAACATCTGATTTGTGGAGCTGAATGAGAATAGGCAGGCATTGTTCTCCAGTCAGTCTCTTCATATCTAAAACAAGATTTTACACCTCAGCACGCTGTTTATACGGCAAAGCCACATTTTGTGTTCCTGTGAACTGCAAAACTCAGTGGTTGAAAACAGGTTAAGGGTTATAATATTCATTATGTTAATTAAATTAACAAATTTCACATGCTGTCAACTGTATTCTGCGAACCAGCAAATTTCATTAATTTACAAGGCTGTGTCTTGGGTCTGTGAAACATATGGGTTATGATGCATGGGGTGCAAAAATGGGGTATGCAGTGCATAACAGCATGATGTTTGTGTGTGTGTGTGTGTGTGTGTGTGTGTGTGTGTGTGTGAGTGAGTGTGTGTGTGTGTGTGTGTGTGTGTGTGTGTGTGTGTGTGTGTGTGTGGGCATGTTTATCTTTAAAAAAATAATAATATAACAAGTCTATTCATTTATGAGGACATTTTCAGTGCATTTGAAAACGCTTAGTCATACAAAAAATTAAATGTATAATTAAAAAATAGCACATACAGCTTGCACAGTATAAGCCATTACGCCTATGGAGAGTCAGTCACAGACACAGTCACATGACCCAAATTGACAGCCTATTCAGAGGAGGAAGAAATGAGTTCAAAATGTTGTAAGTATAATTAAGAAATTACAACAAAGAAACATTAAAGAAATATGGCTGCTTGCTTGTGATTCACAGAGTGTTGACCGAAATTGACAGAGGAAGGAAGAAAACACAAAAGAAAAACAACACATTAAAAATGACTTGCTTGTGATGGAGAGTGTTGCTTAGAGCCAGGGCCGGCCCAAGCCTGTATGGGGCCCTAAGCAGAATTGTATTTGGGGCCCCTCGGTGCCTGGTTGTTGTGACTCGTTATTGTCAAAGCCTGATTATTCACACACTATAAATTTAACACATCCATTTTCACTTTTGTTTGTCGTAGCTGTGTTGCTTATCATTGTCTGCCTGGCATGTTTTTACCTTTCTGTGATTTTTAAGTGTAACAAACATAGAGTGGCCAGGTGTTAATTTGCACTTTAACATTCAAAGTCTTAAAAACTCGGCTATTAAGTGGCATAATGTGGTGTGCTGAAAAGTAGCTACAAACCAGCAGACAATGCATTTACAGAACAGAATGTTATTTTAACAACATAAATATTAATTGAAGTTATACTTTCTTATAATAAATATTAAATACAGAGAGCATCTGTACATATAAAATATCAACTCTTAATCTATATCTAGCTTATGGACTCTTTTCACAAGACTGTGATGATGTGTTTAACGGTCATCAGCATCATAAATCCTCAAAAGTTTTTGATATTTGTATAAAAAAATATATGTAGATTTATAACACTATTCTTTGTATTATATTACCTTTGCATCAAATAAAAAAATTATTTAACGCTAATGCGAGGGTGTTTCTAATGCAGGGTCTATGGGAGGGATGGTAAATATGACATCGCTTGCTCAGTTTCTTTCTCAGTTTTATTGAAAGTCATGAAAACTCTATCGTAAAGTTTTTATTTAGCAATTTTTTAACAAAATGGGAATGCAAAAAATATATTAGTGTACTCTCCCATTCAATGCTCTTCAAGTTAACCCAGCTATGACGACTATGAGAACTGTTATCAGTTTATAAAACAGAAGCTTATTTTTATTACAAAAATATTTACTCAGCAAAGTAATTTTTACGCCAAAGACAAAAACTTAAAATCTAAAATGTTATATTATAATATATTAAGATGTCAAGGCTATTTGCTGAGGTTTTGGTGTTCAAACACTAACTTCCCTAAAAAAGAGATACCCTAGGCTATGCTAATTAACTGTGGGTGGTTTTCAGGGGTGCGTTTCCCAACATCAATTATGATCGCAAGTTCTATCATTACCAATAGAGTTCAATGAAAATAACATCCATAGTTAGCTAATGATGGTTTTGAGAAACGCACCCCTGATTTGTGCCACAAACCATCCATACTGAATTTATCTTTGGCTGGCGCTGAGCCAGAGAAAGACGTGCTCAGTGCTTTTCATATTTCATAACTGTTCAGTGTTTTCAACCGAATAACGTTTATTTTAGGTTTCAGACATTTAGTTTAAATAAACACTGATTTCTATGGAAAGCAGCAATAATAATCATTTCAATTAATGGACGACGTGTTTTATTCCTATCAAATACACTATGTGTATACTATGTATACTCCCAGCTAACTGGCCACTTACTTTCATGTATTTCGGGAGAAATAGGTGGATTTATACGTGATGCTAATCTGACAGATCCACACGGCAGCGTCCAGCGCATATTATCAACAAGGTCATTATTGAGCCTGGATAACACATTGCTATGAAAATAATACAATTATATATATAGTTTATTTAATTATTAAATATTGAGCTTTTATATAATTACAATTGGCCATTGACATAATATATCATGAAACAAAATAAATAAACTGTATTTGTATGTAGGCCCCTCCTGGGGCCCTCTGGGGGCCCTAAGCAGCCGCTTAGTTTGCTTATGCCTTGGGCCGGGTCAGCGCTATCTCACGGCAGTTCGTACATATTTTATGATGTGGCTAATTCATGTTACGGGTAGGTTTAGGGGTGAGGTTAGGTGTGGGTCATTCATACACATTCATACGAATTCGCCACCTCGTAAAATATGTAGGAATTGCCGTGAGATCGTGCTGGCCGGCTCTGCTTACAACCAATCATTTGGAAAATAATACTTTTCTGCTTCTGTTTTTATTTAAATTTATTCAGCAGATACATGTTTTATTAAATGTATCATTTACCAATTAAAATGGTTGTATTGCTTTGTCTTAAAGACTTGATCTAGCATATATTTAAGTTTTTAATAGTTATTAATTTAAAGCACTTATAAAATTAATTTAAAGCACTTATATATTTTTTGAGTTTTTAACCACTGTTTCAGAGTATGCGAGTAGTTTCATACTTAAAGTTAACATTGTAATGATAAATTCACCATGAAAATAGAGAGAACAATGAAGAGATGATATAAAATGAACAGGTAGGAATGGCTCACACAGGATATTATGACAAAAAATATCAAGAAAGATCAGGTTAGAATATTGCAGATTTAACATATATACATTTTGTGAAATATCTTATCAGTTCACTGCAGCACAGAGATAAGAAAGCAAATGTGTCCAGTGCGGGTGAAGAAATGAACAGCCACAGAAGATATTATGACTTAAAAGGAGTCGTGTAGTTGGTTTAGGTGCAGTTTTTTTACAAAAACTCATGATTTTGTATGAAATTCTCATTTTGTGTTTTGTATCTAGATCTTTGCCTGAAATGCTGAATATTTTGTCTGTGTCTGTCAGTACAGGATGAATTGGCCTTTAGGTTTCATTCTCTGCTCTTCTCTCCTCAGGTGTTTATGTCTGAGAAAGCCAGTGAATGGTGCTAAACATGTGATGATGTAGACGCAAGCGTCTCTCTTTCTAAAGTCACAGTCATACACACAAGTATTTTAGGTCCGTGTGACATCACAGACTCCAAACAGGCTGATGAACCTGGTTTAAGGAAAGCTATTTTTACAGCGAGGAACGGGAGTTTAAGCTCTGTAACTTACAGGACATTTTTATAATACAATGATCTCTTAATTGTCAAAAGCATATAATAGCTTGATTGATGCTAGTTCATTTTTACATGAATATTGGCTTGTTTTATTTCATACATACGGTAGGATAATATTGCCAGATTAACTTAAATACTGTACTTTTTACATTTTGTTTACATGATATGTCCTTAATTTTGGATGAATATAGTTCAATGAGTTCAGCATATGTTATAGATTTAATTCTTGTGTACCTATATTTAAACTAATTTAACAAACTTTTTTTGGTCAAAAGATGTTACTCTTATTTGTCCAAAGATCAAGGAAATTGAGGCGGCAGCTCTGATCTTAAACACCTCTCAGCAAACGTGTAGCTGAGGAATTATTCCCACAATCCTGATAATGACTGTCAACGATAGCAATGCTGTGTATTGACTGCTCATCTGGGGATTTGAGACCAGCGTTTCTTTCTTGAATTTGTTCGTTTGTCTAGGGTCAAAGCTGCTTGTTAGAAACTGCTTTATCTCACGGAAGCTTTGTCTTTAAAGAGCTAATATATTTATTGCCAAATGATTTACTTGTGTGGCAAGTAGCCATGTAATAAACCATGCAATATGGCTGTTATTGCAAAATAAACCCCTTTAGGGTCATATAAAACTGCTCTGCTTTGGGGGCCTGTTCACTCTGTCAGGCTTTATTTATTACACCCATAATTGAGCCATAAATACCACTCAGAGCCTAAATAAGAGAGCTTCAAAAACCAGTATCTGATTGGCTCAAGGCAACAAGAACCAGAGCCAGTCCGTCCTACTGATGATATATGTGTTAACAGCCTGCAGACCTCATCATTTAACAATCAAACCATAATGACAGCGAAAACATAATAAATATAAAACTATCTCCCAGTAATCACCAAGTTACAAATAACTACTAAACATTCATAAAATCAGCATAACAGATTGACTGATGCTAATTCATTTTTACAGGAAAACTAGAACGCATAGGTTAATATTTCCCGATTAACTTAAATCCTGTAAAATACACTACACACTGTTTGCATGATATGTCCTTTATGAATACAGTTCATTAAAACATCATATTTTAAAGATTATATATCTATACATTTAAACATTTTAGAAATATTGATTTAAAGCAGATAACCCATTCTCTGTTCTCCCATATTGTACGGTTTCAGCCGTCAACCACAGATTGAGTAGCACAAAAACTATACTACTATAGTATACTATACTACTACTATAGTTTAGAGACTGTTTATTAGTACTTATAAAGCACACATTAATGCCTTATTCTGCATGAGCATATTTTAGATCCCTTAATCCTACAACAATACTTATGTATTAATAAGCAGCAAATTAGGAGTAAATCGAGGCAAAAATCATGGTTAATAGTTGATTCAATATCTCATTCATGTGATATTGAATACTTATTGCTATGTTTCCTCTGAAACACAGAAAATAATTGATAGAAAAATGACTTTGCAGCTGTTTGAGATGCGTAATTTATGTAAAACAATTCTACTGTATGAGGCTTATCCTGTTTTCTCAAGAATAATCTGGGTTACCAATTCAAACACCGCCAATTAAATCTATAGACGCATTTAATCAAACTAAACAAACTAATCTAGATTGATCTAGGACTGCGGGAGGGAATTGGGATGGGGTTTTTGTGGGGGTGAATCCCCGATAAAGAAGGCTTGAAGGACGTCAAAACTATGGTGGGGTCATAAAGTAGTTGTAACAGTGTGAAGTTGTAATATAAACCTCAGCACAAAAGTATATACCATAGACACAACTTTGCAAGGGGAAACATTTATAGCTCTGACTGATTTAAAATCGTAATTTTGGTCACCCCTGAAATGGGTTATAGCATGACCTGAGCAGTTGAATTAAATGTGCTATAAAACCATGCTTATCCAAGGACCTGCATTTATTGTATGGGTGAAGAAAGAGCATAATGTAAGCGTTTAAAATGCACATACACAGTTTGGGTAAATGCCATTAAACTGAATGTACAACACTGAAAAGATAAGATTTATATGTTTTGTCTTTGGAGACAAATCCGGGATGCTGGAAACTTTAGCTGAAATGATTTTGTGATTTTTTGTTTTTCACTTGAAAGGCTGAGCTTCATCGTGATTTGTAATAACATCATCTTAATAGTCTCAGTGTTTACTGCCAGATCAGATCAAACTAATGAAAATAAACAGGGTGCATGCCTTGTGAGACTTTGGACCTGTTCACAGACACTGAAATAAATCAACATTTCGATAACCCAGGGCAATACCTAATGCCAATCAAAGATATGAGAGATATATGTATAGAAAGCTTGAAATGTCTAGTTTTAAATTAAGTAAGTCACGTCCAGAACAAATATTCTCTGTTAAAGTAATCCGTATGAAACCAACACGATGTCCAGTATTTCCCGTCTCAACTCATTATATCTAATGCGCTTCTTGTTGAAGATGGTGTCAATTGCGTGAGAGACCAGTTGATCAAATCCATAATCTTCTAGTTTGGACCCGTGCAGACAGCCAATCTCAAAATTGTTCTGAGACAAAGAGAGCTTCAAATATATTTGTTAAGGGCGGGAGTCGACTGCCTCCGTTGCCCAAGTAAGTCGAGAAATAAGTGCTCAGCTATTACTCGCCAGTGTGTGAGAAGGTTGTGTATAAGTTTAGCACAGATATATTTTCATCGACTCTAGACTAACATCATTTACATTTACATTTATGCATTTAGCTATTATTCAGTTCATCTATTCTAAATGGATGTGCAAGTTACAGCATTTTTGATGATCCATGCTCTAGTGTGAGGCCCACGATCTTGGCGTTGCTGCTTTTTTTGAGCCTCACACTAGAGAGAGAGAGAGAGGGAGAGGGAGAGAGAGAGAGAGAGAGAGAGAGAGAGAGAGGAGAGGTTTTGAGAGAGAGAGAGAGAGCAATGCAGATAACATGATTAACATGAATCCAGCAGCTCGTTGATCCTTAGTGTGTTTTATATTGTTCTTAGTATAATTATTATCTTATCAGTAATATTGATAGTTTTCCCACATTTTTTACAGAAACACTGAATGACCAAAAAAGCACCACCACCAGCCTAATCAGTTACAATGACTAATGAGATTGTGCGTTCATTCAGTACATGGTTGCCAAGTTTTAATTCGAATTACTAAAGTTCTATCATTAAATAGTACTTGATTATCATAATATATTTATAATGATTGACTGACTGATGTTAAGAGTGTAATTTTATATATTTAAAAAGCTGCCATTTTCCAAACATAATTTTTTGTTTACTCGCCAGATGCTATATATGTTGAAGCAGACCATATAATAATTGTATCAATTCATAAAGGGCTAGTTGTACATAAAGCTGTATAACCAGATACATGCCCAGGTATCGGATCAGTACTCGGTATCGGACGATACCCTGAGCACAGGTATCGGAATCGGAATCGGTATCGGGAAGGGAAAAAGGGTATCGAACATCTCTATATATAAGTGGGGATGGTGTTCTTGGGTTCATAGGCAGCCTTCCTCCTCCTCCAACCACGGTGAGTTGAGTTGATGCCAAAGAGCTGGATTTTGGTCTTTCACCCAGTTCTCCTCTGAATCATTGGCTTCAGACGGGCCTTTAAATGTGCTTTCTTGAGCAGGGGGACCTTGCACGCACTGCAGGATTTCAGTCCTTCACGTCATAGTGTTACCAATTGTTTTCGTGGTGACTATGGTCCCAACTTATTTTGTGTTTCTTCCATTTGTGAATAATCGCACCAACTGTTGTCACCTTCTCACCAAGCTGCTTGGCGATGGTCTTGTAGCTCATTCCAGCCTTGTGTAGATCTACAATCTTGTCCCTGACATCCTTGGACAGCTCTTTGGTCTTGGCCATGGTGGAGAGTTTGGAATCTGATTGATTGATTGATTGATTGATTTATTGATTGATTGATTGATTGATTTATTGCTTCTGTGGACAGGTGTCTTTTATACAGGTAACAAACTGAGACTCCTTTTAAGAAAGTGCTCCTAGTCTCAGCTCATTACCTGTATAAAAGACACCTGGGAGACAGAAATCTTGCTGATTGATTGGGGATCAAGTACTTTTCACTTATTAAAATGCTAATCAATTTTTCACTTTTTGGTAATGTGTTTTTCTGAATTGTTTTTGATGTTATTCTGTCACTCACTGTTAATAATCATGCCATTAAAATTATAGACTGATCATTTCTTTGTCAGTGGGGAATATTATAAATATATTTTAAATAAATATACTATATGTTTGTATATTTATACATACATAATAAATACACAAAGTACACACACATATATATTATGTAAATATTATTTAATATGTTTATTTTGATTAATTGCGATTTAATTGTTTGGCAGCACTAGTATTTTTACATAGACAGTTGCTGTCATATCCCACAACCTCATGATCCACTGAAAGAAGCCACAATACACACAGAATGATGGATGTAACGATGTAAAGATATTTCACTGAAACCTGGCCTTTATTACACTTATTTTATTCATTTATTTTTATGTCAAATGAATGTTCTCTTTCATTATTTATGTGTTTATTTTTAATGAGAGAACCCGGTTTGGTGCAGACCCTATTGGGGGAGTTGGAAAGACCTTCAGTCTCCTTCAGAGACGTTTAATTCTTCCAGAATCATCTCGTGATCTTCTTTAGGTGTGAAGATGATGTCACACCCTCAGGAGGTGAGCGAGGCAATAAGGAATTGCACTTTTGGAGAGATAGTTTATGATCCTTTGTCTTCTGTTTGCATATGAAATGTAAATGGTGATGGGTGAAAAACATTCACGAGTCTTATAATACTAAGATGTAACGGAGTTTGCTGAGAGTTAATACAAATTACATTAATACAACATTAACGGAAAATCATGACATGGGAAGATTTGATGTTTGCTTGGATTGCTTTGTGCTTATATATTTCTGAAGTGGTTAAATATAATGTGTAGGATTAAAAGGATTTATCAGGTTTATCTGTTTCAAAGTGACAGTGAAAGACACTCCACATTTCTTTGGGTTGTAAAACCATCTTATTTCGCTGGTGTGTCGTTGCTGCTCTGGTAACCAGAGGACTGCTTCTGGATCTGGATGTTAGTTGCAGGTTGAAGTTCCTCTGACAGCTAGTTTGGGTGATGGGTCTTATGATGTAAAAAAACAATTATATAACAACTAATTTAGTATATTATCTTTTTTAGGGACTACATCACCCAGTGCTTTTGCCATAAATGTATTGGCTTGCCATGATGAAATCTTTCGAGAGATAAAAAAACAGTATGTTTGTAAATTAATACATTTTAATCAATCAATCAATGATAATAATAATCCTTGGCAAAACAAGCTGAAAAAGAAGTGACTTCTTCCTTCAGTATGGATAAAAACAGCTGACTGTTTGTGAATTCTCAAGTCTCTATTTACATTTCCATAATACTGAGATGCAGCATATTAACAGGATTTTGAAAAAAGTGCAGCTTGGAAAAGAGATAATAATTTCCCATGAAGTGGGGAAACATGGTAGTGCAAAGCAAGACAATTTAAGCATGCTGGATTTTCTGAGATATTCAAATTAACACCTAGGAATAAGAAATGAAGTAAATCCTTCTGTGCATTTGCATATTACATGTTCAAATAGCCAAATGGAAAACACCATATTGAATAGATGAACTCTTCACTGGACGGTCTGCTCGAGACCGAGCCAGCAGCCCTTGAAATAGGGTAAAACTTTAAATGAGTCAGTTCCATCAAGCTGTTTTATATTATACATGTGCATTCAGCAAGTTCTTGAGCTAGGACATTTTCTTCAAAGACGTTTTTGACCACGCATTTATTTTAACTTGTGAATTTGAACTTATTATGAGCACTGAACAATGAAACATTTCATGAGATGCACAGAAACTATAAAAGATTACACTGACTTGAACTTCTGCTTTCATTCTCTCTCTGCAGGAATTGCGTACAGAGAGTGTTTGGACAATGGCACGTGGGCACTGAAAAGCAACTACTCCAACTGTGAGCCCATTTTAGAGGAAAAGGTGGATAAATGTGCAATAAAACCTGAACTGGACATTACATTTCTTTCTTTCTTTCTTTCTTTCTTTCTTTCTTTCTTTCTTTCTTTTCTTTCTTTCTTTCTTTCTTTCTTTGCATAAAGCTTTAAACACAGCTGTCAAGTGAGTTACAGTAGATGTGACACCCTCCGTTTGATCTGTTTTCCATCAGGGAATGCTGTAATAACATTTCTCCCATTGTCCTCTACACTGTAAAAAAAACACAAGGATTGTTTTTTTTTTTTTTTTTACAGTATACTGTTGTTTCATGTTTGAATATGGTCTTGAATGTGAATATATGATAGTATAATATGGCATTTTATAAGTCAATAACATTTAAAATAAAATAAAAAATAAATACAATTAAAATAAAATATAAAAATAAATAAAGTAATAATAAATATATATGAAGAGCTCTTTTCCAAAACGCTATAAATCCATTTTAATAGTTTTCATGAAAATGACATTTTTTTACCTAGACCCATACATTTTGTTAATATTCAATTTATCCTGTTAAAATGGTCTGTTGGCTCAGTCTGAACATGTTAAACAATGATTGTTAAATGAAACAACAATATTGTCGATTATAAATGCAAAGGTTTTTTTTTTTTTTTCAAACGCTACAAATCCATCCTTTTTTTTTATGTTGGTTTATGTCTTAAAAAGAAAGAGAACATGCAACATATGACATCAGGGACTCATACTATAAACCGATCGCACCAGCCTTGTGTTGATGTAACCCCCCCGGGTCCACACCATCACACCGAGCGGGTCTCGAACCCGGGTCTCCGGTGCGGGATGCGGGCACTCTAACAAGGAACGCCAAAGGCTACAGCCTCTAGCGTCAATCGGTTAAACACCACCTTTTATTTTTTGTGATTTTCTTTGTCCAGTCTGCGTTTTCTACACCCAGGTGTAGGTCTCACTGGCTCATCCAGGCCATCAAAAGTGTTATTAGAGTTTAAAGCACTCATTGTGAAGACTGAGCACAAACAAACGCTTCAAAGCGTCGCCGTGTTGGATTGCATCGAACGAATTCTGATTGATCGAGAGGATATATCGCATTTAGGCTAAAAACAGGTTCGGCGCTTATAGCGGTTTGGAAAAGAACTGCATCTTGCAGTACATTTTAAACAAGGAAATATAGCGATTTGGCATGAAACATTGATGGAGCAGTGAATAGGTTCAGTACACAGCAAAATGGCATGACCAACTCATTTTTTTAAATTTGGCGTTTATCGCGTTTTGGAAAAGAGCTCTTCATATATATATATATAAAAAAAAATCCAGATTTTTGCAATATATATATTATGTACTTACTGAAAGCAACTGAAAATGTTTGATCAGATATTGCTATGTCAATGCTTTTACATAATGCCTCTGGCTTAACATTCTGAATGACATGCATAGCATGTAATCCATTTGGCTCAATTATTTTTCTCAATTAGCATATACATAGTATTGGATGCTGTGTAACTGAGATATAGTCTTCATCTTACTTCTCACTTCACATGGCGTCTGCGTGCAAGCATTATGCAAATAGATACCTTTAGTGCTGTGTCACAGTTTTGTGACCTCATTCAAGGACTCAGGAGAAATATAGAAATTAATCTGTTTCAAGTCTTTTGGAAGCTTCCATAAAATATTGGTCACTGAGTAACAACTATTGATTTGTGCCATGATTGCAATCATTTCTTATCATTTCATATGTTAGGACACTGAGTTCCTTCTTTAATCTTTTATTATTATTTTTTTACAGAGGAGGTACCCCATGCACTACAAGATAGCCCTCATCATCAACTACTTTGGTCACTGTATATCTGTTGGAGCTCTCGTTATCGCCTTCATTCTCTTTCTGTGCTTGAGGTAAGTGTGTCGGTTTATTTTCAGCACCAAGCATTCTCAGAAACAAAGGTACAAGCTGTCACTGGGGCGGTGCCTTTTCAAAAGGTACATTTTGGTACCTCAAAGGTACATATGAGAATCTAATAGGTTCAAAAATGTACCTTTTAAAAATGTTCTGGCCCAGTGACTGCTTTTGTACCTTTATTTTTGAGAGTGTAGTGTGTGAGTAATACTTCGTGCTGAGGCCGTGCTTAAAGTTAAGAAATTCTAATGCAATGAAGGAAAAATTCATATATTATGAAAAGAAGGAAACTTAGATTCTAATGAGTATCATATATATGCTAAAGGACAAAAATTGCATGAGTAAAGGTTGCTGATGTGATGCTCATCAAACTGCAATATTTTGATAGCACCACAGTCACAGTGTTTCCACTTCTCAGGTGAAATTGATGCTTTGCTCACTTATTAAATAAATTAAACACTTAATCTTTAAATATGCAGGCTTCATAGAAAGTGTTACTGAACATTTCCTTAAAAACATGTTCAGAATCCTAACTCTGGCTCCTCTTTGCACAGTTTCATATTCATGCATATGTAAGTCCTTAATCAGCTCATGCAATGCTAAAACTGTGTCAGAGTGTAATTGCTGAAATTATTGTTTCATTGATTTATCTTTTTAAATTCAAGGAGCATCCGATGCCTTCGCAACATAATCCACTGGAACTTAATTACGACTTTCATTCTGAGGAATGTAATGTGGTTTTTGCTTCAACTGATTGACGAACACATTTATGAGATGAATGAGGTATGAAACATTTATAAACTTACTTATCAGCTTATTGGTATGTAAACCCATCAGTAGGTTTCTAACATTTACATTTATAACGTTGCCAACTGATTCCTCACCAATTTTGTATTACTGAAGGTATTGCATGGGGTATTTTTTCTCTGTAAAATCACTTCAGTGTTATTTTAGTCTGCTGGTATCTAGTGCTTCATTAGAGTCTTCCAGCATATTTATTTCAAACTTGACAAAGTAACGGACAATGAAGAGAAGAGATCAAAAGTCAAATGTACAGTACTACATTTTGCAATGTTTCCAGCATATAAGGCTAATTTAGACTCTGTAAAAATGAATGTTGTTGAAAGCTTTACTGAAGAACAAAGGAACAATGTGTTCATTGAGAGTGACATGAGAGGAGTCTTTTCCAAAGCAAAAGACAGATAAATGGCCAAAGATGTACCTCTTAGTTACGCTACTGCCTCAGTCACAGCTTGTACCTTTTTCTGAGAGAGTGTACAGTAAAAGAAACAACTGTTTTCATGAGTTCAAGTTACAACACCTTATAAAACACATTTTAAAATAAAAAAAACTTTTTAAAAGGTTTGAAAACCTGAGGCGTGAGGTTGTTTTATGACCTATACAAGGTATTATTTTAGCATCAAGTCTGTAAAAGGTTTGCAGTGCTGTAAAACATCCTTATATTGACCTCAATTAACACCCTGTCCCTTTCTCTCTGTGCAGCCCTGGTGTCGTCTTATAACAACAATCTATAATTACTTTGTGGTGACCAATTTTTTCTGGATGTTTGTGGAGGGCTGCTATCTTCACACGGCTATTGTGATGACATATTCCACAGACAAGCTTCGGAAATGGGTCTTCCTCTTCATCGGATGGTGTGAGTTGATTTCTCTACACAAGTGCGCTTATTTTGAAAGGCCTAATCATCTGCAATTTGCATTGAATAAGAAAGCTGAAATGTAGTCTGCTATTCTTTTTGGTTTATTTGGAACATTTCAGTCTTGTGAATATCACAGATAATTTGGACATTGCAAATGTACTTAATATGTCACGTAGAGGACACACTTTTGACTAGATGCCCCAGAGAGCTTCCAAGGTGAGGATGAGCACACAAAAGCATTAGTTAGCATGCTAAGAGTTTAATCTAACATACTGTAGCTTATCAGATAACACTGTTTACTGATATCCTGTGAAAAGCCCACATTATTTTCTGTGCCCTCAGAGTGAGCTCTTACATAAGTGTCAAATTTAGGGAAAATAATTAATTCTGTCTAAAACGAATAGTCATTTATAGTAATGCAAACATAAAACATGGTCTCCTCAGTTTTGATTGGATTTTTGACACTTTTCAAAGTCTTCTATAAAGTAAAACAAATAGGTTATTATTAAAATGATTTCATCCCGATCAGTGAACAGCCTAGAAACGGTTTGCAAAAGTTGTTTATGTGATAAATCAAAACTGAGGGACATATTTGCCATCATTGAACTCTACATGGTACAAGGACTCCCATGAAAATATATGAACAAAATCGAAGGTTTTAAGCATATATTTGTATTTTTGGTCACAAGGAGTCACCGGATCCAAACTACACATATACTATCCTTCAGGGCACTGTGGAAATGACACATGCCAAGTTTTGTAGGGCTATACTAATGCGTTCATAAAATATTGCACTGTATGACTAAATTCAAATTGACCGATGCCCAAAATGGACGACATTGGAAAACTGGGTACTGTTTGACTCTATATGGTGCACTGAATTTAGCGACACATTTTGTTGTTATTAGGCAAACTGTTCAGAAGTTATAACCAAAAATAGCAGTTCTTTCATGTCCATTGACCAGTAGTTGGTCAGAATCGACGTAATACAGCCTCAAATTAGAAATTTGATCGCATACCTACTGCCACTGCCAGATGAAAAAAACGATGACAGCTGTGGTTAAACGTGATAAAACGAGCAGACTGGACACAAACTATCGTCAGAAATGCTCGCGTTTGCAGCGCACACTTCTTTCTTATCAGAAAAGGTTCAATACAGTATAGTCTTTTGTTGTTATGGGCGCGTCTGAAGATTTCTTGTATCTCACGACTGTTGTGTATGAAATAATGTGCATGTGTGTAAAACAACAAACTGACGATTAATCATTTGTAATTGTATATAGATTGTCCTGATTAATTGTGGCTGAAGGATGGATGGGACGGTGGGTGGTGCTCGGGATGACTGAAGGCGGTGACTGAGTAGTTCAGACGTCACATTTTTACAGAAGTCACAAGGGTGAAAAAGCACAGCTACTTTATGCAGGCTATGTGCATTTTACTGTGGACTGACTGTTGTGAAACTTATATGGTAGTTACATATCCCCTAGACCTCAGTTATCATGAAAAAATGAGAAAATTTCAGTTTTTGACAATATGGGACCTTTAAGAGTCTAGGATTTTATGTTTCCAGATTGTTTAATGTTTGGCAATAATTATTTTATGTAGCTTTTCATTCCTCATACAACCATGTTGGTAGATGTACATATTCCAGGATGACAACAAATTTCAGAATTGTTTCAGAATCAGCATTGTTTATGCTCTGTAGACAGCGTGCGCATGCTAAGCGTAAACAGCGCTGACTACGTTGATCATGTTCTGGGATACTCTCCAAAATGGCGGAAGACGGTAACTCGGGGAGAAGAATTGCTGAATAAATAATATTTTAGTTTTTTTGTGCACAAAAACATATTCTCATAGCTTCGTAAAATTACAGTTGAACCCCTGATGTCACATGGACTATTTCACCGTTGTCCTTGCTATGTTTCTGTGTCTTGATCGTGGTAATTACATTTCTGTCTATGGGGGTCTCAGATTTCATCAAAATATCTTAATTTGTGTTCCGAAGATGAACAAATATCTTATGGGTTTGGAACAATATGCACATTTTAGAGTGGCCTTTTTATTGTGGCCATCCTAAGTGCAATAATCATGCTGTCTAATCAGCATCTTGATATGCAACACCTGTGAGGTGGATGGATTATCTCGGCAAAGGAGAAGTGCTCACTAACACAGATTTAGACAGATTTGTGAACAATATTTGAGAGAGATAAAAAAAGTATTTTGTGTTCATGGAAAAGTTCTTAGATATTTGAGTTCAGCTCATGAAAAATGGGGCCAAAAACAAAAGTGTTGCGTCTATAATTTTGTTCAGTGTAGATGCAAATACTTAATAACAAAGGGTGCTAAGAATCATTTTTTGAGTGCATTGTGAAACTTGTGTGAGTATACTCAAACCAGTTGTTTAGTTTCAGAAGATATTCATCAACTCGGGTCATATGGATTACTATTGTGTTTGTGTTCTGTGGTTTTTGAAGCATCAACTTTTGGGTTTCTATCTAGTAACTTTGCTGCTCACGTAGCGTATGGTTAGCAATGATAGCCAGCCTCTGAAGGTGATTGAGAACAAGGTCTCAATGCTGAGACACCAAAGCCTCTGATTTAGTCGCTGTCACAGTCGAGTCAGAAGCAGCTAAGGCCAGGCTAAAAGGAAGGTCCAAAATTGGTAAGCTTTTCTGCCAGAAGAAACCTGAGGAAGTTCTTATGTTTCTTTATGATTAAAATATGAAAATCTAATGCACTTTCAGAACATAACAAACCAGTCTCCTGGTCAACTATGAGTTATAATGTGTTTCTGCATCAACATTCTGAAACTGCTCTTTGTTAGAGTGGAGTTCAGCAAACACTGCAGTCAAGTGGCCGATCTCACAAACTGAGTGTTTGGTGGCATTAGTCACAGTCTAATCTCTTTGACTGCCTCTGAAGTCCAGCCAGCACATATATCCCTCAACCATATATTTGTGGAGATTAACCTGGTATTGTTGCACAAGGCACATTGAATTTACCATTCAGTGCTGAGGTTGTCCTGCAATGCTGTAATTGATCTACTTCAACTCTGGCCCGCCCGCGGACCCACCGGTGGGTCCAAAATGGCATAATTAAAGTTATTGTAAAAATTTATAAGTTGCGGAACAGTGACGTACACATATATGGTATTATTTGAAAGCTTAGAACCTTGGCTTTCTTGTCCATCCCATCACTTTTGCATTTATGTTACATAAAATAACATAATTAAGTCTTATTACGCCCCCACAAACAAGCCCCCTCGTGAAGATGACCTAATAATATTCATATTTGTATCGCTCAAACTTATCAAATATTGATGAGTCATGTATCAAATTAAATCTCTCATTCACTAAAATGTGGTTGTTTATTTCTTTGATCTAACACATTACAGAGAATAATTATCAAAAGAATCACAATGATGGAAATTATTTCTGTAAACAAACAACCATTTATGTCACATTCCTGCTATGATTACTACTTCCATGTACTAGAAATGGGCAAAAACTTTATATCAGCTTTTAGATTAGGTTGTTATCTTTAAAATGAGACCATGCTTACTTGTCTATCAGCTTGCACGGCCAAACTATATGACTCCTCTTATGATCAGTGGGACCCATGTGGAGATGGTGAGTAGCTTGAAGTACCTCGGTGTAAACACAGATTTAAACACAGGTTAAGAAAGCCAGACAAAGACTTTACCATCTGTGACAGCTGAGGAAATTCAGGGTCTCACCAGCAATCCTGAAAATTTTCTATTCAGGGGCCATAAAAGTGTACTGACTCAGTGCATCTCGGTGTGGTGTGGAAACTCATTAAATCAGGACTGCAAAGCTCTGCAGAGAGTCGTGCACTTAGCTGAGTGCATCTCAGGACATCTACCGCAAGCGCTGCAAAAGCAGAGCTGCTAAAATCATCAAGGGCTCAACTCACCCGTTAACCATCTTTTCTGTTTACTGCCATCTGGCAAGCGCTTCCGGAGCATGATGGCAAAAACTGAGAGACTGAGGAGGAGCTTCTTCCCTCAAGCCATCAGGCTCCTAAACTCAAACTCTCATAACAGCAACATGACACCATTTAATAATCAGAAGATATTCATTATTCTCCATCATCCGTCTTGCTGCTATGTATATACCCTGTACAACCTGTTTGCACATTCCTGCTTATATTATTATTTATTAAGTCTACAGTATACTGTCCTGCACATTTTATTTTATGATTTCAACATTTTGTTCTTTTTATTCTTTATTCTTTATTTTTATATTTTACTTCATTTTTACTTCATACCTATATTTATGTATATTCTCTTGTGTTTGTGTTGCATATAAATGCACTGTCCATGGAGCGGACCTGACTTACATTTCACTGCTGGTTATATTCTGTATAATTGTGTTTGTGACGAATACAAATCTTGATTCTTGAATCTTGAAACTACACCCTAATATGTCTCAGATGTGCTGCTCAATGCATGATGTAGTTGAATGGTGCGATTTTGACTAGTTTCGCCTTAACACTGTTTATGCCTTGCCAAACATGAGGGAGGAGGGCACACTGAACACGAAATGTGCACTCCAGCCGAGCGTGCTAGCAGCTAGCTCGATGCAGAGATGTGAAACTTTGGATTTTAAACAAATGCAATAATAATTATGAATTATTCAGCTCATGTAGTAAAATGTAAGGTATTTGGTGAAAAATGAGACAAATTTGATCTATTTATCCCAATGTATGTGGGTTTGGGACTCTTTCAAATGCAGGTGTGCCTGATCTGGCAGAAGGGAGACCCCTTTCGGACATATTCCCTCTTTTCAATTAAATATCCATAACTTTAAAAAAAAAAAATTATACAAAGACAATTATTTTTTCCCTTGTTTACTGGCACCCAGTGGAATCAAAAGAAACGTTCTGCACGGATATGGACCAAACAGATCTTAAATAACATACTTTCAAATAAAAACGTAATAAAAAAATATATATATATTTGATTTTTATTTGTGTTTATAATACAATTATGAGAAAAATATAAAAAATTCCACCTGTGTGTTAAAATTTAGGATGTTTTCTATTAAATGAGATCCTTTGTATCAATTTACTCCAATGTATGCGAGTAGGGTGCTCTTTTAAATCCATGCAGGCCAAAATCAGTAAAAAAAATCAAAAATATGCAACAGAGCTGAAAAGAGCTGAATATGGAAAAATAAATTGGCTGTAAGCATAATTTCAACCGCTCAGTGTCTCATTTCAACTCAATCTCTGTATACCCCTGATTAAAGAGATAGTTCACCCCAAATTAAAATTCTGATATAATTTATTCACCCTCATATTGGTATAACCCTGTATGAGTTACTTTCTTTTGTTGAACACAAAATAAAATATTTTAAAGAATGTTTGTAACCAAACGGTTGATGGTAGCCATTGACATTTATAGTATTTTCCTTCTATGCAAGTTACTGCTTGGATACCAACATTCTTCAAAATATCAGCTTAATTGCAGACAGTTTAATTGTGATGACATTTGCTGAACTCAGGTATTGATTGCATTGAGCTGAAATGTCAAATTAGTGCGGTCACACAGGTCATGCTAATTATAAAATGCTTCCATTTTTCATTATATGTTCTATAATTTTATTATGTTCAATATGGCATTTTAAATATCTGAGCTCTTTATATTTAGAAACGCAACCGAACCCAACACAACTGGTGTCATCATTCTGAAATTGAGTGAATTTCATTGTCTTAAATAACAGATTGTCACATTATTAAGCACTTGAAAGATTCTGGCACTAATGCAATTAAATGTTAGAAAGTATTTAAAGTGCAGTACAGATTATTGTGAAGAGCTCCACATAATATTTGGAGGCATGTATTACTGAAAATACTAAAAGCCATTCCAAAGACTTGTGTAAACTCTTTGATATTTGACATTCACAGCGTTCTCTGTCTGTGTAACTAGAGGATTCTGTGGGTTTTCAGAGCTGTCTGTAGGCAGCAGTCCACCAATGCAGTTAAGCACATCCAGATCATGTACACACTTTAAAGTTTCCGGAGTGACAACTATGTTTAAATATGGGAATGAATGCAATCCATTACAGTTTTGTGTGTGTATGGAACAGAGCTCAATTTTGAAACTGTAATGATTGACACCATTGAAACCATATGAGTGTTTTGTCATCTCAAGCATTTGGTGTCCGCTATTTTTGACCAAATATTACAGCGATCAAGATAATTATTAGAAAATATTAGAGCACACTCTTGCTTGCAATGTCCACGTATAAGAAGTGACATTTATTAGGCATCTTCGGGGTTGCTGTTTGGGCTCGGCTCATATATCGATCTAGTTTATGGAGATATTAAAGTAGCCAGGTGCATTTCACAATATGTAACACGTCTGATTTTACATTTTACATTTATTCATTTGGCAGATGCTTTTATCCAAAGCGTCATACAATTGAGGAAAACAACAAGCAATTTACCATACGATGGCAATAAACACTGGCAATAAATGTGGCAATAAAAGTGCCTGTTATATAAGGTTTCAGTCATCGTTCAAAGTAGTAAAAGCTAGGAGAGGAAGGGATAAGGATAGTAAGAGAACAGAAAAAGTGAAGAAATATAATTTTTTGTAAACATTTTTTAAGAGAAGGCAGTTAAATGCTCACGGAAAAGATGAGTTTTCAGTTGTTTCTTGAAGATTGTGAGGGATTTGGCTGTCTGGACTCTGCATGGAGTTAGGTAGGTCATTCCACCAACAGGGTATGGTGAAAGAGAACGTCCTGGAGAGAGATATTGTGCTTCTCTGCAATGGGACCATGAGCCACCGCTCGTTTACTGACCGCAGACTGATTGGGATGTAGACGATTCGAAGAGAGTTGAGGTGGGAGGGTGTGGAGCACGTGGCAGTAATGTAGGCAAGCACCAATGACTTGAACTTGATGCGAGCCTCGACTGGTAGTCAGTGTAGAGAGATGAGAAGCAATATGACATGGGCCCTTTTGGGCACATTGAAAACAAGACATTCTGCTGTGTTTTGAATAATTTGCAGAGGTCTGATTGCACATGTTGGGAGTCCAGCCAGAAGAGCATTGCAATAGTCCAGCCAAGAAATGTCAAGGGCCTGGATGAGAAGCTGTGTTGCATTACTGTTAGGAAGGGTCTGGGCCCGGTTGCATGAAAGTACTTAAGTAATTTGACTTAAGCCGGGCTCACACTGTGCAATTTCTTAAAAAGTCATTTAGGATTGTACTTGTCGGACTGTACGAACATGATGATCATGTCACACTGTGGGAGCTCAGTTGTCATTAATGTCAGACTTTACGACAGACAAGATGAGTTAAAATTGTGTACGCGCAAGAAAACTTGTCCGGAGTTTTACATTATCAACCCATACATGTCCAGTGACTGCGAACTGCATTGCATGCGGGACCAAAATGTTGGCTATCATGAAAAGTATATGAACGGCGGCAATACCACCATATTTAAGAAGAATAGTGTATGCAGCTCTACACACCCACATGAAAACAGCAGCGCAACCAGTGTTTATATAGAAAAGGCAACATATAAGATGAATTCCGTGAGCGGAGGACAGGAGCTCTGGAGTTTATGGCTCATAGAATAATTGTCTGAGGGGAAAACATTCCCTGAGGAAAGCGAGGTTCCTGCGAGATTCCGTGAGGTTTAAAGGGGTCATATAATGCGGTTTCAAGTTTAGCTTTCTCTTTGGGGTGTTACAAGCTGATTGCGCATAGATAAGATCCCTGAAGTTACAAAAACTAAAGTCTCAAAACCAAAGAGATATTCTTTATCAAAGTTAAGACTCGACCACGCCCCCTAAAACGTTAATTCAAACACGCCCCGACATGTCTACGTCACGATGTGGAAATATTTGCATAATGCAGCCCAAATGTTCACGCAAAGACGCATCCTGATGGATGGGGTTTTGTTAGTGAAGTAATTAGCAAAGTCATCAGTTAAATGGACATTTCACCCAAACATGAAAATTTGATGTTTATCTGCTTACCCCAAGCGCATCCAAAATGTAGGTGACTTTGTTTCTTCAGTAGAACACAAACAAAGATTTTTAACTCAAACTGTTGCAGTCTGTCAGTCATATAATGTCAGTCAATGGGACTCACGGCTTTGAGAGAGAAAAAAACATACACAGACAAAACCAAATTGAGACATTGAGGTCTAAAGACACAAATCGATCGGTCTGTGGAAGAAACTGAACAGTATTTATATAGTTTTTATCTCTGATCAACCACATGGTCCAACTGTCCTGAGCGCGTTCACACAACAGCCGGCACATGACGCTCTTCTTGCTTTACGAGGGATCGCAGACTTGTAAGTGTATTACTACCACCTATCTCTCAAATGGACTATTGACACTCTATCTACAATCTCAATTAAGAGTGTCAATGTTCATTTGAGAAATAGGACATGTATTGTCTAGGAAGTAGGGATGAGCATCTCGATGCATAGCCAACGATACGATACATTGAAGATACATATGAAGCAGCTGGCGATGCGATACGATTCACCCCTATTGATGATTTGCGCAAAGATAGATGCATTTAGGTAGATCAGGGGGTGCATTCCCTTCACAAAGAAACGTAATCCACTGCGTCTTCAGCGGCTCAGATGTCGAGAGTAAATGACGACTGCTATGTTCATTATTACATCCAACAACAAAACACTTCTATCACTTAGGAGTCATACTTATCTAGTGTCTACATCTGCTCTGGCCTCGAAACAATGGCGGACTGATGACAGGTCACTCAGGGTCCAGTCTGTGCTGAAACGCTACTGTCAATCAAACAATCGTGGGGGGGCCTGGGTCTGTGTGACATCACAGACAAGAAGCTGAGAACAGCTTGATTTGAGAAAGGGGTAATGATTTTAGTAGATAAAAAAAAATAAAACTGGGTGGATTTTTATCATTATAGGGTGGTTGTGTACAAACACTGCCAACACATTTATGTTCAAACAACATGTAAAAGTGCATTTAGCATCCGATGACCCCTTTAACAACAATTTGTTCCGTTTGGTTCTGTATACAGTACATATACTTTTTCAGGAGTCAATTCAGTTGTAGAATGCAGCTGTCACTCCCGTAAATTACTGAATTGTGTGTGTCCAGATCAGGATTAAGCACTAAAATGACAACCAGATTTATCTGCAGTGTGAATGTGCAAGAAAATCATACATCAGTCAAGCGACCAGCACTGCTGTCACTTTGCTGATTTAATGGGACCAGCTCAGCACATAAGACAAAATGCTACTATTGACATTAATTTCCTTCAACCAAATTGTTTCTGCTGTTTCTTTTTTAAGATATAGGCCAAACTTATTTGTTTTAGAAGATGCATAGAGTAGTGGCATTTTAGTAGTGGTGGGAGGCTGAATGATGTTGCAGTATAGCTCCTGTAGCATTGCTTGAGTGTAAGGGAGGAACTGCTACATACAGGCAAAAGGTCATGAGAGGAGGCAATGTTTCTATCCTGCTATCGGCTCATTACCCCTGCTCTGTCATAATGCCTGCCTATCATGTTTGTAAATTGGCATGAATCAGTCAAACAAATTAGTGGAAATGGAGGGACTAATTACAAAGCAAACAACTCACCCACTCAGGCTATCATATTCAGTCACATCCAAATTAAATTAAATTTGAAATAACTTAAAACATGAGATTGACTTTGAGTGAGCTGTTTTTTGAATGCTCTTAAAGCTGTAATCACCATGAGCCCTGCTGTGTTTCTTGACTAGTGGTCAGAATAGAAGGTGACTGTTAATAAATAATAGGCTATTTAATATTGCTGAACAACAGTTTGTAGAAAGAAAAGATGTTTGTTGCTATTTTATTATTATTTTTAAGTCATTTGAAAATGTTTTAAAATACATAGGCATGCAAAAGTGATACAATTAAAAGCTGCCAGTATGGTTGAGAGCTTACTGGCATCAGCTGCATATTGCAAAATGAATAGATTTGATGACGAAGACTCAAGTAATTCATGACAATCTCGCTGGCTCAATATCTGATGTGTTCTGTTAGCAGCCTGCTGGCCATTGTTAAACAAATGTTGCACTGTAGGTTGAAAAATCTACTTTTTCTTGGGGTCTTTCAGACATGTGTTTAATGGCTCCTCCATGTGAATTCCTTATAGATTCATGATTCCTTGCTCCCTGCTCATTTAGTTGAAGAAATCACCAGTGGTGGAAAGAGTACTGAAAAAACATACTCAAGTAAAAGTACCATTACTGTCAGGTACGGAGAAGGGATGAGGGTGAGGACTCAAATGCAGGAGGGAAAAGGGATTTTTATTAATAATAATATAAACAAAACAAACAAAAACTACCCAGTAAGGGAAAAACAGACTGGCAAGGCAGGACAGGACACAAGGCATACACAGCATACAACATCGAACCAACCCAGGACTGCAAACACAAGGAGATTTTAAAGGGAGCAATTGAGGAGGGTAACGAGGAACAGGTGGGGCAAATACATCAATAATCAGGTAACAAGATGGGTGGGGTCAAGACAATTGACAATGCTGGCCATGTGCTTGTGTTTTTTGTTTTGTGGCACGTGGACAGGAGAGTGCATGGCCGAGCGAACTCGAGACGACACGCTCACTCAATAAGACAGAACACTTATTGTGTTATCGCACTTATCGCACTTATTGTGCGAGTGTCCGAAACCCGATACGAAGCCGAAACTCAAGACATGAGTGCCCGAATCCAAACACCATGCTCCAACACGAAACAAGACATGCAGACGAGAGAGCGCACGGCTCGAGCACACTCGTCGCCTCACACTCACATGAAAACAGGACAAGAAGGGAGTGTCAGTGCTCTGTCACAAAACCACAAATAAACTAGACCGAAGTGAAAGAACCCTGACAATTACCTTCCAAATAATGTAGTGTGATGTAATGAAACTATAGCTATTATTTAGCTTTTTGGGGAATCATTAGCGTACAGATAAAATATTGCTTGATTAAAGTAATTTTAATCTTTGACTTATGATTTATACTGTATTAACGATTCGTCCAGCGATCATTAACATCAGTATATCTTTAACAATTTAGTTTATTTTGCTTTCGTGGCCAACGATAATCAAAATAAAGGGTTTTATACCATTTGAGCGAGGTAACGCGATCTTTTGGCAATAAGTATGAACTAGAAAATCACATCCCAAGACATAATTATTTTTACATGAAACAAGGTTTATTTACTAACTGCTATTCTACGATACATGGACTAAGTAATGTTAGAATAAAGTGTAAAATAGCCCTTTTTGCTATTTCATAACTGAAACCACAAGGAAGATCACGAAAGAGAACTGTGCTCTTTTCTGCGTACAGATCAATTCACCAGTTCAGTTAGGATAGAAACTTTGTTTGAATATTTGCGTTCATTCAGCAGGCCGAATCTCTTGTTTCGTTCCACGTGGTTACTTCATGTTTTCACGGGATGCTCGAGTTTCGGATACCACGTGTTGCTGAGGGAATCTTCGATGGCTGTCGCTGTTGCGTGACGTCACTGGGGAAGCCCTCTTGCGATCGGCGGTCTTTGTTCTGTGTTAGATGGAAGACGTCGTTGGTCTGCTGGCTTTGAGGTGATATGGCTTTACGAAGTCTTGAATTCGCTTAGCTAGTTTCGTCTCAGCCCGATGTTAAGGCGAGGGTCCAGCGCGACCGAAGCTTCCGGGTCGTCCGCGAGCGAGCACGTTGAAGAGCGAGGAAGAAAGAGAAAAAGCAAGACCGTAGTGATCACTTTTAAACCACTAGATTTAAACCCGCCCACGGTGGCTTCTTCCAATCAGATTGTTCTTGTGGGACGGAGCCCCGCCCATGTCTTTGGGGCATACCATTTTGAAACTTCCATGTGACGAAAAATAAGAGTTTTTAATACTTATGTAAAGTGTTATCACATGTTTACCCATTTATAATTATCACCAAATCTGTTGTACCATTGATTCAAAATAATCATGACAGTCTATATGAATCTAAACACGTTACAACTTTACAGAGAACATTAATCCGTTATAGATTAACGGGATACTATACAGGTTAAGGCACAGATTAAAGCATTCCACATTCTAAATAATCACAATCATACCAAGCATATGAAAGGCAGAGTACAACATTAATATCCATATTGTTTCTTGAGTAGATGGTTTTAATGGCTAAGGCCACTAGTGGTCTTCTCGAAATCCTCTATGTAGATTGAGTCCCTTTGTTCTCCGATGAAAAAGCGCGCGCTGTAGCTTCTCGAGGAGGAGGAGGAGGGCTTTATATCCAGACAGAGAGGCGACTTGAAGAGTTAGTGACGTAGATCAGGTGACCATCTCACTTCTTGCAGTGAAAGGATGAAAAGTAATTAACACTGTGCTGTTTTTAATCTTTGCGTGTGTGTCTTCATGCCGACGTGGCATTACAGTGAGTAGAGTAAAAGTACTTGAGTAAGAGTAAAAGAGTAGCCTGTATAAAAGTACTAATGAGTACTGAGCTGTGGATTCTACCCCGTCATAATAAACACTGTAAACTGCAATTTATTTATTTAAAAAAACATTGTACATTCTGTAATTCACATCTTTTGTCATAAAGAATGAAGAATATCTATCATCCAGCAGTTTTAATTTTGACTGTCAACTCTTTTAATGCATCAAACAGCACAGAAACAGTATTCAGTTGAAGAATAGATGAAAGTTATTCTCAGTACAATCATCCCCATTTAAATCATAAAGTTTGAAAAAATAATTTAAAAGCATGTGTAAGGCCACTGAGACAGCATAGCATGCTAGTGTTGCATGTAAAATATTAATGTTTAGAACAGTGCAAATACAAACACCATTAGAAATTAATAGTTCACTATCACACACCATTATATGGAAAATGAGAGCCCATTTCTCTCCAAAACGGTGCCAGTTTAGCGTTTTGCAATAAAGAATAAGATAACTAAACTTGGATAATTTATGTTACAATTTTAACATAAATGCACATTGTTCTATAAGGATGACATCATGCCATACCTTTTACACATTTACTCAAATTGTTATGCTGATAAAACAATTTGTAAGGAAAAATGCATTAAATAGAGAAGTATTTTTGTGGAAACTTTCAAAAGAAAGCAAATGCATGTCTCTTTGCTGAGCCGCGGCGGTCTCGGTGAATCAGCAGCATACACAACTGAATGAAACAAAAAGTGTTCAACTTGAAATTGTTTATGCGCGCGTGCACTTGCTAAATGAAGACGGATTGTATCAAATGGATCAAACAATAAAAAAATATTATTAACGAGCTGCAGTTTTATTACATCACGCGCTGGCACAGATGTAGTATGTTAACGCCACGGGTCATCGTCCATAAGATGCATATCGGTCCTCAGTTTGAGTACATTATTTCCAAGCGTTTTAGTGTTTCCAAAACACTTTTTCACAGCTCGCTTCACATGCTCAAAATCATCAAAAGTCATCAAGTTCAACCAGCAACAACGAGTTATCCAAGTGACTGCTGCTGAACGCACGCGAGGGAGAGACGAGGCAGCGCACATCGCGCGTCTCTAAGTGAGCGGGAATTATTCAGAACATGGCACTTGCAGGACTGTACGCAATACCCACAACCTCAGGCCTTGTAGATAGGCAAGCATATATAGAAATAATTTAGTAATCCGAAACTTACCTTAACATATGAGAGGAAGATGCTGATAACTCGACTGAATTGAATGCCTGGAGAATGCACTTCCACCATGATACACTGAAGTTGGTCGTTAAAGATTTCTAAGCACAATTTGATTTGATGAAAGTCACGAGACTGATTACTCTCTCTATCCAATCACGTTGATGGGTAAAATAATTAAAATAAGCATGTAACGACCACAAACGGAGGAAAATAGCGGAGTAAAAGTACCGATACATCACTTAAAATGTACTAAAGTAAAAGTACACAATTTTTTAACTACTTAAAAAAAATTACAATTACTGATAAAAACGACTTAATTACTGTAACATGAGTATTTGTAATTCGTTACTTCACACCTGGAAATCACACAACCCTTTGTTTAACGTGGCTTTGTTGAAATAAGACTGACCTACAGTGTGTGTGATCAAACACTGCAGAGAATGCTTTTGTTAAATATGCTTTCATCTTCTTCACAACATTCATTAGAATACAATAGAGAATTGTGCCCTCGCATAGCATTGATTATATGCATGCATGTTTATACTATATATTGGGTATTGGCCTAAATAAGCTCAAAAATTGTATTACATTGAACAGCAGGGTGCAAATCCCAGTTTACGAATATAAAAAGTGCCAGTGTTTAACACTATCCTTCTGTCGTTTGATGAATGTCATGATCAAAAGAATTGCGCACACACAGTTTTCAAATGCATTTCTGTTCATCCATCTTTCTGTGGGCAGTAATTGCTCAGTGTTAATTGTGGCAGGCAAATAGTGCTGACATTTGTGAATGAGGTGCATATTTAAAAAATCACAAACGTCCCACAGCACAGGTTCAGTGCGTTTAGTGCCTGATTAAGCTGTGGGTGGTTGGGGTATAAAAAGCTTTTTGCACTGAAATATTGAGCACAAAAGTGGCACAGCTGTTTAGTACATTTCTATAGATAATCACCTGTTGGGAAAACAATGTTTAATTTTCATGTTTGTCTTCAGTTGCTGTCTGTGAAGTGTGATTTGCCAATGTATGCAATCTTCTCTCTTTCAGGTATACCGTGTCCGATAATTATAGCGTGGGCCTTTGGAAAACTTTACAATGAAAACGAACAGTAAGTTGCTGATTTGTAAGACATGCTTATGATTGGAGTGAAATAAATGTTGAACAGGGTAATTGTAGAGTATATCTGGCAAGAGATGTCAATTATTCAGCCTGTGATTAGAATACTTGGAAATTAGTGGGATTTCGGTTACACTTTATTTCAATAGTCCACTTTAGACTCTACTATCTATAACTTTGTAACTACGTGTCTACTAACTCTCAGTAGGGTAGGTTTAGTGTTAGTAGAATAAGTTAACACTTGCAAGGTTTCTCATGGTCAGTATGTTGTATGTTGTGGAGCCATTAAAATAAAGCGTTAGTTATTAAGCAGACAGTCTACTAATACTCTAATGACTGCTAGCTGACATGTAGTTGCAAAGTTACTTACTGTTAGTAGTATGTCTAAAGTGAACTATTGAAATAAAGTGTTACTGGAATTTCCTCCAGATTAAATTATTATAAAACTGAAAGAATAATTAGAATAAGAAACAAAAATGTTAGAAATAAGTGTGCCCTTTTTGTTGTATCTAATGTTAAAAATAAATTGGTGATACTTTATTGTATAGTATCCTTATTACACATTACATGTACTTACTATTAAATAACAATACATTATACATAATTACATGCAAGTAAACCTAAGCCAAACCCTGACCATATAGCAAGTACATGTAGTTAATTAATATTACTCAGTACTTAAATGTATAATTACTGTTTAATAAGGACACCTCAAAATAAATCTTATGGCATTTATGTACTTGGGTGCGCTTTCTAGCGAGACACGAAATACGAACCAATAACTACATATCACTGCAGTTTCCAAAAGAAATAAACACTAGAGGCAGTAAAACTCTGACATCTTTTACTCATTTTTACACAATTTTTTTTTTACTTTGATTAATAAATTTAGATTAATTTTTATGTTATGACTTCAAAGCTATATTAAAAAGCTGAGAGATTTGAAAACTGATGGTTTTGAGCGTTAGCATCGCACATATCCAGCTTCATATCTATGTGTTTTCATAGACGGTAGGTTTGTTCGGTGGCTCACGGAGTACAGAGACGTATTTAGGAGGCGAGGAGCTCCGGTTCGAATCCCATGTAATCACGGTTCGACAGAGCAGTTCAAATCTGCATATAAGGAAGTTGAAATGGCACGGTTGCATCAACAAATACGTTTTTATATCAGTTTTGCATTTGTTAACACTATCGGGTTGGTTTTGGTGCAGGGCATATTTCCAACACGATAGGGCATTAGCTCTTAGGGACAGACCCCGGATATTTGAATTCTGAACCGCCACAATACGTTTCCGTAGCAACGTAATAAAAACAGCAATATGTACCTATATCTACGTAATAAAATGTGCCAGGGTTCACATATTTAACCTGTGCTTTAGTGCCACTCAGTGAACATTTCTCTTTGAAACTGCGGCGAGACGTTCAGTAGGGTATGTAAAACTGTGTCGCACAGAAAGTGCACAGAGGTGCGTGTTTTTATGAGACCAGGTTGTAAAATAAAGTGTAATCCAAAAATCTGTTCATGACAATGAAATTGTACAAAAACACTGCCTCAACACTTTGGTGTTTTGAATCGTTGTAAGTGAATTGCTATGCAGGTATGAGACGACTCCCTTCTTCAGTGTAAGTATACACGGTGTTATCATCTGCAAAGCGAAAATAAGTCTGATTACGTAGAAGTCATAGGACCCTTAAAAAAGAAGCACACTTCAAATTAATTTTATTAAGTACATTTCAAGTATATTCTTTTTATTATCCAAATAACTTCATGTTGTAAGTATAGGAATATACACTTTTAGTACTTTAAGTGTAACAGTAATATTTTGAGTAAACAAATAAGTTCTCCATTTATCATGCTAAAGCAGGTAAGTTAGTGAACTATTACTGATTTTACACCATAACATTGACAATGACACTGAATACAAATATGTTCATTAGTGTTTTTGGCTCAAGGGTTAAAAACCGTTTTAAAGTCCACAAGTAATATATAAACGGTAAACTATAAGTAGTCCACACACTCAACACAATCTTTGTGTTTCAGATGCTGGTTTGGGAAGGAACCTGGAAAGTACATAGACTACATTTATCAAGGGCCTGTGATTGTAGTTCTTCTTGTAAGTATTATTGTATTATTGCTTTCCTCTGATTTGTGGTTGTCAATTCCTCCAGCAAATAGACAAACAGTGTGAACAATTTGAAAGAAAGTGAACAAAAATGAATTCTTAAACCAAAGACTGAGATGGCCAACATGTAAATGTAATACCAATGCAATTTTGAAGAATAATTAAGCCAGTCCTTTCCAGGATATCAGCTTTTAATATGATAGCAATGTTTGCTGTTTTCAGAAAGAGCACTTGAGCTTTAAGAGAATTATTGACCTGTTGCTAGCTAAGAAGTTGAATCTGTTCTATTTATTAATATCTTCTTCATGTAAAAGCATTATAATAACAGTGTTTAATGTAAGCCGTTCTGCAGGGGCAAAACCTGTCTCTATGATCTCTCCACAGCTTGAAATGTCTGCATGTTATGTGCAGAAACATCAAACTATTTCAAGAAAATGCACAATCACTGACCCACATCTCTTTTCTTTCTCTCCAATATAGATCAATTTTGTGTTCCTTTTCAACATTGTACGTATTTTAATGACAAAGCTGAGGGCCTCTACCACATCTGAAACAATACAATACAGGTAAAGATCTTTAACTAACTATTGCTCACTATAACTGTAACGAGCAAGAGCAGTAAGATGTGTTTGCTCAGGCTGAATGAAATCCTGTTTCATGTTCAGAAGAGGAATAGTTCTCCCAAAAATAAATTATTTATTTACCCTCACGTAGTTTCAAAACTTGTGGTGCTTTCCTGCTTGTGACCATGATGTTATACAACATGAAAGTGAGAAACAAAATCAGGCACATTTTACTGGCATCTGTAGAGACATTTTAGCGGTTTTCTGGGTATTTAGCACTAGACAGCATTGAGTAAGCCAATCAGAGTTTTTTGTCATTGCAGAAGATAATTTGAGCACCACCTGTACTCTAATTTTAGCATGTAATATATTTGAATATTTACATCAGGACAAGCTTCTAGAAGATCGTTCATGTACAAGCTAAAGAGGCTCAGTGATAGATCCCTGAGGAACCCACACAATAAAGCTGCTTCACGATGCCATAGAATAACCTTTTTTGTCTAATTAGTTCCATAAAACACCTTTAATATGTGCAGAACCTGTCTGTTTCACAAAAGGTTCTTTGTGGTGAAAGATTATAAAAAGGTAAGAAAGAGATGTTCTTTAAAGAACCTTTGACCGAATGGTTCTTTGTGGAACCAAAAATGGTTCTTCAATGGCATCGCTGTGAAGATCCTTTATTTTTAAGAGTGCACTGTTAAGAACGATAAATGTTTAAAGACACTGTTTCCTCATAAACAGATTCAGCTAAGTCAAGGTCAAGGTCAAGGTTTCTTTATTTGTCACATAATAAATTATACAGGGTATAATTAGAAGTGAAATGTAATCGAATCAGGTCCGCTCAGTGGACAGTGCAAAATAATAAAAATAAAAATAATATAAAGTAACACAACACAAGAGCATATACAGTATATGGTAAAAATAAGAAATAAGAGTAAAATGTGCAATGAAATAAAAAAGTGCAAAACAATAAGATGAAGTCAATTTCATTGCAGTAACTGTGAAATTAAAATATGATAATTTAGATAAGAGTTTGTTGTAGTTTAGTGTGCCAAATGCCTTCCATAGATCAAGGAAAACAGCCCTACCTGATGAAAAGTCTTTAACCTTGTTCTGTGATCTAGATGTCTCTGCATGCCACTATAGACACGAAACCCACTATCTGTTCTAAACCCAATCAAAAGAGCTCATCTTTATCTTTATACAAGTCTGTGTTGTCATGTCACCTGAGGTTACTTGGTTTTGAGGATTGAGGATTTAAAGTTTCAGGACTTTTAAGTTGTTCAACCTGAAAGCATACTAATGTGTGAATGTATCTCAGGGCAATACTTATTTCAGTCATAGAAGCAGGGAATAAAATGAGACCTTTCATCTGAGTTTGCTGAGAATGCATTTGCAAACTTTGTTGTGTCGTTTCATTTGATTTGCTAAATATTAATGGAGTGAGTCTGAGTCTTGAGGACAAGCTTATGTATAATCAATCCTCTTTTCTCAAAAAGGTTAGGACTTCATTGTTGCTTGGATTTCAGAGTTCATCAGAACCTATACTTACTAACTTTAATAATATTTTTGTACTTTTTTTAGAAGAACACAATTGTGCTTAACATGCCATACAATGTTGGCAGAGTGGATGACAGCACATGTTTATTTTTATTTTTATGTGTGTGGGTTGCTTTTGCTTTCAGAAGAACACTTCATATAATTGAAGTTACTGCTATTATTGTTTGACGTTTTTAACCCAGCATACATGGTCCTTCATATTCCTTGCACAAACCATAATTCATTGACATTAAGGAAAAATGCACTAATAAGATGCACTAATAGTGTCATTTTAATAATAATCAGTCAAGTTACATCCAACATAACTTATATCATGTATAATCAGGTGTGTAGCAACCATTATAATTGTAAATATTGAATAGTTTGTGAATGACCCAATATTATAAAGTGCATGCAAACAGCAGTTTGCACAGATATATGCAAATAATATACAGTATAGCCTACATGATTAAATTGAAAACATTAAACATACAGATTAAATTTTTGTGTGGTGGGGTTTATAACAGAAGATTCAAGGGAAATATGATGTAGCCTATCACAAAAAGGTGTTTTCAGAGTCCAGAGGTGTCTTGTATGTACTTCTGTAAATATGGCAGGGTTTGAAGCAGCATGATGACACAGAAAGAGATGTGTGAGCAAGAACTGTGGTAGTGCAAGACTCAAGTGCAGACGCAATATTGTAACACAAGCCAGTGATTTAGTATACTAATGAAATATTAGTCTGCTTTTTCCTAGATGTAAATATCTAAGTACATCTAAAATATTAGAGCTGCTCTTGAACGGTGCACTGTTTTGTTGTTTTTTACTTCTTACGGTCACTCTGAAAATCATAGATTTAAATATTTTTCTCATTTTCTCTTCTGCTGGCTTATTGTCCATTACAGCCGTATTTTGTTGTCACATTTGATAATAGGCCAAATTATATGTTATTGACAAACTACTGTATTCAAGGGTAACATAAAATGAATGGTGTGGAATGGAATGGAAATTATTCCGTTTGAAGAGCTTATTGGAGCATGACGTCTCTGGAACAGTCATTATAGTGAAAATAATCATAATTCAGCTGCTCTGCAGTTCACACCAGATAACAGGGAGAGCAGGAACTCCATGTTTTGATGTACCTTTGATGTACCTAACCTTCAGATGTTGAAATGTTACATTGTACACTCTTAGGGTTCTTTATTGGCATTGACGGTTCCATGAAGAACCTTTAACATCCATGAAATCTTTCCACTGCACAAAAAGTTCCTTATAGTGGAAAAAAGGTTTAGATTATAAAAGCCTTCCTTCCGCAAAAAGAGAGAAAAAGGTTATTTTAAGAACTGACCTCTGAAAGGTTCTTTGGAGAACCAAAAATGGTTCTTCTGTTGCATCACTACAAAAACCCTTTTTGGAACCTTTATTTTTATGAGTTTTACATTTTATATGGTCTGCAACCATGTTACATTTGGGACATCTGAATGTAGTTTAAATATAGTAAAGCCCTGATTGGTGTGAATTTGTTATCACTGACATGACTAATAGTTATCATACATTTTCTCAGTATTTGAAGCTAGGGAATGTGTCAAATCAGTTATGTGCCATAAATCTAATTACATTTTTTGCTCCTCTCTTCACTGTTCCATTTTCTCTCTTTCTGTGACTGCAGGAAAGCGGTGAAGGCCACTCTAGTGCTTCTGCCTTTACTTGGTATCACATACATGCTGTTCTTTGTGAACCCAGGCGAGGATGACATATCTCAAATTGTGTTTATATATTTCAACTCATTTCTACAGTCCTTTCAGGTCAGTGACACATTATGTCTTTACAAAGATCTTCATGCCTGTCTTGCTCTCTCTATCACATTTCTAGAACTGCAGTTCAGAGAAAATGTTGGTGAAAAAAAGAGTTAATGTGATACTTGCTTTAAATTTAAGTGCCTTATAGCTGACCAAAACCAAAGCTCTTCATTCAGTCTGTGTTACCAACATTAATCTTGCTCAAACAGTTAATCGCATGCCCACAACTCACTGGAAACTATTATTATCAAGAAAGAATTATAGAATAAAAATAACACTAATTTTCACTTTATTGATGTAGTAAAGTGTTACGGAGTGAACAGGTGGCGAGGCAAGCGGATCCATTAGCAAAGCTTTATTCAAAGACGTGGCCAAAAACAGGCTAGGGGCAGACAATGGCACACAGGTATTTCGAGGGCAAGACAAAAGAGTAGTCCAGTAAACAGGCGTGGGTCAATTGATGGCGAACGCAATGCAATGGCCAAGGCAAACAGAGATAATCCAGGTACATGGCAATAGTCCATGCAGGGACGAACAGAGTCCAAATGGCAAGACAAAAGGGTAATCCAAAATACACAGGCAGGAATCTGAACACAGGAAAGCAAGGAAGGCTAGACTGTGACTAGACTCAGAAAACTATAGCAGGCTCTGTAAAGTAGCTATCAGCTAGGGTAGCGATGTGTGGTTACAATACTCGGCCCTGAATAGTGGTCAGGGCCTCGTATTTGAAGTGTGTGTGATTGCCTGCAGGTGAGACTGCAATCAGTGCAATGGAGCATGGGAAATGTAGTCCAGGGTGACGTGTAACAGCTTGTGTAGTGTGAGAGTCAATGTAATCGGAAGGTAACCTCTGGTGGCGAGCAGACGGAAGACCACGGACAGGATTCATGACAAAGCATATTGTGAAACAGGAATTAATACAAAATGTTGCCAGCATTTTTTCTGTATTTTTGCTTATAGTAATTGTCTTCTGAAAAAACAACAACACTGAAACAAAATACTGAAATACAGGGCTGCAGCGATTATAATAATAATAATAATAATACAAATATATAGTGTAATCAGTAAAAAGTGCAGTACTTTACTTTAGCTAAATTGAAATTAGCTAAAGTATGTTTGAAATGGCTATTATTTAATTTTTAAATGCTCTGCAAGAAATCTTATACAGGCTAACATAATTTCTGAATGTACATACAGTGGGGGGGAAATAATTTGATCCCCTTCTGATTTTGTACGTTTGCCCACTGACAAAGAAATTATCAGTCTATAATTTTAGGTTTATATGAACAGAGAGATAGAATAACAACAAAACAATCCAGAAAAATGCATTACAAATAAGTTATACATTTACTTGCATTTTAATGAGTGAAATAATATTTGATCCCCTATCAATCAGCAAGATTTCTGGCTCCCAGGTGTCTTTTATACAGGTAAGGAGCTGAGACTAGGAGCACTCTCTTAAAGGTAGTCTCAGTTTGTTACCTGTATAAAAGACACCTGTCCACAGAAGCAATTAATCAATCCATCTGTGGAGGGAGCTGAAGGTTCGAGTTGCCAAACGTCAGCCTCGAAACCTTAATGACTTGGAGAGGATCTGCAAAGAGGAGTGGGACAAAATCCCTCCTGAGATGTGTGCAAACCTGGTGGACAACGACAAGAAACGTCTGACCTCTGTGATTGCCAACAAGGGTTTTGCCACCAAGTACTGAGTCATGTTTTGCAAAGGGGTCAAATACTTATTTCACTCACTAAAATGCAAATCAATTTATAACTTTTTTTAAATGTGTTTTTCTGGATTTTTTTATTGTTATTCGGTCTCTCACTGTTCAAATAAACCTATCATTAAAATTATAGACTGATCATTTCTTTATAAGTGGGTAAACTTACAAAATCAGCAGGAGATCAAATAATGTTTTCCCCCACTGTGATTTAAAAACTGCAAATATACAATACCAATCTAACGTTTATAGGAGAGGGGAAATGTATGTAAGGGATTTTAAAAGTCTTTGAAAACAGTAATATTTTAAAATATTATTACTGTTTATATTATTAATATTTATTTATTTAAAAAATAAAATTAAAAATAGATATATTACTGTGATGGAAATACAACATTTTAACATTCTTACTAGTCTTCTTGTCACATGATCCTTCAGAAATTATTTTAATATGCTGATTTAGTGCCTATTAGATGCCTATTACACTTTTTAAAAAACTTTTTGGGATCTTGAAATTCAAAATTTTAATTGGATCTTGAAATTCAGTAACTGAAATCTGAAATTTAATCCACCAAATTGTAACGGTCTCCTTAAGAACACCTTAGAGAGGCGAATTACAAGACAATTAGAGGGAGGGACCCACCGACCAAACTTGCATTTAAACAAACAAATCAAAACACCAAATTTGAGAGATCAGGAAAACTTATTTACTTCAACGAAACACATCTAAAGAAATCAAATATAGGAAACAAAAGGAAAAATACACACTACCACAATCCTAGCACTGACGTTCAGCAATGCTGATGAAAGGAAATCAAACCTTATATGACCATTGTAATGTAGTTTGTGGAGTAATTAATTAGAGTCAATTGTCCCGTGCAGTGATGAAGTGTCCAGTAAGTGAAGTAATCCAAAGAAACAGTTCAAAAAGAATCCCAACCGCCAAACATAAATTGAGGCCTTGATGTCCTCTGGATACTGAACCCACAGGGTCCAGGCACAACAGCAGCATAGAATCCACAAAGTTGATGAATTGAAGATCGTGCCTATATATAAAAAAGTCCTTCTACAAACAAAACATATAAACTAACATTAGCATGCCATTTAAAAGCCAAACAGTAACTGTAAAACATGATTGACACAGTACAGCTTGTCCATGAGCAAACCCAATTTAACATAGCTCAGAAAAAAGTGCCACTTACCTGATTGAGCTTAAAACCACAGTTTCTCAATCTGGACTCTGTGTATCTTGGGTGAACCATGAGAGACAAACCATGCTTCCCTTCACCAAACCATACTAAGTTCTTCTCCCCTCTTACCTGGCTAAATATAGAGTCAAATGGTGCTATGTAGAACCATAAGAGGTGCCATATTGCATTGTATTTCTTCAACAAAAATGGTGCTAAACAGCACCAACAGTGGTTCTTTGGCTCATACCTTTAAAGGGGCTTAACAGGTTCTTTGTACGGCAGTGGTGCTATATAGCACCTTAATCACCCCAAAGAACCACTGAAGAATCGTGAAGACCCATACAGGAGCTTAACAGGTTCTCTATGTGGTAGCTGTGCTATATAGCCCCTCAGTCATGACAAAGAACCGCTGAAGAACCACACAGGAGCTTAACAGGTTCTGTATATGGTAGCGGTGCTATATAGCCCTCAGTCATGACAAAGAACCGCTGAAGAACCACTGAAGAACCATACAGGAGCTTAACAGGTTCTGTATATGGTAGCGGTGCTATATAGCCCCTCAGTCATGACAAAGAACCGCTGAAGAACCATACAGGAGCTTAACAGGTTCTGTATATGGTAGCGGTGCTATATAGCCCCTCAGTCATGCCAAAGAACCACTGAAGCACCAAGATTTGGTGCTATACAGCCCCTAATGTGGTCCCTTTATGATTACGAGCCAAAGAACCACTTGTAGTGCTATATAGCACCATTTTTTAGAGTGTAGAGTCAAAATCAAATCTCAAGTTCAAATCAGATTCAAAATTAAAATCTCCAGTCTGTTTTGTACAGAAAACACAATCTACCTGAATGTATAACTGGTGTTATTTTTTATTTTATTTTTATTAACTTGAAAAACTTTATTGATGAACTTTAATAAAGTTGATGAACTATATATATATATATATATATATATATATATATATATATATGTATATGCGCTGTAACATACTGTATATGTTTGTAAAATGGTACAGCTTTTTAAATATCTGAAAGTACACTCTTAACATCAGTCCGTCAAGCATTATAATATGACATTATGATAATTAGAATTAAAATAACTAGAATTAAATCTTAGTAACCGTGTATGAATGCATAGACATTTTAACTGAATAAGTGAATTTAGTGGTGGTGCTTTTTTTGGGTTATTCAGAGTTTCTGTTAAAAAAATGGGAAAAAATACTGATAAGAATATAATAATAATAATAATAATAATAATAATAATACAAATTCTGCTAAAAAGAACAGTATAAAATGCTGGAATTTCGTTTTGTTTCGAAACGAAATTCGAAAATATTTGAATTTCGAATATTCGTCAAAACAAAAAAAAGACACATTCGAATGCAAACCCGGTGCATTCAAATTCTTTTTTGCGTCAAGTGGTGTGCCACACATGATGATGACGTAACTGACGTGGTTTGTTATTAGTTTGTTAACGAGTACACTGCGGTGCGGGATCGTTGTTAATTTGAAAAATGGCAGAAAAAGAAAGTGAAGGCTCGGAGTTGGAGTCAATCTTGCTTACGCCAAAACATCTTACAAGTGCTGTGTGGCATTTCTTTGGTTTCTGGAGTGTCAGAGGTGAGATTATTGACAAAACCAACATCATTTGCAAGTTGTGTAAGAAACCGCTGCTATTTCCCTCCACAACATCTAACATGAGAACGCACATGCAGTTTAGTCACCCCGAGGAGTTTTCTCAAGCGTGTCATGACGAGGTGGTTCGGCCCATTCACTGAAAAGAAAGAACTGACGCAAAAGAATGATGAATTCACAGATTATAGAGACGCACATAATAACTGCAGAAATGTTTGCAGGGAAAACGTATGCACAGCTTGCAGACGTACAGCTGCAGGTATCACTGTCACGAGTGTTTGGTCCGGAGAAGAATACTGCTTGATTGCAAATCAAACAAACCAGCAGCAGCTTCGCTCTGACTCAGCGATGGGATGCTGTTTTTGAAAATTAAATATTCACTTAGAGGATCCACTAAACCCTTCCATTCAGTATGGAACCTAATAATTTCATATTTTAAAAAAGCACACAACTCTCCCCACAATGTAAAATTATAAGTGGAATCAGAAGACCTAATATGGGCATGGATATTACATTGGAGAGAATGCGCTAACAATAGTGATCATTATTTTATATACTAGCCCTGCTGAAACAAAGGCAGCATGGAAGTCAGTGTACCAAAGTAAACTGGATATGATGAGTGTCATGAAATATGGTAAAGTTATAGACAAACACCTCTGAAAAAAAATATTTTTATGTTATTTTTATATATTGTTTTTATTTTCATGCTCAAATAAGCAGGTTTAAATTCACCCAAAACATAAACAATGTTACTAGAATCGATAGCAGATAATAATATTGGTATTATCATATCATATATATAGAATAAATAAGATGCACTTATTAAAATAAATTAAAGGGAAAACAAGTAGTACATTTCAAAATAATAATAATTTTTAACTGTAAATCATTGTGCTCTCTTGAAGAAGTAGATGTACGATCACAAAGCAGCTTTCAATTAGAGTCCTTTCTCTGCCACCATCTATTCGTTATAAAGCATTGTTAGTAATTACTAATTAATTACATTTCCAAAGCAAATGATATCATAACATCTTTGCATGATTTGCCAGTGTGGCTCTGCTGTGTTGCTGTGTTGAGCGGTTGAGAGTTTGCTCTGAAACGCCGCAGAAGTGTAGGCGCAGAGAGCATCTCAACATCAGCTGTCGTCACTGCACTAATGGCTATGTGGGAGTCGAGGCCCTTGCTATTAGATATTTATTTATTTCCTTCACTGTGTGTGGTAAAATGACACAGCAAACCTCTATTTTTATTTTAAAATAGACAGTCTGTAGAAGTGGAAAGTAGAAAAAGTCGAAAAATAAAATAAAAAAGCTTTATATGTAAGGTGTTTTGTACTTACAAATGTTTTTGTTATTAGTCAGCTCAAACCCCAGCCCTAGCAATGCATTGTCATGTTCAATATAATATAGATTATTACTGTACATTGTCATTCATATTCTGTATTTTTACATTTACTGTAAACTGGTTGTGAGGAAGTGCACCAAAACAAGCTCAAATGTTGCACCACAACATATTGAGTCATGGTAGAAATCTCTATCCTTTGCATAATTTCTCATTCACTCATACACCATGAAGCCATATGTTATTATGCAGTCTTGTTTTTGCTCTGAGTTCATGACTAATTCGGCAAACCAATTCCAATAATTCCTGCTCTTTTTAGTCTTCTATGCACTCACATTAAGCATTTGATACAATACTTACTCTGTAAATACATTTTTGGTTGCCAAATACGCGTCTTCCAAATACGACTCTTACAAAATATGCATTTGCTGCCATTAAGGTAAATAACCGTATTCCACATTAAAGAATCACATGAAAGATGGAATATGAAGCGCTGTTCTCCCGGAGCACCCAGAGGGTCGTAGTGATCTGGGACATGCAGATGAGGCCCTGCGCTGGGTGCAGAAGGTCCTTACGAATCTGGAACATGCTGATGAAAGAACCTTGAAGTGAAGGTTTAGTCACTGGAGCTTGACTGTTGCAGATGTGTCTGTATTGTCTTCTCCTCTCAGAGCCAGAGGCTTGAGAACTTGGTCAATCAGCAAATGTTTCAGAGTCAAGACATGCTGTACAGCATGTGTCTGTTAATGTGTTTTCTCACTGGACAGAGACTCAGCACAGAGTGTCTTATTACTTTACAATAAGGAGGAAATGAAGAGAGTTTGGTTAAAATGCTGACTTGAAAGCTTTATCTATTACACACTTCTCAGGATACTGTGGCAATGAATGCACATGATGGAAGAGTGCTGAACTATCATGCATGCATTCATTTATATGTTAACAGCTGAATATGTGTGACAGTACTACTCTGAGTAAGTATGAAGTGGATTTGTTGTAGTCGTACATCCCAGCATCGTAAGGCACATAGCACTTCCACATTTCATTATGCAGCTCAACTGTTTCCAACACATACTATTAATAATACTAATAATAATAAGGAATGTTTCTTGAGCATCAAATCAGCGTATAAGAATGATTTCTGAAAGATCATGTGACACTGGAGACTGGAATAACAGAGACTGGAGTAATTATTAATTATTAATATTAAATTATTAATGTCACAATGTTGTTTTACTGCATTTTGATCAAATAAATGCAGCCTTGGTGAGCAGAAGAGACTTCTATCAAAATAGTTTGAAAATCTTAATCTTAATGTGTGTATATACACATATATTATATTAGGGGTGTCCCCGACTAAGGATCTTTATAGCCCAATCTGAATTTTTGAATCTTGCCGATAGTCGAATCATATGTTTGGGGGTGTGGCCAAAATACATTACCAAGAATCAAGTCCGACATTGGTAAGTCATAATTACTGATGTTAATACACAGGGAAAATGTGTAACCGATACCCGTAGATACAAAAAATATGTTTTAAGTTTTGATTAAAAGATAGTTAACATTAAATGTCAGCGAAACCCTAAGAATTCACAATATTTTTTACAATAGTGCTCTCATTATAACGTTATGTTGTAACACCTAACTTTTGATGCCACATAAAGATTGAGGGACCACAGAGACTAATTCATTTCAGTGAGCCATGTGTATTAAATACAAGCTGTGAGTCACACATTCACATCAACAAGCACAAACATCAGCATAAAGTCTTCCAGAGTTGAGGAAACATCAATTAAGTTGTTCATAGATATGACCATTAGTAGCATTTTGTCATAGTGAGATCAGTCTTTAGGGTGGAAAATGCTACCAGCAGTTCTTTAGTGAAGCAATGAGGAATCTGAATCAGCAAACAATTCACCCGTTTGTTGATCATAAAATAAGATGATGAGTAGATGGGTTGGATGAAGACAATTAGTCCCTTTGTCTAGGTCCTGTTTATACCTGTGCTGTTCCCTCTCTCATACAAGAACCCTCTGCATTTAAACAAACATACAACAATCAACACGTGTTTAGTGCTAACCCATCACAAAAAGCATATATACAAACAAATCAAATCAAATCACTTTTATTGTCACATCACCACAGCACAAGTGCCTTGGTGAGTGAAATTCTTACGAGCATGCTCCAGACAGTGCAAAAAAACAACAAACAATTTACATATGGACAGTACATATTTACAGACTGTACAGAAGACAATGTGCAAAATACACATACATATACTCAGTACACATAGTGTACTATAAAGACACACTCAATTATCAAGCGTGTCTCTATCGTAGACAGTTATACTAACAACATCTAACACGTAAAACAACAAAAAAACAAATAAAACATACGAAAAACTGCAAAGTTTTCCCGGAGCTCGCAACACGGCTGCCATCCTTGGCGCCATCTTGACTCATTATGAGTCAAACTCTACATATGTACAAAGCAATGCCTTACTTACATTTGAGACTAAGAACAAATTGTTCCTCAAACCAGGGCACCAAGAAAAGGACGGCGAAGGAAAACATTCCATGTGCTTAGCACACTACTTCCTCCCTAATGCTACTTCTTCCCCCCTTTTAGGCAAATGAGCAACTCAGAATACAGAGTGCCCCCTAATGATAGGGCTAGATATGACATGCAAAAAGAACTACTAGGAAGCAATGTGACAGTAAAACTGTTGTGTATGACAATAGTTATTAATGTTCTGAGCTGCGCGTGCTGACGATGACCAGTAGAGTGAAGCATATGATAGCAGGTTTTTAATCAATGGGATTAAACTCATCATTTATCTCGTATAGAATACGGTTCGTTATTTATACAACATAACATCAATATTACGACTTATTGGCTATCTGCACAAAATGCCCTGAATGCAGAAATGAACGTGTCTGCGCGGCTCTGAGTGAACTCCTGTTGTGGACGCGTTCTTCATGCAACAACGTGCAGAAACACAGCAACTAAACTCTAAATATGTACAGCGTTTTATTATAATAGTGTTCTCATTATAACGTTATGTATATGACAGTCCCAGTCATAGTTATTATTACTCTGCATTGTTTTATGTCCTGCTCGCGCTGCGTGCTTGAAGAGATAATCACTGTTACTTGCTACAATGAAGCGCTTTACTGCAGCATGATCTTAACACCCCGCGAATATTCGACTGTGAGATTGGGAGTCGAATCAAGCTCCTGTCGAAGCATCAAGTCCTTGACTATTCGGGGTCACCCCTTATATATATACTGTACATATATATATTAGGGGTGTAACGGTTCACAAAAAAACGGTTCGGTTAGATACAACACAGTGGTGTTACTCACAGTTCGGTACTTTTTGATACGGGGGCGGGGCAATTGGTTATGTCGCAATATTGAAAATATTTCTGTTTTAAACCATGAAGGCGAGGAAATGGATATCACACAAGCAGGAGGAAGGGGAATTCCTTTTTTGCAAGAAAAGAAAATATAAGTGTCTGTTTTGCTTACATCTATTCACCTTTCACTTTTTAAGACTAAAACAAAAGATGAATTCTTTGTTATTCTTAATTAAAAAGCACTACAATAATAAAACAGCAGGCTACAAATGACACACTAGCTTACATCATTTATTGACAAAAACTAATAAGATGCGGCATGGCATACACAACATGCAGTATTATATACGGACTAATAAATTACAGAACGTTTAGCAAACACTGAGGAAAAGAACTAAACTAAACTGGCTGTCGGTGACCGTGCTTGCATTTATTTCCACAAGAATACCAACGTGTTCACCTTCTCTGGTTTTAAGAAACTGACTTTTACTTTACTTTAGCGTGAAAACCAAATCCTACATCATTTCCTCAATATTCGCATCATTTTTGCCGCGTGTTGCGTGTTCACGGCGGGTATAACCCAGGCTCTTCACCCGAACCGCTCGCGCTGAAAGCGCGTCTCTTTACGTGATCAGTGCAATGACTCATGCGTTGTTGACCGCAGTGGTATTTTACACACTTTAAGCTCTGTTATTTTCCAAACATAATAGGATTAATCCAAGTTCAAAAATAAATAAAACATACTTAATCATGTAGCTTATCATAAATTGAATCCAATCAGCAAAAGGGATGCATTTTTATTTTTCATTTTTTTCCAACAGAAAAAAACAACAAGAAAAAAAATGTGTGACCCGTGCTGGCAAAATGACTGTGAACGCACACAGTCTAGTTTTGAGCTACAGGCAAAAGAAGTAAAAAAAATAAATTTTGGTGGAATTTGATGTTTTAACAAAAACCTCTTCTAGAGATCCTAATGCTCCAAATATTAATTAAATATCTAAAATAACCTTTATTTGTACGTTTTCTGAGAGGAGTACCTTTTTCTCCGCTCACTTCTGGACGACTGCTGCTGCTTCTCACCACAAGTTGTAGGTCTGTTGCAGTCTCGTAACCAGTCCTTCTGCCATCAGTCTGAACAAGGCCCAGCCAAGAGCCCTGAAACCAGTCAAGAGCCCTGAAACCAGTCAAGAGCCCTGAAACCAGCCAAGAGCCCTGAAACCAGTCAGTATCTGGTGTGACCACCGTGTGCTTCACACAGTGCAATACATCTCCTTCGCATTACATCAAACACATTACATCAAAAGCACATAAAACCCAACTGAATCAGTGAATCTTTCTACACTGTATGCACCAAGCTGGCAACAGCAAGCGGATGCGTCTTTCTATTTCTGACAACAGGAGGATTAAGGATAACTGTACCATGTCTCTAAATCCTTTTATGTATCCCTACTTAAATCTGTAATGTGCCAAACTTCTGGGAGGTCTGGTCCATTGAGTAATGCTCTAATTATTAGTTATTAGGTAAAGCCTAATAACAGAAAGGTTGCTTGTTTGAGTCATACATGGGATGATGCATGCACTATTGCTTTTATGCAATCAGTGTGATCTCGTATCGTAATTGCCACCAATTGCAGTTCTATTTACTTTTGTGTCTGTCATTTACACCAGAAAGAACTGTAGAGGTGTCATTGGGAAAGACATTGTGCTAGAGAATCGGTGACCGTTATTGGTCTTATGTCACATTTTAAGTGGGATCTCTTGCTCTCTTTCAGTTTGAAGTGGTCTGACGTCTATCTCGTCTTCTGCTGTCATGAATATTTTAAGGGCTTCAATATGGAAAATAGTTTTGTTTCCCCTGAGAACATTATTTCCCAGCAACCTTTGATTGTTCACTTCAGTCAGTCCTCAGAACTGGAGCTGACACCTTAGTAGCAACATGTGCCAATTATTCTTGGATGGAGCTTTGTTCCAGGGAGTTTTTAATGTTGGTGGTGGTGGTGGGTTTTCTTTTTTCATCCTTTTTTTTGTGAGCACATCCCTGTGATACAAGACCCATTGTGAAACCACCATACTCTGACACTTTACACCCTGAAAAAATTACATTTTAAAAGCCATGGACTTCTGTTTCTTGTGTCAATCACAATGGCATATTAAATTGTCATTTTCACATTAAAAATGTTATTATTTTAATTTAGCAGTGTATTGTTAATTAAGGTGACTGTTTAACTGATGACTTTTTTTTTTAACAGGGATTCTTTGTGTCGGTATTTTACTGCTTTCTTAATGGGGAGGTGAGTCAATGATGCATTTAATTTCATGGTTGGATAGAAATGAAGATGACTATCAATATACAAGCCCTTTCCACAGCCATATCACCCCTTCACCTTATCTGTTTTCTTCCACCCATGTCTATTATTATGTGGGAGGCTATTTACACTGACTCGCTGCACACAAACACCAAGAGAAGCAGAGCAATCTCTCAGCACCCTGCAAACTGCTCGCTTTTAACAGGGCCGTTTTTATTACTTGAAGAATGCCTCTTCAGTCCCCTATAACGGTATCTTCTTAATATCACTATCACTGGACACATCTGTCAATTTCTCCAGAGATTTACCTCTTCTATGTCAAAACAGAACAGTCAAACTCATATTATATGTGTGTGTGTGTGTGTGTGTGTGTGTGTGTGTGTGTGTGTGTGTGTGTGTGTGTGTGTGTGTGTGTGTGTGTGTGTGTGTGTGTCTGTGTGTGTGTGTGTGTGTATATATGTGTGTGTGCGTGCGTGTGTGTGTGTGTGTGTGTGTGTGTGTGTGTGTGTGTGTCTGTGTGTGTGTGTGTGTGTGTGTGTGTGTGTCTGTGTGTGTGTGTGTGTGTGTGTGTGTGTGTGTGTGTGTCTGTGTGTGTGTGTGTCTGTGCTAAAATGTGTCTGTGTGTGTGTCTGTGTGTGTGTCTGTGTCTGTGTCTGTGTCTGTGTCTGTGTCTGTGTGTGTGTGTGTGTGTAGATATAAGCTGGCTCACATATAGAATGTGTGCACATTATTAAAATTGCTGCATTGTGGGAGAAAATATTTGGAATTTAAAATTGTTTAAATTAAGTGGAGTCACTTTTATTGGTATCTTATAGCATTATCAAGTTAAATAAAATGTTTGTAATTGAACATGCAGGGGATTATATGCACCAGTAGCTGATGCTGTGGGAATGTGATAGTCTGAAGCCTGTATAGAAGCACAGCAATTGATTGGCTGATGATGCTTAAGGTATGTGTCACCAGGACATGTTTGCGTCATCACTCATTCGATTTCTTCACTGAGGCAGTCATCAGCCCCGTGTCATTACATGTCAGAACTAGGTTTTTGTTTTACGTAGTGTCTTTAAAAAAAACAAATTGTGCAAAACTACTTCCTTCCACCACAGATTCAACACTCAGTTTGACAGTTTAGCAGTACTAATGTGAAAATGTCACTTTAGAACGAGTTACGAAGGAACGTTGAGTTGCTTCATTACTGCTTATATTACTCTATTGAAAGCTCACTGTATTATATAGAGTCGAGTATTATGAGAGAGACGAGTGTGTTTCAGTCTTTTTCAATTAAAAATCTATAGGCAATTCAGTCAAAAGTACAAAGGCGGCGCTGTTATATACAGCATTACGTTTCTATAAAATATAAGGTGATGAGATTTTGCCCTCAGCCAAAACAATGTGCTCTGGGACACATAACAGAAGTTACGCTTTATTTTGATAGTCCACTTTAGACTCTACTAGCTATAAGTAACTACGTGTCTACTAACTCTCATTCATTTGCTACTACATGTCTACTAACTCTCAGTAGGGTAGGTTTACTGTTAGTAGAATAAGTTGACATATACTTTCAAGGTTTTCATATGTTGTGGACCCATCAAAATAAAGCGTTAGTTATTAAGCAGACAGTCTACTAATACTCTAATGACTGCTAGTTGACGTGTAGTTGCAAAGTTACTTACTGTTAGTAGTATGTCTAAAGTGGACTATTACAATAAAATGTTACCATAACAGATTAATAAGACAAAAGCTCTTCTGTTAGATTTAGCCAAAATATATTATATCTCATGTTTAACTAATGTAGAGACTAGGGATGAAACAATATGAAAATTTCATATCAGGATTATAGTGACCAAAGTTATTCCAGAAGACTGAGGTGAGACTGCTCTCGGTGGATTCATGAGCACTGAAAGGACATTTTGAAGTCTTCTGGATCCTTGCCTAAAAAAGCTCTTAACAAATTCCTTGACACAAAAACAGTATTAAACTACAGTGGATTTGGGAGTCTGCCAAGACACTTGCTGTGAGAAATACAAAAAGTGGAGTGATACAAACAGTGAAATGGTGGCTGTTATCAATAGAATACCACACTGCTGGGAAAGGACAAAATAACTGTTGTATAAATAAATATACACAAATGAGCTAATTAAAACTGTCGTTTAGAGCTGAATCAGTATTTAGGTTCCCTGCCAGATGCACATTTGTGTTTCTTTAGAATGTTCTGTAGAATTCTGCAGTCTAATGACCTCTCTTCATATCTGATCTGTATTTGGGGTAATAATTGGATTTTTGTTATGACTCCAGGCAAGATGGAGAATTTTCTTCTTCAAGATAACGCTGTCATCAAGCTCATCCTAAATATCTAGACCATCAACATCACATCAAATCATGTCAATATACCAACTGTCACTGTGTCAGCTCTGTCCTTCTCTGTTTGCCCATAAATCATATAATGTGTTTAGATGAAAGCAAAAACATCCTCTCTCATGACTGACTGATTAAACAAAGACATGTTTAAAATGAAAAGCCTATAATATGATCGTTAAAAGCGCTTCTTTTTTATAAGCATTGCGTATAAATCGTCTTGACCTGGCATGTGTGCCGACATTGGCATGGAGAAGGATAATCAGTGGCACAAGGTACATACCGCGGTAATCATTCCTCGTAGTTACACACCCTGTTAGGAGCTATAAATGCTGTTAAAGTGTGAAGATTGACCTGCGCTAGTCCACAGATGTGTGTGGTTCTGGTAAACCATTCCCGCAACCACTGTGCATAGACGCACCAAATCAACACTGCACCGTGCTTTCTCATAGGTTAAGTCCATTCAGAGCATGACAGCTTACAGTTTATTCTGCACTTATTGCTCATAGATATACATAAATTAAATCAGTACGAATCACAATGATGGTGTTGTGTGAGCAACATTCACACATACATACAGTAGTGTTCAGGGTCTCACTGTAAATCCTTTATTCAAAGTCTAATTTAAACATTAAAATAAACTAACTTTTAGGATTTTTAAAGGTTTATGAAACAATTTATAAAAAAATTCTTCAGAAATAATTAAAATCTTGCTATGTTTTCATGATAATCAAATAAAGATTTTTATCTGAACATTTAAAAATGATTAAAATATATTGCTCGATCCATTTTAATTTCAAATCTTACATTTGACTGAAGACTAAATTATTCTAGGGCAAAATATTTTTTACAAATAGTCATTTAATTAAAACAATATGATTTGAAATCCGCATTAGGGGTGTAAATCACAGGGTTCGTCACAATACGATATAATATCTATTCTCATACCCAGCAATACAATATTTGCCAATACCTCAAAAAATCCTACGATATGATAAGAATACGATTCGAGACAGGAGTACATTGATCGATTTATCAATATTATAATAATGTAAATCTATTTTAAACTACACACAAAAAAAATACTATTTTTTTTAAGGTAAGTGGTTGCAAACTATTTATTTGAGCTACATTTAAATTGATTTTTTAAAGTTAGTCAGCTAAATGTATTTAAATGTAGCTCCAATAAATTGATTGCAACTACTTACCTTAAAAAATTCAGTAAATTCAACCAATCATTTTGTTTTTTCAGTGTAGCTACATTTTTATTAACTCACAAATGCAACCAAAATATATAACATGAAAATGTATGAGAAATGTTCCCATCCTGCACCTCAATTGGGACATTGACAACAAGCAATATCCCGCGTGTCTTTTACGCTTGCTTTGTGTCTTCAGGCAGTCTTATTATTGAGTCCTGGCACGTGAGTTTGACGAGAATGCACACGTTTGCGGTACATACATAGATGGACACTGCATGAAAATGTGGACAGTGCCAAAATAAGGTGCCTATTTATTCTACAGATATCGAAACTTTATGCATGGCATCGATATATCGCATCGTTAGACATTTGTATCGATGTATTGACCCATATTGATGGATCATTACACCCCTAATCTGCAAGCTTTTTTTTTAAGTTGCCACATTTTTGATAATTACACAAAAAAAAATACCATGGCCTCCAGAATATTTGGTTGTATGAATACTGAACATGCAATATGTCAAAAGAAATAAAAAGCCTCTGTTTTAAAAAATTAAAATGAAAATACAGCTTTATGCATTCTGATTTTACCAACTTTTGAATGTGGACAAACTTATAAAAAAAAGCAAAGGATACACCTCGATCAGATTCAGAGTAAAGATCAAAACATAGATGTAGTAGATCACTTTCACCCCCAAAAAATAAAAAGCGTCAAAGAAAGTACCTAAACCACTGCCTGGGTCCACATTTCATTCGGTAACGTAAGGCCGTTTTAATTTATATGCTGTTTAAATGTTTGATGAACACATTATTTTCCATTTATCTGCTTACAGTGCATATGCAATGACTTGGTTCTGCCTCTTCTTCACTGTGTTTGATCCAGACATTCAATATTCTTTCAGAATATGTATAAAAGCGAGTGCCTCAAGGAAGATAAATTGCTTTATTAACCTCCTCTGACATTCGTCATTCACCCCTGTTGTGGCCATTAAATCAAGTAAACAACTGAACAGATTTATGCCACTGGCTCATGCTGTTAACATAATCAATAATATTAGAACAAGCCAAAGCCTATGCAGCCTCTCAGCCTCCTTTGACTCAAAAAAATGAGCTCAACACCACTACCTGAGAGTGACATGGATTAGAAGCAACCTTAGATTGGTAAGATGCGGTTGTAACAAAACCTTCATTTGATTGGGAGCCAAATTCATACAGGATGGGCTTGATGATAAGGGATGTTAATCAGCAATCCTCATGTCAGGGCCAGTAACACGATCATCTAAAGAGTCAGATTTCTTACAGAAGCTGACTCAAGAGACTTGAATAAAGGACATGGTTCACCTTCTAGGACAGTGGTTCCTAACCCGGGGAGTTATGAACCCCACAAGAGATCACTAAAGATTTACAATGTGTTTACATGTAGGAGGTTACAATTAGGGATCAAACGGTAACTGTTTGACGACAAACCACAATAACAATACTGATACAAATTCATAACATTGCTGGTATATAATGTTACTTTATTATTATTCATTATTTTAAAACCTGACTCAAAAGTGCTCAAGAAATCAGAAAATAGGTCACAGAAAGGATTGTTTAACAGCGATTCTAGATTTTGTATTTATTTGAGTCACTTTGGATGGTGGAAACAGTGCTTCTGTCGCCAAAGGCTTGTCACATTTTTTCCAGAATAATCTGGCAACAGTTTCAAACTGTCTACATAAAAATGCACAAAAAAAGGCACAAATGTGGCCTGTTAATCTATATGTTAACTAAGGCCACATTCACACGAAGTCAGAGCTTTCCCAAAATCAGCCCCCTCTTTCCTTTTTTCTTTCATCTCAAGAAACATCTGCGTCCACACAAAACCACTGAACCGACTCAAAACGATGTACTATACATGCCAGACCAGTATGTGGCACTGCCACAGAGATGAAATACAAATGGAGAAGAAGACTTGGAGCATGCACATAAACCTTACACACTGTATACAAACCCAACACAACAACACACAAGAAGATTGTGCTTTAGTAAAGCTGATTGGCTCAGTAGCTTCTGCAGCACGAACACAAGCATGTAGTCCGCCATTGTTGTTGTTGTTACGTGAAGTAGTGGTGTCTGACTAGGGTCGACATCATCGTTTCACAAAATATATGGATTGGCTGTACATACGAAAATGCAACTGTGTCGTTTTCAGACTCCCAATACACTGGATCCGTCTGGACGAAATGGCGATACGATACAAAATGTTTATGTATACAGCTAAACACGTCTCTGTGTGGATGAGCCCTAAATGTCTGGTATGGTATAGCATGTGTATACACTGATCAGCTACAGCATTAAAACTACTGCTAGGAGGAATGAATAACACACATATCGTTACAGATGCACCTGTCAAAGGGTAGGATATATTAGGCCGCAGGTGAACAGTCAGTTCTTGAATTTCATATGGAAACAGAAAAAAACTAAATAATACTTATTGTGAAAGTCCTCTCTCATATAAAATCCACTGAAACACACACTTTCAAAAGGGCATTGCGTTCCACCATGGCTAATGATAAAACTCTCCTCAATGTGGGTTAGTGAAACCTGATATCCAATAATGAAGTAGACATATAAACCATCTTCCTGAAGGAGGGAAACCTGAGTGATGGCGCAGGCGTCTGGAGACGTAGTTTGCACATTGTCATGACTCTAAACGGGCTTCAGACCATCATCACACCTGGAGGGTGTTACTGTATCCACTGCTCATGTAGCATTGAGTAAAAATAGGAAAGAAAATCTCATTCTTTTTATGACTTGACACTGTAAGCCTAAAGGGGGTTGCACACCAAACAAGAAGTTAACAGCTATGTGTGACTAATGTCATGTAATTTAGTGGAAAACTATGCTAGTGGTCCTCTGTGGCGCACCGGGATTTTGAAAAGCTGGAGACGTGGAGAGATATTGATGGTGACACCGATGTGCTAAAAAAACACAAACGGTTGTACTTTTCACATTTTTACTGAATACAGCAAATAATCATTGTCAGTGCAGGGTGTGAAAAGTAACCAACTCTTGAATTGAATAACTTCTCTTTTAGCTTATGTATTATTTTGGACCATCTCTCCCCACACTTCTGTTTCATTTTATGAATATTTCTAGGTTATCTTGAAAGCTCTGCTCTCTTTGGGTTATGCCATGACATCTGCATTAGCTCAATGTCAGGACTCCAGTTAAAAAAATATATTTCAGCCTTTAGTTGATTTACTTGTGTGCTTTGGATCAACTATCCTTTCTAAAGCTTTGAGTCATGAACTGCTGTCCTGACATTCCCCTGTAAAATCCCTTCATAAATCATAGAATAGACTGTTTTTTTCAATGCTTACACAGCATCCAATCCTTGGTACAGCACTAAACCACAATGCTCTTTTCACCATGCTTCACAGCTGGGGAGAGACTTTAGTGTTGGTGTCCAGTGCCCATCTGTCCTCTAAAACAATAGTGTGCACTTGCAGTAAATGCCCTGAACTGTCTTTGCTTTTGGACCTATTGTTAATTTGTATGACACACATTAACTAGTATTTATTGAGGGCAACAAATGTGTCTGAAACCAGGCTTTGTGTGCCTTTATTTATAGGGCTGGACACCTGGACACATCCCCTTAATTAAGTCCAATTAGCGTTTGATAAGTTGTAACACAGAGTTGCACTTACTTTTTACAGTCTACCCTGTCAATGACAATACAACTGTTTGAGTGTAATTAATCATATTGATTTTGTCTATAATTGTGACATGAAATATAAACTCCAGCATGCTTAGAAAGCTTTATTACTCTTCATAGCATTCCAGTGACACTACATCTTTAGTAAGTAATATAAAAATCCAGATATTTTCACAAACTTATTCTTGTTACTGTAGAGATGCATACCATGTTTGGTCCCAATTGTTTTTCTTTAAATTTCTCTGAGTTTAAAAAGATATCTCAGCAATTTTACCACAATCAAATTATTGTAGGCTACATTATTTATTTACTAATTAATTTATACATTCATTTATTTTACATTTACATTAATTCATTTTGCATTTAATCATTGAGCAGATGCTTTTATCCAAAGTGATATACAAGCAATTCATCATAAAGAGGCAAATAACAAGTGCTCGTAATACAACGTTTCAGACATAGTTTAGTAGAACAAGCAAGAGCATGGAGGAATTCAGTGAAACTGGATGCATAGATTATGTCTTTATAATTAAGATGCAGTTAAGTGCTCACGGTAGAGATATTTTATGCAACATTGATTTTAATTTATTACATAAAAACATTTACCTCATTAAACAAGTGGAAAAAATAAAATGCAATAATAAGATGCAATCTACGTAAGCTTTGGTTGCTTTTGTGAAACAAGGTTCAGAATGTTCTAGCAACCATATAGCAATGTGATGTGCATTTTAAATAAATGCAAAAAATAAAGATTGAAGTACCATTTGCTTTTGCCATTTGCATTTCATGGAATTCTGCAGATTGTCGTCTATAGTGTGTGCAGAAATGTTCAAGTACTGAAAGTAAAATACTATAAGTGTGATGTTTTTTTCGTCTTCTTTCTTTATAGGTACGTTCTGCAGCCAGAAAGCGCTGGCATCGCTGGCAGGACAATCACGCGCTGCGAGTCAGAGTGGCGAGAGCCATGTCCATCCCCACCTCCCCCACCCGCATCAGCTTTCACAGCATCAAGCAGACCACAGCCGTCTGACCTTTACAACAGCTTTTCCTCTTTCAGAATCCAGCCACACAGTTAGACTGCAAGTGGCATGGAGACCAAGTGATTGTTTTTGGCCTTTGATGGTACTGGACGTCTCCTCTGACAAGCAGCGGATTGAATTTATATGTCTGTGTCATTTTGTGACTGGGCCCTGAATCGAAGGGTTTTAACAGAACTGATGAAAAGTTGTTTTTCTCTCTCAATAGTGACAACCATCCAGAACACCCTAGCATCTGTTTAGTTTTACTATCCATCCATCCATCTATCCAACTTTCCATCCCATTTTCTTTTTTAAGTTGCCTGCTGCCGCCAGCATTTTTTATCAGTTCACAAAACTTTCATGTCCCCAGAATATTTTGTTGTATACATTTCTGAACAAGCATTATATCAAATGAAAAAAAAACACAGCATGGGCTTTTAAACAAACAAACAAAAAACATTTATTCTAGCTTCATGAATTTTTTCATCAACACTTGAATGTGTTTTTTATTTTAAAAAAATCAACATTTTGAACAAAAAGCTGATAAATCAGATTTTTGTCAAAGACTATGTCTGGATCAGATTTAGGTCGTTGATCAAAACACAGATGGAGTAGTTGACTTCCATCAGCATCCCCATAGCTTCACAGTTGTACTCAACATTTCATTCAGTAACGTTAGGCCTGCAGTTTAATGTTTGATGACCGTGGTATTTAACATATGCATCTGCTTACATATGCAGAGATTCAGTGCTCTTTCAGAAGATGTGTAATAGTGCCTCGTACAGTATAATAGAGACAACACTGAAAGCTGGAAAATTCAATGGCAGGGAAGCGTTGTCTCCTAAGGCTGGCCACACACTTGAACGTTTTAAGCCTGATTTTGAGCACCCCCAAGCAATCAGGGAGCATGTCCCAATTTGTGTCTTTTTATCACAACCTTTTATCCCAAAAATCCTCATTTGTGTGGTGACGTTACGATCATTGAACTGCTCCCGATCGAGAAAGATCACATGTTCTTTTTCACCTTTGTTTGATGAGATCATGTTTGATCTCACGAGTGTCAGAGAGATCTCGTCTCACTATGAAAATGAACACCTGGTCTCATGGCAAACATGTACCTGGGGCCACTTTTTAGCAGGTCGTGAAATATGTACCAATAAGTTCATATAACTGCAGTTTCCAAAAGAAATGAACACTAGAGGCAGTAAAACTCTGACACCTTTTCACACAAATGCACAGAGTTTTGATTAATAAAGCGTAATTTTCACACAATTACTCGAAGAATATTATGTTATGACTTCAAAACAATTTTAATATGCTGGGAGATTTAAAAACTGATCTTTTGAATGTTAGCTTTACATACCCAGCTTCATATCTATGGGTTTTCATAGATGGTAAGTTTGTTCGGTGGCTCACGGAGTACAGAGACGTATTTAGGAGGCGAGGATCTCGAACTGAATCTCGTGTAACTACAGTTCAATAAAACAGATCAAATCTGCATATAAGGAAGTTCAAATAGCACGGTTGCATCATCAAATACGTTTTTATATCAGTTTGCATTTGTTAACACTATCGGTTAGGTTTAAGGTTGAGTTTGGTGCAGGGCATATTTCCAACACGATAGAGCATTAACTTTTACAGACAGTCCTCAGATATTTTAATTCTGAACCGCCGCAATACATACCTGAAGCAATGTAATAAAAACACAGCAATACGTGCCGATATCAATGTAATAAAAACGTGCCAGGGTTCACATATTGAACCCGTCTTTTAGCGCCACTCAGTGGACATTTCTCTATGAAACGTGCAGCAAGGTACAGAAGTAAAAACGGTGCTGCAGAAAAGTACCCAGAGGTACATATTCTTATGAGACTGGGTTGGAAAACGATACTGTAGTCGGCAGGTGTGTGGTCTCGCTATCTGGCCGAATCGTGTAGTGTGTGCGTTCGGAGAATTATAATGTTTGAATGTTTGGTTGAAAATTTATATTTTTTAAAATCGATTAAGATTTGAAAATCGTCTAGTTTGTCTCATGCCTAAATAAAGTACAATTCCTTCAATGGCGGCAAAGAGGTATATTTCACCTAAAAATTTTAATTTTAAATGAGAGTGAGTAATTAATGACAGAATTTTCATTTTTGCGTGAACTATCCCTTTAAATATAACTGGTAGCTGACTATGCCACCTAGATCAGGTAGAAGCACTCCATGATTGTAATAATATTTAGGAGAGGGAACGGATGAGTACTCAGCAGACTGATCGGTCAAATCAGTTTATTGCAAACAATGTTCTGTAATAAAAGGATCCTGGTCTACAGTTCAGTCCACACCATCTGAATCACACTTGGCTTCAGAGTCTCCAGATCTCTACACCAGCAGCAGATATGACAACCTCTGCTACCCAGTCCAAACATCACCCAGCGCTGGTCAAACACATCAGCGTTGAGTCCGATAGCTGTAGTAACCCACTGTACGTCTCATCAGCTGGTCATAAGCCTGCCTAACACTACACGATTCCAGCAGTGCTCAGATGGCCACTCACTGCTCACAGTCAAAAGACTCACCACAAATGAGTCCTCATACAACTTCCTTCATCCAAAACCAAACCAAATTACATCTGACTCTGGACAGCGTTCTTTTAACACTTACAAGGGCCAGTGATTCATGTCATCCTCTCACTTTGAAGCTAGACAAACCATCTGAAACTGTCACTCATGTGTATTGGAGTCTGTCATCGTTCTGCATTATACTCCATCATTAAAGGGATCGTTCCTAGGGATGGAAAGATTGTGCAGTTGTGTGTATTAGAACAAACTGGTGCTTCTAGTTTTCATAGATTTGAAAATGATGGGGTGTTTGCATGACACCGTTTTCGGCTAAACACACAATCAAATCTAGTTTTAGATTCATATATTTGAATTGTTTTTCAAAGAAATCTGCAAAATACTTCAGGATCATTTTAAAAACCTCATACAATTGACAACACTTTGTCTAGTTGCAAGACATTACTGAATGTATTGCTCTCCAATTAAAAAACACATTATTTGTTTCTTTTAAAATAATACAAAGACTAACGCTTCTATAAAGACACACATAACGCGTCATATATTGAAATAGTTACATGGCCGGTGTGTGTGTGTGTGTGTGTGTGTGTGTGTGTGTGTGTGTGTGTGTGTGTGTGTGTGTGTGTGTGTGTGTGTGTGTGTGTGTGTGTGTGTGTGTGTGTGTGTGTGTGTGTGTGTGTGTGTGTGTGTGTGTGTGTGTGTGTGTGTGTGTTGTGTGTGTGTGTGTCTGTCTGTCTGTCTGTGTGTGTGTGTGTGTGTGTGTGTGTGTGTGTGTGTGTGTGTGTGTGTGTGTGTGTGTGTGTGTGTGTGTGTGTGTGTGTGAAATATATCTTTCATACATGTAAATAGAATTTATATGAGGAAAGACAGTATTTTATTTTCAAATGAATAGATTTTTCAAACTCTGTGTGAAGCTTGATTTAGATGAAGTGTTATTAAGGTCATTAATATGATTAAAGTGATGAAGTTTTCCAGTTCTTTATCAACAGAGTGTACATTGATACGTGATTTGCATACTTTTGAATATAAACATGTAAAAACTAGTTGATTAGATGAATTGTGTATAGATAATAGAGGGTGAACCTTTCTCCTCGTGAATAATACTGAATATTTGCCAAAGACAAGAATACATTGTTGTATTTAATTTCATTTTAAATTCATTTTGTAGAATGTTTTAATATCATGTTTTATATTTGTTTATTTGTGTGATTTTCTGTCATAAAACTTTTTATGTAATCTATTTTATGTAATTTAATGAAAAAAAGCCAAAATGCCTTAAACGTGTGAAATAAAGGATGTAAACAATGTACATAGACATTATAATCAGTGTTATTGCTCTGATTGAATATAAAACTCAGAAAGAGCCTTTCTTGTCTCATAACACTTCATTCATGTAGTCATTCGTCAGCATTAGTTCCTGATTACATCAGACCGATGTTCTGTGTGGGATTCAGGAGACTTCTCGTTAATGCCGCTAAACAGACAATACTGTATCATGCTAAAAACACTTGTGAGAACTGGTTCACGATTTCACACTTACATCTACTAGCACGATAACGTAATGCGTATTTGGCGTGTATGGTAATACGTTGTAGGCGTGCTGTCCTGGGGGAGGGCTCCTAGCCGGGAATGGCCCGAACCCAGAGTACCCCCCCGTGTGATGATAATTCTAGTGATATTGGTGGAGAAGGGGTGGTGGAGGGATGCTGCTTAACCGTCAACTAGATGGAGGTGAGACAGCTGTATTTATGTCCCAGGATTGATTACCTAGATTGTGTACCACCTGTGCTAATTAGCCTGAGTATCTGACGTGCTCCTCCCGAACCTAGTTTATAAACTCCGTTTCTAAACTTCATTTATTATAATGAAAATGTCTTGAAAATATGCTTCAAATGTCTTCCACAAAAATATAATGTTAGTTTTCAGAGATCCCAAATACATGAAATGCATAAATGCAAATAAATTTCACATGATATTATGTTCTGAAATTTCATATTTTCAGATTGTCACCAAACAGAAAAACAACAACAACATTCTTCTAAGAAACAAAGTGTACATCTACACTGTGACCACTCAAAACACATTGTGATCTCAGTATATCACAGAGTATACCAAATCCATTCACAATTTCACATTTTGACCAAAAAAAGTTTTCCAATACATGTTACACCCCTTGACATAATATCCGTTGGATCAGAATCAACATGGATATTATATGATATTACAACTATGTATATTGGGAGGATGAGTATCGAGTTATGTCATTCATAGCTGAATTAACATGAGTAACATCACCATCAACATGATATCTGACACATTTACTTGCTTGTGACAACTAAAGGCATTATTACAGGTTGTACATGGTAAGGTTAGCCGTGTTCTGTAACAATAAATGCAAGTGTGAATGCTTTTAAATACACTTCAGACATATCACGCAGGGTGTATTTGGAAAGTGAAGACACTTGGGAGGTTTATTGGATATTTGAACACTTTCTGGCTGGCAAAATTTAGCGTAATGAACTTGAGGGGAACTGACTTCATACTGTGCAGATAAAATCAACACCATTTGATTGTTATTGCAAAAATGGTTCAGATAATGTAAATTCTGACAAAATGATTGGTTTGATATTTTGTTTTCTAATGCAATTGCATCCATGTCATCCATGGCTATATACAGCATTCACTGTCAGTGTGTAAGAAGTATAAACTGGAGTTTGAAGCTATTTTAGTAGCAAAAGTCCACTGCATTGCCTGGAGAATGACTCAGTCCCAGTGACCCAAACGTACTGCAAAAACCCAACTGGATAGATTACAAACTCTAGTGGATTAACCCACGAGACCCAGACTGCACTGCAGAGCAGAAGCTCAATGACATCAGTGGCATCTGGGTACAAGTTTTGTGAATATGACAGGCTTAGACTCATATTGACTTAAAACATTTTGGCCGAATCCCAAATGTCAGTCTGAGAACAAGATAGCATTTATGTTCATTTATGATTCGTTTTTTTACACCTCAGCAAGCAGACTGATAATCTCTCTAATCCAATCACATCCACTTCATCATGTTCACATTTGGACATGTTTCGTTATTAGATTTGGTGTCTTTGATGAGCATGGCATGGGACTGGGAGCATGGCGTATGAGTGGCACACTGTATGAACATGACGTGAAGGACAAGAGAATTTTCACTTTAGGTTGAACTCATTTACCTGTGACTGTCATTTTGTTGTATGTGAATGCAGACAATGCAGTGTCAGTTTAAATCATCTAATCAACAGTTTCATTATGAGTTATTTTATAATTTAGTGTTCATTTCATGTCCATTGGTGATAATTATATTTTTTCTAACAAGTGTCTTCATAAATGTCATATTTTACTAAATAATAGAATGTGAACATGTATTTTGCGCACACACTGTATTTCAGTTTACTTGAATTTGCCTTACATTGACTTCAAATGACAGTTACTGCAAAGTCTAAAATACTGAATACAATCTTAAAGTTAAGATTATTTATATTAAAGTTGTTTCTACAATCAAAATACTTTAGAAAAAGTGATTGTCTAATTAAAATAGTTTTACGCATGTCTAAAAATGGTCAAATCAATTCAACAAACACACCCTGACAATTACAAATAAAACCATGTGACCAGCATCATGTCATTTTCTTCCGCAGTGGACATTGTGAACAATATGTTTTTCTGTATTTGATCTCCAGTGAACTATTGTCAAGGGTGTATTAATGGCCTGTCAACAATGTTGGGTACATTGATTTTGTTTGCATTCTTTTTTATGATTTTAATTCAAATAAATATTATAGATTTTTTTACTGATAAATATTATTGAAGTATTGAGGTGAAATGATCAAGAAAATTACATTTGTTGACCAGACAAGACATGTCATTGAAATTATGAGTCAAAATGATGAATTATGTTACCTGTCAACCCATACAGTTTGTCTGTAACATAGTTAACAATCTCACCAGAAGGAAAACATATTTTTCTTTGTAATAACAAAATGATAACGGTTATGCTTGGCAACTGGCAGATACATATATCAAGTAGTTGTTTTACTGCAGATTGGTTTTACATCTTTCTCCTGATGAGAAATGTAGGCTAGCTCAAATTATGCTGGTATTAAATCTCAAACATGACACATCACTGATAAACACAATGTAATGTGATACTCTCCACATCACTACATGCAGCTCTATTGTGTCCAGTATCTGTTTTTGTCTTGATGCACATCTTCCACTGACAAACACACAAAAGAGCATTTATTCACTGTAATCCCGTGAGGCCTCAGGAAAGAAGGGATAAAAGCCTGACTGCCTTTTAGACATGCTTTTAAAGCAGAGAATTTAAAACTGTGGCACAAATCTGTGCTGCTAATAATCCCCATTTGACAGACACACTGTAGTCCTCAAATACAAAGTCCACAATTGTTTTATCTGCAATGACAAGTTACAAATCCAGGCCTTTGTTCATTTAATAGCATGCTTGTACTCCATATTAGACTGGCTATCAAGCGAAAGACCAAAGCGTGAAGGACACTTCCGTGTGCTTTGAGCCTGATGTGCTGACTTTGAGTGAAAATGCCAGTGCCCTTGATCACAGAGGAGCAGCCTGAGGTCTGGCATAATGGAAACTACGCTGTGAAATCGCAGGAGTGATCCGGCAGGGCAGCACGCTTTCGTGTGTTTGATGCAACACGGCTCTCATGCACAGAACTCACTAATGCATACACATCTATTTTGATGTTTGTCACACTGTTAGTCCTTTCCAGAGCATCTTGGCAGTGGACTCTAGCTGTAAAATGTTGAGATTATCAGGCAGTCGTTGCTCAAACCCAGACACATTTCTGACCCAGAGAGAATGAGCAATAATATTAATTTCTTAATTTCAACTTGATTTTGAATGCATAAAAAGACGACTATGGGAAAATGTATCTGGAGACTAACATTATTACTCGATGCTGGGAAAATCACATTTCATGCATAATATTTTAAACATTTAAAAAATGTTGACAACAATTTAAAATGATGTTAAACATATTTTAGGTTCTGAATACAACAGAACACTTCTAACCTAAGCATTATGTATTTTATTTTATTTTGCAATAATCACTTACCGAACCAGTTAGGCGTTTCTTGAGTCTCTAGTTTGTGTTTGATGCATGTCTGTCATCTAGTGGCTGAATTAGAGAATACAGAATCTATTCTCTCTCTCTCTCTCTCCTCTCTCTCTCTCTCTCTCTCTCTCTCTCTCCTCTCTCTCTCTCTCTCTTTTATTTTATTTTGCAATAATCACACCCCTCTCTCTTTCTCTCTCTCTCTCTCTGATCTCTCTCTCTCTCTCTCTCTCTCTCTCTCTCTCTCTCTCTCTCTCCCCTCTCTCTCTCTCTCTCTCTCTCTCTCTCTCTCTCTCTCTCTCTCTCTCTCTCTCTCTCTCTCTCTCTCTCTCTCTCTCTCTCTCTCTCTCTCTCTCCTCTCTCTCTCTCTCTCTCTCTCTCTCTCTCTCTCTCTCTCTCTCTCTCTCTCTCTCTCTCTCTCTCTCTCTCTCTCTCTCTCTCTCTCTCTCTCTCTCTCTCTCTCTCTCTCTCTCTCTCTCTCTCTCTCTCTCTCTCTCTCTCTCTCTCTCTCTCTCTCTCTCTCTCTCTCTCTCTCTCTCTCTCTCTCTCCCCCTCTCTCTCTCTCTCTCTCTCTCTCTCTCTCTCTCTCTCTCTCTCTCTCTCTCTCTCACACACTTAAGGCATTTTAGTGTTTTTATTTATTTTATTTTATTTTCTCCCTGGCTTTATATTGTCTGTTGTATTGTTCTGTATGTGTTGTTCAAGGCATAATAAAAAAACAACAGGAACTAGTGCACGCGACGATGTACTTTCCGCCAACTGACAACCCGGGGTGCCGAAATACAAATGGGTAAACTGGTTTCACAAACCATAACAAACCCAGACATTCAGAGCGGGAATGCACATGTTCAAAGGAGAACAACTGACTGTAGCATTGTTTTCTCAGATAAATAAGTATGTTAACTTAGCATGTTTCTTAAATATCTGCAAACATATTATGGTATTTTTATGCTTTAGTAGAGTCAAAATCCTACATATAGCACCTTTAAAGGGGTCATATGATGTGATTTCAAGTGTTTCTTTCTCTTTGGGGTGTTACAAGCTGTTTGCGCAGAGATAAGATCCCTGAATTTGCAAATACTAAAGTCTCAAAACCAAAGAGATATTCTTTATTAAAGTTAAGACTCTAAAGTTAAAGTTAAAGTGGTCAAATAAAGTTTATTTGACCACGGCCTGCTAAAACTTTCATTCAAACACCCCCCACGTCTACGTCACGATGTGGAAATATTTGCATAATGCAGCCCAAATGTTCACGTGAGGAAAGAAGGCGTGGTTTCAGTAACACAGTAGTGTTGATGCAGTCATGTCAGGCGACGCTGTGTGTTTATAGGAGAAAGCTAAATAACTTTATTTGGCCTCCGAAATTATATGCATTTAGGAATCATTAAGATTATTTACAACAAAACAGCAACGCATTTTATGGACGACAGTTTCGTGAACCTAGGAGACGAGGTAATTCTGACTTTATGACAATCTGGTGCTTCTGAATCAACTGTATGTTTTGTTATTAGTTTAAGTATTTGCTATTAACTGTTCAAATGCAGAGTCAGAGAGCAGGTCACATCACAGCACATCAGCTTAATTGTAGCGTGTGTGTGTGTGTGTGTGTGTGTGTGTGTGTGTGTGTGTGTGTGTGTGTGTGTGTGAGAGAGTCAGACACAGCGAGATCACAGCGAAGTGTACAGTCCGTCAGAAATTGTCTTAATCGCGGCTTGTGTCTGTCACATGACTGTTCCCCACTTGGCTTGAACTGATGGTAAAACTAAGGACAATACGTCTTTACTTTAATTTTGAATGTTGAAGCTCGCAATTATGGAAAGGGGCGTTACATTCCCGACGAGTGCTTGTGGTGTTCGGCCAATCACAAGGCACTGTGCCAGTTGGCCAATCAGAACAGACTGTGCTTGTCTGAAGGAGGGGCTTTGCATAAAACAAAGCAGAGGCAGGGCATAGAGGACCTACAATAATGTACAGTATCTGAAAAATAATGTGTTTTTTTATATTAAAGCATGTAAACATATTCTGTTACACCAAATACACAAAATAACGATCTTTAAAAAAGCATCATATGACCACTTTAAAATTGAATTTGATTGTACAAAAGAATAATATTATGTCAATATTTAGAACAAAGATGGTTATAAGCACACTTTTTTATTTAGTGATGATGATGAATTAGTATTTCATTGGTATCGAATTATTTATAAAAACAATTATTTTTTAGTCAAAAGCTATATTGTATTGTATTTATTGCTATTGATTATTAAACTTTCTTTGTGATGCGATGGTCAAATAAAGTGTTTTAAACATTAAATCCAAAAGTCTCTCTTTCTCTAGCACATTTAAAAACTTTCCTTCTTTTTTATGACATCAATTTAAAGTGTATGAGATGTAAGAGCGCGGGGCAGGATAATGGGACACCCCCATTCCTTCACACCTTGCCGTTCTGTTAATGCAAGTTAACACAAGGGAGCTAAATCAAGCGTAGATGTGAACTCCTCTGCTACAGAAAATGAGAATATCACCCCTGGGCCCGGCACATGGGACGAAGTGAGATGTGAAGAAAAAAAATCAAATGCTGGAATGTGATATTGCTTTTTGCAGTTACTGCAAAGATTTGTTCC
>CM050422.1:30517349-30522349 GCA_027564155.1 Gymnocypris eckloni scoliostomus
AATATGTCCAGATATGTAGTTACGGGAAATTATTCTAATAGGTTTTTTTATAATATACTGAATAAAAGTGTTGTCTTTTCTTGCTGATAATTATTTTATAGTATATTAGATTACATTATACATATATTATATTAAATTAAATTAAAATTATATAATATTACATTACATTACAATATATTATAGAACAAATCCAGTAACCATGATTTTTAAGGAAGTAAATGTATTTAATTATTATCACTTGTTCAATGAAAATATTGGATTCTTACAAAGTTTGCTTCTCAAGTGAATTCATCTTGTTTTAAAGATGATAATAATAATAATAATAATGAGACAAAATATTTCCATGAGTATCTAATATCTGAGCATCCATCTATAAATAATTGCCCAGGGTAATCATAGTTAACTAAATCTATAATAATAATAATAATAAAACTAAAAGTGATATTATTTAGTAAATAAAATGAACATTACCTGAAGTAAAGTAAAATATAAAGAGTTTTTTAACTAGCTTACAAGTTAATATTTTCATTTAGTTTAACCTGATGTACCAAAACAAATAAAACATACAAAAATACTAATAAAAAAGAACTAAATCTAAAATGATATAAAAATAAAAAGTGATTCAAAACTATAATGGAATCTCGATTTCACAGTGACAGAGCCAAATCTTAATGAACAAAGTACTTCCAAGACTTTACCACATGGATTTGCATATATTAAATGAGTCTCTGGTGATTATTGTAGATGAGTTTGAAGCTCACCCAGGGTAGCGAGGACGTGTCTGAGTTCAGCACCCATCACTGTTCCATTGCCCTCTTTGTCGAACACTCTCAGGCCCTCAACGAAGTCTTCAAAGGTGCCGCGGTCTTTGGCCTTGCAGATGTGTTGATGCAAGGGCAGGAACTGTTCAAAATCCAGCATCTTCACACTCATGTCTGCCAACAAAAGAAGCGCGCTGAATCTGTGTGGCATGATCGGGCTGAACAGTTTTGAGAGCGGGCAGTTCAGACATGTTCATTTTAGATTTCAGACCGTGAAGATCTGAGGGACGGATTCTGGTCTCACCTTCAGCTTTGGGTTTGCCTAAGACGTACATAACTTCAGCGTTGGTGGGGTTCTGACCCAAAGCCCGGATCAGATCACCACACTGAGCGTAGGTGATTTTCATCTCGTTGGTTGGCGTCCTGTCAAACAGTTGGAAGGCATCCTTGAAATCTGCAGAGTAAAAGACAGTTGGACTTGAGTTTCTCACACTCCAACAGACTTAAACGCTCTACGCTGGCCATGCTTTAGATCTCTGTCCTGGAAATACAGTGTTGAGTTTTTATTCTATTCCATTCCTTCACTTTTGGCCAAAATCTAAATGATGTGATTTATCTGCTGTGGTGAGCCCTGAATGAGTTTCTTTCTTCTGTTGTACACAAAAGAAGATATTTTGAAGAATGTTGGTAACCAGACAGTTGAGAGTAGCCATCGATTCCCATACTGTGGAAATAATACTATAAGTCATCGGCTACAGTAAACTGCTTGGTTACCAACTTTCTTCAAAACTAACGGCATGATTTATATAATCTTAGATCTGTACATTTCTGCCATATGCACATTACTTTGACACCTCAAACATATCACTCATAACATAACATAACATAACATAACATAACATAACATAACATATCACTCATGACATAACATAACATAACATAACATAACATAACATAACATAACATAACATAACATATCACTCATAACATAATATAACATAACATAACATGATATAACATAACATAACATAACATATCACTCATAACATAATATAACATAACATAACATAACATATCACTCATAACATATCACTCATAACATAACATAATATAACATAACATAACATATCACTCATAACATAACATAATATAACATAACATAACATATCACTCATAACATATCACTCATAACATAACATAATATAACATAACATAACATATCACTCATAACATAACATAATATAACATAACATATAATATATCACTCATAACATATCACTCATAACATAACATAATATAATATAACATAACATATCACTCATAATATAACATAATATAATATAACATATCACTATAATATAACATAATATAATATAATATAATATACATAACATATAATATAATATAACATAACATAACATATACTCATATATATAACATAACATAACATAACATAACATATCACTCATAACATAACATAATATAACATAACATAACATATCACTCATAACATAACATAACATAACATAACATCATATCACTCATAACATAACATAATATAACATAACATAACATATCACTCATAACATAACATAACATAACATATCACTCATAACATAACATAACATAACATAACATAACATAATATAACATAAATATATCACTCATAATATAACATAATATATCACTATAATATAATATAATATAATATAACATAATATATCACTCATAATATAATATAACATAACATATCACTCATAACATAATATAACATAACATAATATAATATAATATAATATATCACTCATAACATAACATAACATACCAAATCACTCATAACATAACATAACATATCACTCATAACATAACATAACATATCACTCATAACATAACATAACATAACATATCACTCATAACATAACATAACATAACATATCACTCATAACATAATATAACATAACATAACATATCACTCATAACATATCACTCATAACATAACATAACATAACATAACATAACATAACATAACATAACATAACATAACATAACATAACATATCACTCATAACATAACATAACATACCAAATCACTCATAACTGTAATGTATAAACATAAAGTTGCTTTGAAATTATATATGTATCAGTATGATATGTTTATCAGTTTCTGTAAGGTGCTAACTCATGCAAATACATTTTTATACATTCATTTTGTTATAGTATATATTATTTATGTAAAAGCAAATTGCATAAGACATTAAGAGTTGTTTTGAAAAATTATTTGTATAACATTTTCTGAAATTGTTTCTTTTATCAAGCATTAATAAAAAAAGTGTATTTTTTACAGTAAGTATTTTTACTGTAAGTAACATATAATAACAAAACAAAAATGCTGAATCTGATTGAATGAATTAATTTGGAACACACACAGTAGCAGTGTAATTACAGCTTTATTTGCTGTAAATGTCCTTTTGAAGATAAAGTAATATTGAAATGCATACACAGATCTCACTTACCCTCAATCTGCTCAGCAGTGAACTCGACCTGCCAAGAGAAAAACAAATCAAATAATGCATAACTCTGAGGTTTAATAAATCATATACACGACTACATTGGGTTTGCTTGTTGAAAGTGTGATTATTAATGTTTAGGTGCTATTTGTCCTTCAGGGCGTGACCCTGTCAAATGTCTGCACACTCACCCGGCTCTGGTTACTCAAACTCAATCCTGTTTGTCCTGTGACTCATTGTCCAAAAGAATTTATGAGCAACCTTGAGCCAGAGGGTATGTGTGGCCCTGGGGGTGTTAACCCGATACCCCATTGTCATTATAGCCCAAACTATTATCAGTCAGGGTTAGCAGACTTAGACAGTGATTGAAGACTGCAAATGCATGACACTGACAAGATGCTTTTTATGGGAACATGCCAAATAATGAAACCGTTACTTTGCAACCTAACATTTTGTATTTTGTCCATAGATACTGAATCGTTAATGCATATTATTAATGCATATTGCCCACCGAAACATCACAAAAACAATGCCACTAGATGCAGGAAATTATAGAGTTACCATAAATGATGATTCTCAGTAATCAGAGCTCATTTGAAATACTGCATCTGCTCTAGCTGAATGCCATACTTTATGTCTTTGATACAATCTGTAGAAATCGTGAATCTGCGCAGGCTTCAGAATGAGCAATTCCATAAGTTTGGGTGGTCCATTCTGGAGCAGCGTAATCAAAATCTCATTGTGTGTGGCCTAAACCTCAATGGTTTGGAACATATATTATGGCTTCTCCTAACCCCAGAATTTCTGACTATGGAAATGGGGTGTAGAGTGGCAATGTTGACCACTAAAACATCTCCCCTGGAACTTGAGTTTTCCTGTCAATTTTCCACCAGTACACTAGGATATCCAAATACTTTTTGACCTGCAAAAACATCGAAAGGTTCGGAGAGTGATACGCCACTTGGTATTATGTTGTATTTATATGTGTTGTGTTTAAATATGTGGAACTTCTGCGAGTTGCTAAAACATTTGGATTTGGGAAAGACAGAATGCCGAATTCTCAGACAAAAGCCAAACAAACACTGACAATTGTTTAGTTCAAGCAAATGGCTTTTCAAATCAATTCTGAGCTCTGCAGATTAAACAGATCTGTGCACAACACGCTGCCAAGCAGTGACGGTGGAAGATGGCATTTGTAGATGCGTAGCCAATGATTCGGCAGGTTGTTCTTTTGGATGCATTAAACAGTGTCTCTGAAGTTGCCTAAAATAGCTCATGGACATCAGTGAAAGCAACAAGAGTGTAGCAGTTGTCTGTGAGAAGGAAACTTTTGTCATCAGGACATCCAGTAGATGAATTTATATCAAGATACTCTACATTCTTAATAACAGAGCTTTCGCAGTAATGCTATAGAAGAGCCATAATTGTTTCCTAAAATAACCTTTTAGTGAGCAGTTCTAAAAAAAAAAAAATATTAGCGTGAAGCATATTTTAATATTCTAAATAACTTTTTGTGCAATGGAACCATCAATGCCAATAAATAATTTAGTAATCTAGGATTAATAAAACAAACAAATGCCAATCAATCGCAAGAAAATGCCCTGAAGTCTTTGGTCAGAAGTAGCAGGAATGATAACACAACACATTTTCATTTTCTCTTGGTCTTCATCTTAATATATAGGGAAACAGAAGACTCGTTGCTCAGTGTACACCAAACAAACCAGTGGTTACAT
>CM050422.1:30527349-30662349 GCA_027564155.1 Gymnocypris eckloni scoliostomus
CTCTCTGAAGTGACCTTCATGTCTAAAAGCAGCTGCTTGGGATCAGCAAACAATTTACAAAGGCAGTTATGCAAAGAGAGCGAAAAGCAGCGTGCTTGCAGAGGACGACTCAGAAGCAATTCGACTGACCAAAAGAGAAAAGGAGCATTCTGCGCTACTTTGTTCTAATTTGAGCGATGGTTAAGCTAAAACATTGTTTATGCAACTAACTGCCATGAAATGAAAGATGATTATCCCTCTCTGGGGTAAATGGCACTATAGTTATAAATATTTATAAATGACGCTAAGAAAAATGCATGTAAAATGTTCAACCAACAAAATATGATATTAGTGATGTCAAATGACATCCCCTTCAAACAGTAAAATTAAAAAGTATTAGCCATGTACTTCACATTTTTGGTGACGAAGTAAAAAAGGCATTGACACATGTTAGGTCACATGCTCTCAAGGCTCCATATTGAGCTCATTTTAGACTAGAAAATACAAATAAACTCAAGCTATAAAGAATATAATCGTGCATCCAAATGTGTTTTCTCATTTTTAATGCACTCTTATAAAAACAATAACTCAGGACCAAAAAATCTGAGCTGTCATGCATAAAAGACTAAGTCCTATTATGGGATGCATACTTTGCTGGCGCTATTGACCAGCATTGGCAGGCAGTATAATAGCCTTTGTGCATGTGTTTTAGGCTCATTTTTGGAAGATGGAGAGATAAATCTGTACTTATTTCAGAAGGTGTTGATGATAGTAATAGGAGTGCATCAGAAAATCAGGTTGTAGTAATACAAGAAGTTGTTGAGGACCAAGGAAGCAATGAGGGTGAAGGCAATGATGAAGAATAGGTTGCTATGGAAGTCGGCATTTGGGTACATTATTGTATGCCAGTTTGAAAGATGTGAACCAGAGGCTAGTAAAGATGCCTATGTCTATTGGCGTTACTATACTGACAGGTAGGCAGTGATGCTTCAATCACGACTGCACAAGTTAGCATCTTACGTGTGGCTTGTGTGGGGTCTTGGTGACTTTCAGTTGTGCTAAGATAACTGATTAGAAATACAAAGATGAAACACAATGTTAGAAGTTGTTTTAATGCTTTTGAATCATTAAGACATGGTTTTCAGGCAGTGGAATTGCATCTGAATTTGTCAAATTTTAGACATTTTCATGCGTGTATTACAAATCAAATATAGCAGCGCAAGAAAAAAAAAAAAGAAAACAATGTTCATAAAGAGTTGTAATGTTTTTTTTTAAACAGTAAGACCTTTCTACTTCTTTTCAGATAGAGAAAAAGCTCTTGATTGTGTGTGAAGTTTCAGACAATTTGCCAAAAATAATTTACCCTAATGGGACAAAGTCAGTTATGAAAGACGGATCCCTAAAAAAAAGGTCAAAGCTCAGATGTAGAAAACATATTTTGGAAAATTATTTTACTCCCAAATATATGTAAAATATAAAGTCAATTATTGTTTAAGCTGTGAATTCACAATTAGTCCCATAGAGGGTATAGTCACATAGTTATAAAAGCACGTATGAATGAAAGGCCTCAAATAATTTCCCAGTTTGATATATTTTATTCTGATCGTAATCACACATTTACACAGAGTTGATTGATTGATTTTTTTGACCACAGACAGCACAAAATATAATCTCTTTTGATGAATGGCTATGCTGTGTTTTTTTTATAATGAAGGCACGTTGTTACTTTTAGATGCATGGAGTAAATATTATAGTTTTATTTTGAAGTAGAAAGATTTTAGACCCTCGGTGACACAGAACTGTACCCAAGTGTCACGTCATTACTTGTGTCATTATTGTTTAACTCAATACTTATTAATTAATGGGGCTATTATTCAGTATTTCCATGAATTACATTTCCGACATCTTTGCTTTTCATTAAAATCTACAGGCTAGTTGAGTGAAATCAATAAATCCACTGTGTTTTATATTTATGTATTTACACTATACTACTGTTATGCTTAACTAATATTTCAAACTTGGATTAAATATTACATTTTAAGTTTGTCTATTGATTTGTCAGTTTGTAATGTGATGTGTTACATGTTTATTTTTGTCACGATACGGGCGAGGGGCACAGAGGAAAGACAGAGATGGGTCCAAGTGCAGGTAAGCACCAATTTTATTGAACAAAAAGGCCAACAGGCAAAAAACAAAACAGAAAACAGAACGGGACACCACAGACGGCAACACTGCTGGTGTCCTATAGAACAAGGAAACAGAAACTTGAGATCCATATAACACGCTACATAAATGATCCAAACGTATACATTCAAATTCACCAGGCAGTGTGGTGAATGAGGAGGGAATATAAAGACAGTGAAAATGGGGAACAGCTGAGGATGTGATTAGTGCCAGGTGTAAGGAGTGAAGGGAAATGAGTCCAGGAGGAAGAGAGATGGCGATCTCTGGTGGTGAGAGGGAGGAACGCCGGGTCTGAACTCATGACAATTCTAAGGACCAATTCTCTCTATTAACTAGTAGCTTAATAGATAACATATTGGTTGCTTAGTATTAGTATATTGGTTACTTAGAGCAGAGGTTCTCAATTCCAGTCCTCGCACCCCCCGCTCTGCATATTTTACATGTCTCTCTTTGTTAACACAACTGATTCAGATAATCAGCTTGTTAGAAGTGCACACCTGCATGAACTGTGTCTGATTGACATGCACACACACACAGTGTCCATTGCTCACACACACACAGGGTCCATTGCACACACACACACAGGGTCCATTGCTCACACACACAGTGTCCATTGCACACACACACAGGGTCCATTGCTACACACACACACAGGGTCCATTGCACACACACACAGTGTCCATTGCACACACACACAGTGTCCATTGCACACACACACACAGAGTCCATTGACACACACACACAGGGTCCATTGCACACACACACACAGGGTCCATTGCTCCCTACACAGTGTCCATTGCACACACACACACAGTGTCCATTGCTCCCACACACAGGGTCCATTGCTCCCTACACAGAGTCCATTGCTCACACACACAGGGTCCATTGCACACACACACACAGAGTCCACACACACACACACACAGGGTCCATTGCTCCACACACAGTGTCCATTGCTCCTCACACAGTGTCCATTGCTCACACACACACACAGGGTCCATTGCTCCACACACACAGGGTCCATTGCTCCCTACACACACATCCATTGCTCCCTACACAGTGTCCATTGCTCCCTCACACAGGGTTCATTGCTCCTCACACCGTATCCATTGCTCCCCACACAGGGTCCATTGCTCCCTCACACAGGGTCCATTGCTTCTACACAGGGTCCATTGTCTCACACAGTGTCCATTGCTCCCTCACACAGGGTCCATTGCTCCCTACACAGGGTCCATTGCTCCCTACACAGTGTCCATTGCTCCTCACACAGGGTCCATTGCTCCCTACACAGGGTCCATTGCTCCCTCACACAGGGTCCATTGTTCCCTACTCTGAGCAGGGAAATCCGCTTGAAGTTTACTTTATTTCGGAACATTCATTCATGGATTTGCGCTGAAATGAACTCAAGCCAATTAGCACTGCCTCTCAGAACACGTCCTTCAGTGCAGCAGTAATCTGTTCATTTCCCCTGCAGCTCAACCGTTTGAGGAGGTGAAGGAGACTTGATTTCACTCCCGTCCACTGCTAAGCATCTATCACACTCCTCTGGGGTTAAACACAGGGTTAGAATGATGAAAACCCAGGGGTTAGTGTTATAGTGAAACATAGCGCTTAAGTGATTTGATGTGAGATTTTATAGAGATACAAATGACAGTATATACATACCAATGTGGAGTTACACTGCAATAAACAACAAGCATGCTATATTTAAAGTATGTTAGCTCAGTATTGCATCAAAAGACAAACAATGTATGATAAATGTGCACACTTTTGAAATAAAAGGCTCAAGGGATGTTGTCTAGTAAAGGTCACAGTATGTTTTCTGTGTGTTATGTCTCAAGCAATGTCTCATCTGTGCTGATAGTGTTGTTTCTGCTGCTGATTTGGGCTCTTCTGTGCTCAGGATGGTGAGGGTAAAGACAGGTGGTGGGACACTTTCCAGAGATGTTGTTATATTACAGAGATGAAGGGAAGAGTGTCACCTACTGGCCCATATGTGCTATGTCTAAGCTTTCAGGCCCAATCCATAACATCAGGGATCAAGACAAATGATTGCCCTCAATGTTTAATGAACCAAAATAAGCGGCAACTTTTTAGCAAAATATTTTGTGTGCTCATTCTCCCCTTGAATGTCTTTGCAACATCCAAACATGTGTAAAATGGCCATGAAACACATTTTCTGAGATTTTAACAGAAGTATCATCAGATGATGTTAGCACCCATTCATTTCAGTTGTAGGAGAAATGTATATAATATTCAAAGCAGAGTAAAAATGCAAAGGGCTGTGCGTTCATTTGTGCATTACAATGATAGCTATCACAAGGATATGCATGTATTTGTTTACAGTTTCAAAAACCATGCATTATATATTGTAGCATGCCATGGTGAACTCCAGCATACATTAGTGCCAACCTTTGATGCTTTTAACTCAATGAGAATGAAATAAATCTGACTGCATCAGAAGCTGTTATTGTGTTGTCTCTCACCGTGTCCACTCAAAACTGTCGTGGAAACTTACTGGTGCTGTAATGTGTGGTTTCATGACCCTCTGAATAACTGGCTTTCCAATCTAAAGGTTGAGTGTTCGAATCTTGCATGCCACAACATCTGTGCTATTTCTAACATCCCATATGAATGATATGCCTTCTATGTTTTCTTTTGGTTCTGAATGTCATTAATACTCATTTTTTGGCAGCCTTGGTTCTATATTTCTGTTTGCATCTTTGTTTGATGGTACTCGTATTATTATTGGCAGCTCTATGAACCTGCAGTGCTGTGCAAGACATCAAGTTGTATATGCAGAGCTGTGTAGATTACTTACTAATTGTGGTTTGTTACTGATTTCAAATTACATGACAAAAAATGTGGTTAGAAACGTAAATCCATTACACTGCACATTTCCATTAATATAAATTTGATTGCTTTTAAAATTCTTTTGACCTATCTGGTTCATCACTTAGATTTACATAGGATAATCTAGTACCATATTGTTATGAAAATGCAAAGTAAAATAAAATATATTCCATTTGTTGTTGTTGACAACATGAAGTGCATTATACACTATATTACATTATTAAACTGGGGTTCATAAATAAACTGCAGGGGGTTTGTGAGTTTAATGAAAAGCCAATAATTGATTAAAACGTAAAAAATATGAAATTTAAATTAATTATATTAAGTTAATAAAATAAAAAATCCAAAAGATAAAAAAAGAGGAATTAGGGAGAATCAATGTATGTAATAATATGTATAATATGTAATCAATAAAAAGTAACTGTATTCTGATTATGAGTGTTTTTAAATATAATTAATCTAATTACAAGTAGCCTACTTAATTTTTTTTCATATGTAATTTTTTTATATTACGTAATCCAGATTGCATGTAATCAGTTACTAGCTCTGTGATATGCGTGATATGCAAATAAGTGAATTTACTACATTCAAGGGGGCTACATGCCCATGTCCAGCTTTTGCCTGAGCCTAATGGCCAATGAGTCTGACGTTTGTGCAAGTTTTCATGTTTTTGAAGCCACAAAAGCCCTGGAAAATACAAATAATAATACTGATGGACACAATAGGGCACTGGGCTCATTCAGTGCTCAGGCTCTATATTGGCATTTAGCGGTTCGATGCACGGGAATCCAGCGTCCCTCACAGCCAAAGGTAAAGATACAGTAAACGACATGCATGATGTCACAAGATACTTCATTGGTGTTCTGACATGGAAACATTTCTCCACTGCATTAGGTCACAGCAAACAGCATGGCATTTTCAGAGCAGCACACAGAATCTCTCTATATATAACTAACCCCCTTCGACGTCAGGAGCGTATGCTGAGGCTGGATGTGTCGCAGGAGACTCAGGTGAGCCCTTCTGCGTCAGTGCCGGGGGCAGGAACCCCGGCCCAGTGTTTCATCTTCCAGCTCAGTGATCACAGATGCTCTGTAAACTCTGGTCTTTAACCAGGCTGGAGAATACCTGACCTCGTAATAAAGTAGCTCAAGAAAAGATTTATGATATAATGGCTACGAGATTATAAAATCAGTGTTTGAAAGGATTTGGATTTGATTGGCAAGGCTGATACTTTTAATTGGTAATGTGCAGGGTGAGCTCTTATGGCTGGTTTATTAAAGCTACTTGCTCAAAACTACTTCATTACATTCATAAATTGAATTACATCACTGTGAGTGACAAACAGTTTAACTCTAACCTATTGGTTGTTGCTTCTTTTAAGAGGCAAAATAAAATTCAATTAGATATAGGGATTTTCAATAAGTATTTGATCAAATTTAAAATTCCTTCCACATTTGAATAAAACCTAAATACTGTTTATCACTATGCTCAACTAACTCAACCAGCGCAATTTATGTACAGACAAATAATAATTAGAATTTTGAGCCAATGACATTTTGCTGTCCGGATATATTTATTTTTATAAAATTATTATTTTTAAAGTGTATAAAATGCAATTGATAAATACAATGACTCAAATATACTTTTTGTAATTATGAACATATTTAATTTGACCATTTTCATTTTGATATTTTTTTGGGCATAAGGGCATTTCTTACAATTGAAATGACTGTGAATCACACGGCTGCTTTTGTTAGAAATCATAACTGTGAACTTCAGTGACATAAAACCTCAAATCTGCTAAACCGCAACAATCTCAACAACAATCAATGAAACATTATTACAGGTATTACCTATAAGCAATGCATTCCTCTCAAACAATTACGGAAGAGACCCATTTGGAAAGCTACTTCCACCAAGGCCTGACTCTCTCATTTCAGAAATGAACAGCTCAAAGAGGCTTAACACTGTCATCACATAATACTCATCTGCAGCATGCTGCTGTTTGATTTGTGCTTAGCAGGGACTTGTGCTGTATGTGGATTTTAATGTTGCCAGATGGCAGGCAGAGATCAGAAGCTATCTGTTTCAATGACTAATGGAGTGCTGTTTGATTAGCAGGGACTTGTGCTGTATGTGGATTTTAATGTTGCCAGATGGCAGGCAGAGATCAGAAGCTATCTGTTTCAATGACTAATGGAGACTATAATATCGACTATACCGATACAGGCATAGAAATGTGTACTGTGTGTGTGTGGCGTGTATGATAGGAAAATGAAATTGCTGCCTGCCTTTAGATCATCACTGCAGGGGTTTAGTCTCACTGTGGAGGATTACGAGGAGGTGTTAAATAACGTGTGGTGGAATGATGCTCTTTCTTCTTACACGGGACCTGCAAGGATACCATTTTTGGAAAACGATAATGGCTCATTCGACATGAAAACTTCCCAGTTTAGAACCATATATAAGCATTGTAAGCTTCAAACATGACACTGAACCTCTGCAGAGGCAGATTTACAGAGCTAAATATTATATTCACATTCGAGGGCAGTCGTGGCCTAATGGATAGAGTGTTGGACTTGAAACCCGAGGTAACCCAAGGTTGTGGGTTCGAATCCCGGCTCTGGCAGGAAGTGTCCACGACTGAGATGAGACCCTTGAACAAGGCACCGAACCCCCAACTGCTCCCTGGGCGCCGCAATTTGGGCTGCCCACTGCTCCACTTGGATGGGTTAAATGCAGAGAACACATTTCACTCCTCATTATACTCTGTATAATTTATTTTGTGACAAATAAAGAAACCTTGAACCTTGATATTCAAATTTAATGCAACTCCCAAATTTCAGTACTTGTCTGCTATAATTTTGAAAGTGTTCAAATTAAAGGAAAGCACAATGTTTTGAAAAGACTGAAAACCTGCACCTCAATGTAAAATTTTTCAGATGACAATAGAGAAAATACAGAGTTTATGATGTGGTTTTAATAGCAGAATATAGCAAACATACTCTTTGTTCACTGATTCTTTTAGTCTACTGGGTCTGGGACAAAACAGGGTAAAGACGGGAATGAATGAATGAATGAATGAATTAACAAATTAATGAATGAATGAATGAACGAACGAACGAACGAATGAATGAATTGATGAATGCATGGATGAATGAATGAATGGACGAATGAATGAATGATGAATGAATGGACGAATGAATGAATGGATGAATGAATGGACGAACGAATGAATGAATGAATGTATGAATGAATGAATGAATGAATGGACGAATGTATGAATGAATGAATGAATGAATGAATGGACGAATGTATGAATGAATGAATGGAAGAATGAATGGAAGAATGAATGAATGAATGAATGAATGAATGTATGAATGAATGAATGAATGAATGAATGAATGAATGAATGAATGAATGAATGAATGAATGAATGAATGAATGAATGATGAATGAATGAATGAATGAATGAATGAATGAATGAATGAATGAATGAATGAATGAATGATGAATGAATGATGAATGAATGAATGAATGAATGAATGAATGTATGAATGAATGAATGAATGAATGAATGAATGAATGAAATGAATGAATGAATGAATGAATGAATGAATGTATGAATGAATGGAAGAATGAATGAATGAATGTATGAATGAATGAATGAATGAATGAATGAATGAATTAATGAATGAATGAATGAATGAATTAATTAATTAATGAATGACGAATGAATGAATGAATGAATGAATGAATGAATGAATGAATGAATGAATGAATGAATGAACGAATTAATGAATAAATGAATGCATGAATGGTTAAGTACCAAGCAATCAATCTGGAATAATCTATTCTAATAATATATTTATGTTTCCTAATATATGAGTGATAATGACATAATTTGTACAAAATGTATACAGTGACTAGAAAATGAAACGGTCCAGTTTTGTTAAAAAGGTGTAAATTGTTGTAAAGTGTTGCCTAATAAACTGTTGTCATTGGACATAATTTGTACAAAATGTATACAGTGACTAGAAAATTAAACGGTCCAGTTTTGTTAAAAAGGTGTAAATTGTTGTAAAGTGTTGCCTAATAAACTGTTGTCATTGAAATATTCTTGGCATACTTACTCTTAGAAGTTTAATGTATTTGACAACTATTGAGTTTTTATAACACAGCCCACTTTGGCATCAGTAGGCTAAGTAGATGAAAAATGTGAAATAAAAATAATATCAAATTGCTATTCCATATGTGCTGTGACAGATTACAGACTGATCTATTGATAACATAAGATTGGCATTTTCTGCAGCATTTTGCCTCTTTGAACATACCTTTCGCAGAAAAAAATCCCTCTTCATTTAAACCCCTTTTAGAGCTCTTAACACTCTGACAGTGAAACAGCACTATTAGTAGTTTACAGCTACATACAAAAACACAAATACAAACAACAAAAAAATATATATTTTGAAGATGTTGGTAACCAGACACTTGATGGACCCAAAGACTTCCATAGTATTTGTTTGTACTGTGGAAGACAATGTCCAAGGTTCAAGGTTCAAGGTTCATGGTATATGTCTACCGTCAGTTTGGATACCAACATTCTTCAAAATATCTAAATATATAAAAGAAAGAAACAACTTGAGGGTGAGCAAATGATTTTTTGGGTGAACTATCATCAAGTCAAGCATCACTAATACTTTAACTCATTTCCAGGGTACTTCACCTGCCTCAAATTATGCAGAAGGATAAGCATGCTATTATTAACTGTTCTTAGCATTCAGAACTCAAAAGGGTCCAAAGCGTATCTGAAGAAAATAATGTAAAACACACTGTCATGGTACCACCATAAATAAGTTCTGATTACCAAAGCTTTTCATACTCTGTCTCTATGCAGATGCATTTGAAATGCAACTCGCTCTTTTAATCCAATAAAAAGTGTGTGTGTGTGTGTGTGTGTGTGTGTGTGTGTGTGTGATGTGTGTGTGTGTGTGTGTGTGTGTGTGTGTGTGTGTGTGTGTGTGTGTGTGTGAAAGAGAGAGAGTGTGTGTGTGTGTGTGTGTGTGTGTGTGTGTGTGTGTGTGTGTGTGTGTGTGTGTGTGTGTGTGTGTGTGTGTGTGTGTGTGTGTGTGTGTGTGTGTGTGTGTGTGTGTGTGTGTGTGTGTGTGTGAAAGAGAGAGAGAGAGAGTGTGTGTGTGTCATATAAAAGTATACATAATAACAAAAATGAATAATTTAAAATGAAGCCAGGTGGGTAAACCAAGATGTTATCATTAGTGGACTGTATGACTGTTCAAGAATGTTTTTAAATGAAAAAGCAAACATTAAAACCTTGTTGAAATATGCATTTCAGAAGCCAGCGAAATCTTTAATCCTAATGTTACCCAGCATTGTATTTGCATAATTTCATCGGTTGCATTGCACGGTGTCGACGCTGACCGCTAAGAAACGCTCGTCTGCCAAAATAAAGTAACGCACTGAATGCGAAGCTTGTGCAAAAGGGGCGGGAAGCGCGTGTCATCTTGAGTCGAGGTGTAATGAAGCCCTAGAGACCGTCAGCCAATCAAGTCCCTCACCATTTCCCCGTAAGCCAATCAAAATCCTTCACGCCTGCCTCTCTCTCTATCCGTCTTCAACATGTACTACACTCGGAGGTTCAGTGAGGGTTAGCGGCGGCCGGGTGCCGTCTGGAGACGTTTAGTCAATGAGGACAACTTTAAACTTGCGTAAAAATATCTTAAAAGCCACACTGAGTTTCTTCAGCGGTGACTTGACTTTTTTTAAACAAAATCCCATTTACCTGCTTTGTCACAGTTACCTGTCGTTTGTATCGTGGCTTTAATGCAGCTGTCAGATTCACAGCGACTATCACTGAAGCTAGTTTATATCAAAACTGAAAATGAATAATGTTTTTCATGACATGTTTAACCGAAGACAGCATTTGCGCTTGAAGTCCGTGTTAGGCTATACCGAATAGCAAAAGCCCGAATGTTTTCTTTATTGAGTGTGTTTTTCGGTTAGACTCACCACGTCACTCCACCAGCCTTCGTTAAAACCGTTTCTTTTGCCGTGTTTTGAAGTCCTGAGAGAAAAACGAAGGTTGAGCCTGAGGGACACCGCTTTATTATGTCGCTTTTTTTTACAGCGAGGCTGAAGGGAAATTTAAAGACCTAAAAATAAAGTGTCGGTTTCTACTCCACAAAGAATCATTTGAACTTCCTACCGCAGAAGGAGCAGGACATAAATAGCTCTGACATGTGGATGTAATTTCAGAAATAAAACGCGAGCGGGAGAGAGAGACTGGGAACAGTTTGAATCGAGCCTGCAGATCTGTGACAAGGAAAAGCCGTGAGAAAATATTCATCATTTTACAAGCAGACGATGTAATGGGAGGGGAGCGGACAGCAGCGAAACGACGGGCTCTCTGACGGAGCTTTAACAGACGTAAACATCAGAAATCCCATTCAAGCCTGCATCCATTTGCGTGAACGTGTCGGGATGGGAGCCACGCTGATCCTACACACTTTAGGTCTGGTCTTTTGCGGCACCTTGCTGAGTTTCGTCTATGGTCTGGTAAGTTTCTTTCTTTCTTTCTTTTCTTTCTTTCTTTCTTTCTTTCTTTCTTTCTTTCTTTCTTTCTTTCTTTCTTTCTCACTGAAATGCTGCCTGACTTTCTTATCCAGAGTAACACTTATTAGGCTACTGAACACTGTCAAGAATCAAGGACACATGGTGATTTATTTATTTATATTTATATTAAGTAACATTTAGGGGTACCACCAGCATGTGCTATTTCTTTAAACTCATTAAGACTAATTAAAATACTCTACTTACAGAGAATCGATGCCCTTCTGTCGTATTTTCCACTATTGCACAGGCTGAACATCGTAATTGGTTATGCTCATTATTCTTATTAACAACCTCAAACCTAAGACAGAGTCGATACAATATAAACCTAATTTACTTGTATAAACCTGAGCACAAAGCCTTATGAAATCCTTTAATACATATCTTATGATACAATGGCAAACACTTATAATACTCACCCTCAGAATTCATCAGCGCTCTCAGATGTGATTCAGAGCAAAACACAAGACTTTATAAATACTTGATGTGCATATATTCACAGCAGGGACTCTTTATGCCTTGGTAGAGTGCCCTTATTAAATAAAAAAGGGACTCAATGGTGATGTATGTTGATGTGATGTGGCAGGTAAAGGATGTTGCTTCTTCACACAGTCAGATCTGAACTGTATAATTAAAGCCGCTCTATGGTGAAAGCTGCGATATTTCACAGCATGAACAGAAGGTAGCACTTTTTTTCTCTCACTATGAGCATAATGAATTACACGTTAACAAGTCATCACTGTATATTTCACTAAACTATTCTCAGAAGCAGAAGCATGGTCAAGCGGCTTGCATGTCACTATTACGAATCTAAAAGTAGGCATCACTACATTCACAAACTAGGAACGTGTTGCTTTCAGTTGCTTGTTTATTATATTTTTACTTTCATAGATATGCCCTACTCTCAGGGCCGTCCCGTGGGTTTGTGCGGAGATCATATAGGTTCAACCAATATTGACATAGTATTATAACAACAATATGACAACTCCTCTAAAAAAAGTAATTAATAAGTGTCAACATTAAGTTAAAATATATGTGAATGCATAAAGACTAGTGTATATTTTAGGTGCTATGACTGATCACCAATAATTAGGTGTTTCACTATTTTTAACCACCTTTCATCTTTTATCAGTTCACTTAAATAGTGATGTGACAAAAAACATTGAAAGAACAAATTAATCATGAAGAGAATAATGTCATAGTTTAATGCATTGTATATTAATTGTATTGTATAATTGATGGTTACATTTTAAATGTGTCACTTGAGTGTTTGAAATTCCTTGTCATCCACTCACATAAAGTAACCTTATATAAACATTTATTTAGTGCAGCAAAATTAATGCACATAAAAGTGTGTTCAAAAACTGGGATAGAACTATGTGCAAAAGTGAATCAATTTAAAGTAAGCTGAGAAATTCATAAAAATAATGAAAGCTTGTATACCTCATAGAGAGCATATTTTCAATAGGCAGGTTCGTTTGGTTAATGTACTGATTAATTGACTGATTTTTTGTATCTTTGTGTTGACAGTCTTTGAATTCAATGCCCAGATTATTAGGTGAAACTTTGCCAACAAAAGCGCTATTTCTGCCGTCCAAATGCTGCTTTAAACACAGAAAGAATCTCAAATAGCCACAAAGTCTGATTTGTGCATTTGTGGCATTTTGAGCACTTCTAAGGAAAGTCTGTGATATATTTGGATAATAATATGGTACACTATAAACCAGTGATGCTATGTGACATGAATGCGATTTTGCAGATTACGATAGATTTGATGTTTTACTGTTTGCTGCGCTTGTTTATGCTGTGTTTATTGTCACTTGCGATTTAACGTATTTATCAGTTATTTTTCATTTGGTGATTGAAAGCTTATGTTATTACTGATTGTTACCGTCATTGTGGCTTGTGTTTTAAAAGATAAGGTCCTTGTACGCCTGCTTGTTTGTGCTGGTGTGCCGATCGTATTTTGTCAATGGAGAACAAAGAATGTGTATTTGGCAGTAACTGTACTAAAACCATAATGTATATCTCCCTGCGGGGCCCTCCAGGCATGTTGGGGCCCCAGGCGACGGTCTGTAGGATGGACTGGGACAGCTTACCCTAAATCTAAACACTTCTCATCGATCTAAAACACATAACAGGCAGATACAAGTACAATCAGAGTTAACACGCCAAAATTAAATGAGTTATGGTGCAGTCCAAGTCTTCTGAAGCCATGAAGTATCTTAGTGAAACCAAATGTTTTAATTGCTAAAAATAATCCCGCACTGTTAATGCAGCCACATCTCATTCAAAAGATAAATCTGAAATTTAGCATGATGTAATGAGTCATGCGACACGAAATGGAGTTTCACAATCAAAGCTGATGTAATGCTTCTTCAGGCGGGAATTTATGAATGTGTTTGTAATTTGGGTTTTATGGTGAAAGAAGACGTGATCGTCAGATTTGAGTCTGTTTCTCACACAAAGCAATCATTTGGCCTCTGCAGTCTTGGATTATTTGTATTTTTTTACATCGACTGTAGTTGTACCTGTTTTATCCTTTGTTTTAAATTGACAAATGGTTTGGTTTGGTGCAAATGGTGCAGTGAAAATAAAACTATCTGTATAGTTAAATTGAAAATCACACCCCAAAGATATATGGCATAATGACAAAATTATACTCAAATAATAATTTAGATACATTTCTCATGCCCTTTGCATCTGTGTATTGAAGCCAAATGTTTCTCATTTAAAGCAATTCCTAGTTTTTTGATATATTGATGGCTAGGGGTAACCTTGGCATCTTAATAATGACTAAAGGTGCTTGACTGTGCTTCAGGTTTTGGCACCTTGTGAGTGAGAATAGGTTGTGTATACAGTCGTATGAATTGTGCAGTTGATATCTAACATGTTTTCCAAAATTGCACTAGTATGATTTCATCTTCAAAGGAGAAGTACAGAATCTGGTCCACCATCTGATTATCTATGTAAGGAACCCACGGCTTACTTATGTTGCACTATGTTTGAACAGATAAAAAGGTGCCACTTCAAATATGTTGGAGCTTCTCCTAATTGCATTAGATTATGTAGGTGATGAATAGAGCCGAAAAGTGCCGTACCTTACCTAACATACCCCACCTGTCTGTAGGAAAATGTGAGTGGATCTTGTTTTAGGGTGATTGTTAGGGTGTTTCTGTGCTGTTGCTAACATGTTATGAGTGCTATTTAAGACATTGCTTTGTTAGGTGCTCACTATTTGTGCTGTAAGTGGTTGCTTAGTAGAAAAGGTAGATCTTAGTAGAGGTTTCTTTTTCTTTATCATCCGCCAGAACCAGTGTGCTTTTCTTCAGACCCAACTTGTGTTGATAAAATGGGATTTTGTAAAATATTAACATATTTATATTACATTGACCCAATGTGATTTTCTTGCAGGTCTAACAGAACTGTCACAATATATTTTTCTTTGGGTAAAATAAACCAAACTTGTTTAGCTCAAATGTATTTTTCTATATTACACTAATACAATAATGTGCTGATCTTATAGTTGTTTGCATGCAGTGACAGTATATACACAGAAAAAGCCTTTGTACTAGATGAGTTTCTGTCTTATGTTAAACACAAGATATTTTGAGGAATTTTGATAACTAAACACTCTCTGGTCCCCATTGACTTCCATAGTGTTGTATTTTATTTTGTATTATTATTATATTTTTCCTGTACTGTATAGAATCAGTGCAGGCTTGTGATGACAGAGTCTTTATTTTCAGGTGGACTATCCCTTTAGGGTTGTAAATTAATGTTGAATTATAATTGCATTAAGTACTGATGTTGCAAAGTAAATTCACATTGTTTTGTGTCTTTTCAACAGTGAATGAGTTTCAGCTGTGCATGTTTATGACAATTACATTATAACCTATAGTAGTTATGACTGAATAATTGATTTTCTGTATATTACATGTTTTCAATGCAACTGTAGAATGCAACTTGTGCATAACTTGTGATAATATGCTGTATAATGTAATCAAAAATGCACCCCATATAAGTTAGCATCAAGCCTGAAGGTGATCAAATGAGTGTCCCTAGAAAAGAGAGAGAGAGAGAGAGAGAGAGAGAGAGAGAGAGAGACAGAGAGAGAGATAGATTAGGGCACCTTTCTAAATGAATGAGGCAAAGCAGCTGATACGATTCATGTTCAGTAGATGGAAAGATATTCTTTCACAGACAGTCAGATTTCCAAACTGCTGCTTTCAGTAGTGCAAGAGTAAAAGTGATAACAAGAGAAAGAGAGAGAAAGAAAGAAAGAAAGAAAGAAAGAAAGAAAGAAAGAAAAAGAAAGAAAGAAAAAAAACACTTCAGTTTGGGGACCAATTTTCACTATTATTAACTAACTATTAACTACAACTTTTCCCTCAATAAACTCCTAATTAACTGAGTATTAATAGTTAGTAAGGTAGTTGTTAAGTTTATGTATTGGGTAGGATTATGGATGTACAATATGGTGATGCAGAATATGTGCTTTATAGGCAATAATAAACAGCAAATATGTTAATAATATGCTAATAAGCAACTAGTTAATAGTGAGAGTTGGTCCCTATACTAAAGTGTTACCTACATTATAATAATAATTTATGTCAACAGAGCTCATCAAAACAACGTTTGCAACTTAAAATGTTTAATTTCATTTATAAATTAGAATTATCACCTTGCAACCATACATTTAGTGAAGTTGTGGAAACAGATCGGCTGAATTACTGTTTAAAGTGTCCAAGTGTCCTGAACTCTACATGAGGGATGGACCACTGTTCTTTCACTTTCCCCGTCTTTCATCCAACAAACACAGCATTTCTGAAGTGAATTATTTTCCCGTATGATAATTAGTTTCACTGTTTTGAACTGCCGCATTGACCTTGAGAACAGAATGATGTGTTCTGTGTGTGATGCCTTTTCATAGATGCAACACACAGTGGCTGAATTAATTTAATTCACTGACTGATTCAATTATTATCTAGCACAATTGTATTCAGAGCATAATTGAAATAAAACAGTATTGCTAACAATCAGCCTCAGTAACAGTAGCAGTGATCAAATGGCCAGAACGTCTGATATCTGACAATAAACCCTGTTTTTTTACGTATTTTGTTAAAATCCTTTATTGCATGATTTCTCACTTTGTGTGGAATATAAAATCATCCAAGCGCACCATTTCGACTGCTCATGCAGCCCATTTTTAAAGGGTAAAGATCTAGTTGTGGATACTCTGAAGGTGAACCACTCAGTTACAATCAGATACAATACAATTCTCAGTGGGTCACCCAGCATGCCTTATTACAGAAAATGCTGTCTGGACGAAGTGACTCACTATGTTCCTGCATTTATTAAAGAGGAAATGCAACTTCTCAGGCAACTAATGCCTGGCGTATGACTAAATTGTCACTTTGCTACGCTGCATGCATATTTGTCCACAGAATAACAGTAAGCACACTATATTCTCTTGTCATTGAGACAAACATTGTGACCTATCACCCAGGCTTCACATTTAGCCAAAATGACAATAACAAAAGGTCATGTTACAGGTCTTACTCACTGCGGGATGTGAGATCTGGGCACTAGTCAATCATTGAACATGTGGGCGCTTCAGGAGCCAGACACAGAATTGATAAATTCTAAGCAAGTCTGTGTAGCTGTGTATCTCAAAGTAATGATAAGGTAATGGTAAAGCTATTTAGGGGGAAAGAATATCACACACACACACACACACACACACACACACACACACACGCACACGCTGCACGTGCACACGCACACGCACACACACACACACGCACACACGCACGCACGCGCACGCACGCACGCACGCACGCACGCACACACACACACACACACACACACACACACACACATGTTGGTTTTATGGTTTATGGGGACTCTCCATAGGCGTAATGGTTTTATACTGTACAAGCTGTATGTGCTATTGCCTAAACCTACCCTACACCTAAACTTAGCCCTCACAGGAGACGGTGCATTTCAACTTTCCCCCCAAAAAACGCACACTGTATGATTTATAAGCGTTTTAAATTATGGGGACACTGAAAATGTCCTCATAAATCACCTTCTCCTTGTAATACCTATGTCATACCCATGTCATTATACAAATTTCACACACACACACACACACACACACACACACACACACACACACACACACACACACACACACACACACACACACACACACACACACACACACACACACACACACACATATCTAGCCATTGACTTCCATAGTATAGAAAACAATATTTTAAGTCAGTAGCTATACATTATGAAAATATTTTTGGTAAGACCAGATGGAAGTCGTTGCCGTTTGTCAGTATTTTTTTCAGCATTTCTCACCCACATGGAATCACATATTCTCTGTCAAGGTAAAAAAAAAGAGTAAATCTTTGAGAAACACATCTTGAGATCCCTGCTTGATTTATTCTGTTTGAGTTTTCATCTCATATCTGGCTTGAATGGTCTTATTACTGTGTAGCACTGTGCACAAAGAATAAAGGTCTGAGTCTGAGCTGCAAGTCTTGATGAAACGGAAGTAGCGGCAGATACTATTTTCCATATTGTGACGTACATCGAAGTGTGATGAATGGTCAGAATAAAGAAAAACTAGTTGTTGATTGTCGCCACCAAAGAGAATTCTGTCATGTCAAAATAAAAATAAATAATGCAACAATTGCATAATGAATCATTTAAAGTAAGATCAATAACATGTATTTAAAAAATATATAGCGTGGATTTTCAATGCATGCCAACTTTAATGAACTACCATATTGAAAATACTGTGGCACTGCATGCGTATATGTTTATATGATCATAATACCGGGCTACCATACAACCCTTGTGTGAGTTATATATCAATATTTGCTCTGAAATTGTGCAGCGGGTGTGGGATAGGTTCAGGTGTCAACATGCATTGTCTTTTAATTATAATCATTCCACAATCATTCTATAATCAACTTTAGATTAGATTCTATGTTTGATTCTTCTGACGTAGCTCAACTTAATTATTTATTATTGACTGCTTAAAATGAGTCAATCAGTCATGCTGGCAGATACATCTATGCTAGGAATGTGACTGAAGAATAAATAGCAAAATCAAAAGAATATTAGAAAAAATGCAGTCACTTTTGTTCTTGCTGTATAACAGATACGCCTGATAAAGAACTACAAGTACTATGTGTGTGTGTAAAGTGAATGAGTATAAACTCATGCCGTTTCTGATTTGCATCAAGTGTGTGGAGTAGCTACAGCAAACAGATGCACTGCATGCTGATTTCTATAAGTGCAGCTCTGAAGAAGTGCTAAAAGCATTGAAATGTGTAGGCAAAAGGATCAATAATTAAATTGAACATGTTGTCAAATGTCAGTTCTCAGTCATCGGTGGTCAGTGGTTGTACAGTACAGTGTCATCAAGTCTGATAATCTGATGATAAACCAGCCAGCTGTTCTGGCACAAATGCATTTTGTTATGTGTATGAATTAAACTTCAGTGTGTTGTACATGGGTGGTAACACTTTACAATAAGGTCTAACTTTGGTTAATGCATTAACTAATATGAACTAAGTGAACAATATATTTGTACAGCATTTATCAACCTCTGTAAAATGTTTTTGGTAGTTCATAGCGCATTAACTAATGTAAACAAATACAATTTTTGATTTTAATGTACAGTATTAGTAAATGTTGAGTTTAGCATTAACTAATATTTTGGACTTTTTACATAATTTGGACACATTTTGGCATTGCAACAGATGCATATACTGGCCTCACTACACTCTTAATCTGTCCTGCTTGCCTTTAAAACTGACGCACATGTGCAGAGAGTTTGTTGTTATTACCCAAATAAGTATTTCTCATTTTTTAATTAAGTTTTTAGAAGTCCATTGAACAAACGATTGATTGATTTATTTGTACTTTCTTCTTCAAAGAGGGTTTTTGAGATAAATGCAACAAGGAAAAATACAAAACTTAAGCATATTCTTGGATACATCAGCAGTAAATAAAAAGTCATGATGTAATGTTGTTTTGAACCCTCATTTAATAAAACATAAAAGATTATATTTATTGTGATTTATAAATTTTGTAATGATTTCTCCATTTCACATGGCATATCTACTGTATGCACTTGTGTGTTTACATACTGTAGGTTCTTTAAAATGAACGAGTGTTTCTCATGCATGTCTGATATATGTTTTTGCTGAGATCTGCACCTTTACATGAACACTATATGAATGAATACATTATCTTTGAATCGCATTATTGTTGCAGCCACTGTGCTGCCTAATGTGGCTTCAAAATTATTTTACAGCAACAGAAGATGTTGCACTTTGTTTTTATGTTTCTTCTGTAGTCAGTTCTTACTCATAAGCATCTTATACAGTCTGCAGAACAATGTTTCAGTTTTTTCCCTCATACCATTGCTATCATTTCCAGACATATGGCACATGAATCATCGAGGCTGCACAAAAAGACAGTGAACAAATTGATCCGCTTTCAACCCCCCCCATATTTCTTCCCCAGATCTTCACACCAAACTAACATTGGAGTCTGATCTGTTCTTAAAGTGTTCTGAATGTGCTTCAGCTGGATTTAGGACTGTAAATTAGCAGTGCAAATCGCTTTACTTTATCAGCAGTGTTTTCACAGTTACTATGACGGCTTTGACCTTCAGGAAGAATTCACTGATTGGCCCTTGCATTTGAGTGTCTATTACTAGGTACAAACCGTCATGATTGCAATCAGACTTTTTTCTGAATGCATGTCTTGTAACCTTGCATTGCGAGCACTTGATGGGAGAAACCAGAGTGTCCATAATATGTGGCTTTAATTGCACGTTAGGCTCAAAATGGTGTCCCTGTAGGCATGTCCAGTTAAATCCTGGTACTGTTAGTCTGTGTAGTGGTGAAATAACTGTTTTTAAACAGGTCTCCTGAGAACTCCCACAATCCTCCATTGGTCAGACAAACAGAAACTCACACCATTGGTTGAGCCTATATGCAGTGCTGGACTGGCCGGAGCGGTCAAACAAACTGAGCAATGTTTTCTAGAATCACATAACGTACACTCTTCAGGAAATCAGCCTACCAATGGCTCGTTTATAATGGATGCCACACATTAAACCGGGATAGGACAGAGTAGTTCTTGCTGTAGCAGCTTCAGGACATGTTATAATTTCTCCTCTTCTGCTAATTACTTGCTCATGCTTGTTTGGTCATTAACCAGAGATGTGCATGTGCATTGACTGCAAACCTCAGGTGTTAGATGGAAGCACATTAGGGTGTTGTGAGTTACTCTCAACAGTCTTTGCATTCATACATGGAAGCTCAAATTCAGATTTGTTACCCTGGACCACAAAACCTTCAGTCGCTGGGGTATATCTGTAGCAATAGCCAGCAATACCTTGTATCAATGGGTCAAAATTATAAAACAATTGAATGCCAAAAATCATTAGGGTATTAAGTAAAGATTATGTTCCATAAAGACATTTAGTGGATTTCCTACCGTAAATATATCCAAACTTAATTTTTTATTAATAATATTCATTGCTAAGAACTTCATTTGGACAACTTTAAAGATGATTTTCTCAATATTTAGATTTTTTTTTTAGTATCTTAGACCAAATATCATATCAGTCCTATCATAACAAACCATACATCAATGTAAATATTATTTATTCAGCTTTCAGATGATGTAGAAATCTCAATTTTGAACAATTGTAGCTTATGACTGGTTTTGTGATTCAGGGTCACAATTAAAGTAAATGTGATTTAGAGTAAAATGATAATCCATCATTATAAATATGATATGTCTTTACCATGGTTCATTAACTCTTCCTTGTCAGCGTTTTTGATTATTCTTACAAAACCAAAGTTATTTAGAGTTCTACATCAGGGAACTTGGTTGGCTAGAATAATCTGTGGCACAGTGATCATTTATATTTCATAATTGGACACTGTCACAAAAATGAGAATGTTTTCACTCTTGATTCATAATCTATTAATGATTGAAAGATCAGAACCTGTCATCCTCAAAGTTTGCTTACTTTTTTGTATCAAAACAAAAATGAACCACACCAGCCTATTAAAAAAAATATTAAAATAATTTAATAAAATATATCAATACAATAGTCAATAGAGATGGGATCAGTTATATTGTGATATAATTTCACTATGTCTCTTGCCTACAATAATCCATCTACGTGATTGGCTGTAGTAATCAGAGGTTCAGAACTTAGGGTATGTTTACACGACAACAATTGTACTAAAAACTGAAAGGTTTTTGAAAAGTTTTGCGTATAGATGACAACATTGTGAAAACGTTCGCCATTCACACAGATTCGCAAAATAGACTAAAACGCTGAAACATGCGTGCCAGGCCAGTAGTTGGCGATATCACTTTGTAAAGAAACATACAGTATACCCACAGACACGTAATATGCATGTGCATCATATCACCGTTTTCACAAACTGCCGTTGTTGTAGTTTAACCTGAAGTGATAATGGTATCATTTTCAAAAAAGAGTTTGCATTTTCAGTCCCCTAAAATGGCGATGCTGTGTAAATGAGCAGACCAAACACATCAAATGTTTTAAGTTTTTAGTTGAAAGTGGTGCTGTTTAAACTCACGTATTTGTATAATTTCAAGTTCATAGTTATAACAGTGTTTTTAAAGATTTTTCCTATACATTATTCACATAATCCAAAGTATTTCCAGATTGAACTAGGCATTGTGCTCATCCCATCCAAACATGATTCGGAAATGTTGAACTTTCAACCAAGCATTCATGTATAACTTACATGTTTGTATTGTTGTGTCACAAACAGCTTTCACCAAACAGTATACAGGTCTGTGAATGGATATGCATCAGGGCAAAGAAAGCACTGTATGATTGGGGGTCTCTGCATGTTAATGCTACCCTTGTGTGGAAAGGGAGTTTGAAGGTTACCATCCTCTCTGCCTCAGTGCCTTCTACACATTAAAACTAAGAACACAACAAGCAGACTAATATCTGTGTGCATAAAGCTTACACACACTAAAGAGTCAACACCACTCTAAATACGTATTGCAAAGGATAAAAGTAACTGGAAAGAAATATACCTCAATTGAAAGCGCTATCTTTCTTTCTGGATCATAAAGACAATTAGAGAAATATTCCAAATGTGCAGCCGGTCTCTGGACTGACGTACAGCATGTATTGGCAGCAGTTCATGACTCAAAGCTCATAAGGCTCGTGTTAATAGTTAAGGCCTCAGTTTCATTGGCGTGTCAAGGCAATACGATGGCAGTATTTGACTCAGGGAAATGTTGTTTACTTGACTTCTCTTGACCTTTGTGAGGATTTTCCTCCCACCTTTTCCACTCAAAGAATGTTGGAGTGTGAGTAACTCAACGCCAGTTTTACAGCAAACTAAATATGTGACACAGCTAGCACAAATATTTCAATAAGAAGCATTTTGCCTGTCAGATTTTTGGACGGAGTCCATGATGTGCCGAGCCGTGAGTAAAGGGACTCATGCATTTCTTTTATGCATTATATACTCACGTCTCCTTGCTGTCTACTGAGGATTTTTTGGGGCATCCAGTTTGTCGTAAATAATGAAAACATATCAAAGATATTTAGGGAAATTATAGTAGACTGATAACTTAGCTGAATGTTTTCTCAGGCACTTTCACTCATTAGTGTGGATCCAAGATCATTTGATGTCAGTTTGTATGAAATACTTTTTCTGATCTTGAGTGTCCACCAGTGATCTGCTTTAAAAGGTGAGTTAGGATACGACTTGCTTGTGTTCATCTATAGTTACTGTAAATTTAATTTGAGCAAAAAAAAATTTGGCATACAGAAGTGAACTGCTTTTATTTTAATGCTCCATATTAATATCACATGATATAGTTTAGCAATATCGCACGAGTGGTTTTATCCTGAATATCTGCACAATCTCAAAGTTCAATAAACATTGAGCGTTAACATTGTGCTACATTTTAGTCACTATATTGTCTGTGTTTTTGCTCACTTTTCCCAGCTTATTTCCAGTGAAAGCAGAAGCATTGTGCCTTTCCAAGCCACTAACACTGGTGTTTTAATACTGAATGAATTGAGTGAGTCAGTTATTCATAAAGACAGTCACTTGGTTCATTTCTGATTGAACCAGCCATTTAAAGTAGGTGCAGTGAATGACTGAATGACTTTTTACTACATTGTATATGCAAATCGAATTGCATTATAAATGCATTCATGCCACCTCTGAACAGTCTTTGTAAATATTCCTAAACACCCCTTAAAGGCCCAAGTTTGTTTTTTTACACATATGCTATCATACGGTACGTGCACAATTGTACATGTAGACTTTCAAAGTATAGTCCATTTAAGGTGTATGCGAATGCAGGTGAATACATGTGCTATAGAAACTTAATCTTTGTGTCTGTGCTATTTTTCTCCTGAAGTTATGACCGATAAAAGTGGCTTTGTACTATTTTAAACTAAAGTTGCTGCTATATCTTCACCCTCTCACACAAGCACTTGTCAATGCAGCTGTCTGTTGTTGTTGCAGTCTCTGCTGTTTTGTTGTTTTTCCGTCCCTTTAGTTTTGTTGAATCCTGTAAAAACAGGGATGTAAAAAATGTTGCCACCTTGTGGATCAACTGATTAGTGCAAACCAAGTCAATGCATATGTGCGACCTGTTACAGATCAGATGGTGTGCGTACTATTCTGGTGACGAAATGTGTGTCACGCGTACTGTACACAGACTCTAGTGTATGCATTAAAACAGAAGTATACTTTGCCCTTAAGATGCAGCTTCCGAAAACAATGTTATGTCCACATTGTTGCCTTAAGAATTTATGTGTAATACATGTTTTGTTGAATTAAAAAGTCAATTTTAAAAGTCTAGTTTTTTTTTTTTTTTTTGATGTCTATTCAGTTTTCTAATTTAACATCATAATGATAATAATGCCTTTTCAGCCTAAATTGATGTGCAATTAGTGTAATTTGTGATTGATTTGATGAATTCATCGGCACATCATGTAATTAATTAGAAATGTTGGACTCGTCTGACAGCTCTACTACAAGTACTTCAATAACACAGCTAAACTGTTCTCCTGACTCATTACATTGCTGCAGCGGCAAACAGCTGCCGTTAGTTTTCACAGTGCTACTCATGTTGATGATGCAAACACACCATGGTTCTTACCCAGAAGTACAATGTGAAAAGAGATCTGTTGGGGCAGGAGGAGGATGGTGCAATTGAGCTCAGTTTCAGGCCATGCAATTGAACCAAGTTTGAAACACCCCAAAAACTATTACACACAGCCAAGACACAAGGATCATTATCTCAGAAAGTAGGAGGCAGCTGGCTTTTGCGATGCTTTTGCATAGACCTGCTATTAAAAGGAATCTGGCTTCTTTCTGTCTGTTTGAGATGATGTGGGCCATATGTGGGCAGATGCCAGGCTTCTAAGGATATGTACAGAAGGATTGTGTGAAGAGGATAGTCATTTTAGATACTAGGGAAACATGTCAAGATGCCTTTATAATCCTTCGAGAATTCTAGCCATCACTTTGCTGCTTGGTGTAATATCTCACACATTTTATTTGTCAGATTTCCCACCTGACACCTGCATTTATAATATTGTAATTGCATTTTATCAGATGCTTAAAGGTATATGTGCACACACACACACACACACACACACACACACACACACACACACACACACACACACACACGCATGCATGCACGCATGCACACACACACACACGCACGCACGCCTTCATGCACGCACACACACACACACACACACACACACACACACACACGCCTGTGCACGCATTACACACACGCAGCGCACACACACACACACACACACACGCACACACACACACACACACACACACACACACACACACACACACACACACACACACACACACACACACATGCACGCACGCACGCACACACACAAAACAGGTAGAACAACTGGAGAAACGCATCTAATTCAAATTATTATTATTATTACTCAAATTATACAATTAAACAAATCAGGAAAGAATATTTCAATAAATCTGTTGCAGTAAATTCTAAAGTATTTCATAATAATATTTTTATTTATTTATATTATTATTAGCAATGGTATAAATATGTATTTTATAACAGCAGTACAATTACAATACAAATATTTATGGTTGTTTTTTCTTTGCTTTCAAACATTAAACCACATTAAAAGCTTTTATTTTGGCAGAAAACCACAGGGAAACATCTCAATGAAATTCTTTCATTCAGTTGATTTATAAACCTTTCTCGTTCCAAACTTGGGAAGATGTTTGGCACATGTTGCATTTTCAAATGCATGTTATAAGCGACTCAGACTCACAGCACTATCACAGATGAAGTTCATGTGGAGCAGCATTTACTGTGAACGAGACACAGAAAACACTTTCATGAGCTGCTCGTGGGAAGAAATCACAGCGCAGTGCAACAGATTACATATTTATATAATTACAACCCAGTCTTTGCATTCTGATAATCACGCTAAACCATGTTCTCAGTCATTGTTAGAATTAATACAAAGATATCAGCCAACTGGTGAGTGACACGTTTCATATAATCACCAACACTGATTTCACTCACATTTGGCATGTGGTGAGTGTTAATTTTAGGCCCTGGGCATAATAGCGCAATTCAAAACCAGCAACTTAAAAAGCATAAACAGCACACAGCCACGAATGAGACTTACTTAAGAAAAGTCAGTATTATATATTTCAGTAATGCTAAACAGCACCAAGCGGGTAAATCTGTTGGTACCCATGTTACTTGTTCACAACCACACGCTGCTAAAACACTGATGTAGTTATCTCTACACCAACCATCCATTCAGTAGATCATGCAGATGATAGTTCAGACAGAATGGCACACTTTGACTCAGTTCCCTGTGAATGTTGTCTTCTTTCCTGCGTTTGCCTATCAATGTCCCGGCCCCTGGATTCCAGGCAGCTCTGCATTCCACAACTCCCAGGTTGACAGAGTAGTGTTACCATGTGAAAATTCGCAGTCATGAACCTTTTTTTCCTATGCTAGTGGCAAGAAGAATTTGAGTCAAAGAATAGCTATCAGGCATCCTGGATCTGAGGTGCTGGAGGTATACAGCCTCTTCAGCAGGCGGCACCAAACTCTCGGCAGAGGTGTGTGTGAAGGGGATTCTTAAAAGGACCTTTATTAGTTTCATTGCAAACCTCAGGGGCTTATGGGAGTTTGTAAGTATTCAGTTCACTGCTCTAGATTTTCCAGCCAGGAGACTCAATACAGTTTGGGAAAAATAAGTGATTCAATATTCAGATAGCAGGAAGGCCTCGATGCAAACACTGGGCAGCATGCTATATAATGCTCTTGGCTCGACACTAGCACAGATTAGCTCTCGGGTTATTTACCCGTGCTTCTTTCTAGCTTTTGTGTTTGAGGAAAGGTGCAAGTTGTGTAATGTAGGAGGCCTATTCTTTCCCAGGGAAGGTAGACCTGTGCAGTGGGTTTTGTAATGCAGGGTGATAGCACATCTATTCTTTCTCTGGGAGATCATATATAGTTATCGTAGCCCCAATGTGTTCTGGGCTTGCGCTGCTGTGAGTGCAGGTTTTGTGATTTAGGTAAGAGTGAGCACGAGCTCCGCTGACGATGTAGCAAAACACTGGGGTTCATTTATCCAGGGCTCCGCGCCCTTGTGACTGCCGGTTAATATATGCAGAGACCATGTGCTGTAAATGCTGCACTATCAGTGCCACAACCTGCATTCCCCCGCACGGCTTCTCGCTGACACACACAATCTGCTTTTCCTCAAAAGACAAACAAAGTAAGAGATCCCTCTCATTTTTCAGTGCCTCCTACTATTTGGCTCCATCTTAGTTTGCAGCAAACGGTTTTTCATGATCCAATCAATTCCTGATGGACAGACCAAAGTCCCACCCAAGATTTTCTCTCACTCTGAAACATGCTGTATTATGGAAGCAGTGTATTTTAATGTTACTTTGAGGTCAGGTCAGAGACACATACAAGTTACCAGAGATTTGCTGCTTAATATTTTTGGGAACCTGTGATACTTTTGGGGTTAGTGATTTATTTTAAAGAAATATTTTTTTTTCCAGCAAGGATGTGTTAAATTGACAACAAAGTAATAAAGACTTATACCGATAGAATATACATTTTTTTAATAAAAACTTTATATTTTATAGTATATTAAAATGAAAAAACATGATTTTAAATTGTAATAATATTTCACAATATTACTGTTTTTGTCTGTATTTTTTATTTGAAAAAATGCAGCCTTGATGAGCATAAGAAACGTCTTTAAAAACATAAACAATCTAATTGATCCCAACATTTCCATGAATTCATGGAATAAATCAATGCCTTCACATTTTTTCCCTCAACAAAGTTAAACTAATTTGATATTATAATGTTTTATTCAGTTTTGTGTCATTTCAGAAAATAAACACTGATTAACATTCATTGTATTTAATTCATACTTATTGAGGTTGATGTATATGTGATTGCAATGACTGGAGATGACTTTAGTGACTTTAGACTTTATTAAATTACTTTTGCCTCATCTAGAAATGAATTATGAATTGCCATTAAAACACACAATATTTATCTGTGCTGATCTAGTCTTGCAGATATTGTGTTGACCTGGGGCAAGTATGATAATAATGTATGATTTGAAGAACTAGTTGAAATAAAATTAGTTTATGCCTATGTGTGTGTGTGTGTGTGTGTGTGTGTTCTGTCTGTCTGTCTGTGTGTGTGTGTGTGTGTGTGTATGTGTGTGTGTGTTTCAGTGTCCGTGTAATTTAAAATGCGTGTGTGTGTGTGTGAGTTTTTGAGGGAAAATAGAAATGCACCGTCTCCTGTGAGGTGTGTGTTTAGTGTGTGTGTGTGTGTGTGTGTGTGTGTGTGTGTGTGTGTGTGTGTGTGTGTGTGTGTGCGTGTGTGTGTCTCCTGGTATCCTAAGAAAATACAAAAACTTTAAGAATATGTACAAATATCTCAGTGTGAATAGTAATTAGTTCATCCTGTACTTTGTGTACAGACAGAATAAAGTGAAGTTTCACAGAACCTAACAACATGCTAATCAAAGCAACAGATTATCATCTTTTCTCGCTTTAATTAACAATTTGTTTAAACATAAAATTGATTTATGATGCATCACTGCGTGACTTGCTTTAGGTGAATGGCTGAGGATTTTCAAAGCTGTTTGACATCACTCCACACATTGCATTGTTTACCGGTGGAAAGGCCTGTAATGTTTTGACAGGGCACTTCATTAGCAAGGTGCATTAAACAATAGGCACCTTAATGAGATACTGAAATACTGAAAACAAAACAATTATTTAACAATTAAATTTTGCATTCCACTGATGCCAACATTTATCATTTGACCATGAAACTTTCAGTCCCACTACATCATTGTCCTTGAAACTCACCCGTATTAGTACATTTAGACAAAATATATTACTAGACTATTAAGTTGTAATCCTGGAGTAATGACATAAGCAAAAATGACTTATGCAAATCAGAAATTCTGCTTAATAATAAGCTAGTAGGCAGTAGCAAAGAAGGGGAGCTCATCTTAACTCAGAAGTGCTTGAGGGAGTATTTTTCTAATTTGTACAAAAATTGTTTTAAGTTTTGTTTTCAGAAAAATGTTTCATGCGTGTGTGTGTAAATCCCTCTGTAAATGGTAGAAAAAAACAAAATTGACTGGATGTCTGAGAACTACACAGAAATACATTTGACCTTGGCATCAAGGTCCGCTTACAATAGGCCATTTAACTGGCTAATCAAAGGGGTGGGATGTTTGAAAAAGATGAGAGACACCTCCTGATAATTAAGCAGTCTCTGATTATCTCCCACTGGGATGCCCACTATTCACCTCTGAGTGCTCTCTCTCTCTCTCTGTCCTTCCGCTCACGTTCCTCGGCTCCAATCAGACACTTACGCAGAACATCTCCTTGCTTCTTCTGACCTCTGCCAGTTCACAGCAGGCTGCACCTTTGAACAGTGTTGCAGCACTTGTAAAAAGACCAGCTGAAAACAGAGTCAGCTTGGCACCGCTGTTTTCTTAAAGGGACAGCTCACCCGGAAAATACAAATCCTGTCATCGTTTACTCGCCCTCCACTTGCTCCAAACCTATAAGAGTTTCTATCTTCTGTTGAACACAAAAAAAGTATGTGGGTAACTAACAGCTGCTGGTAGCCATTGACTTTTTCTGCATTCTCTGGAATTAAAGGGAAGTAAAAATATCAGAGAGAAAATCATACAGATTTAAAACAACTTGAGGGTGAGTAAATGACAGGATTTTAATTTTTTGGATGAATTATTATCCAGTTAGGTTTTGTTTTATGTGCACTTTTTTTGACTCGTAACACAACTGAACAATTATTGCAATGAACATACTTTATTCATAATATTCTGTATTGACTACGTTCACATCGCATCTGTGACACATACAGACAGATCTCTGTGTGTGTTTTCATATTGTGACAAAAAAACAATCACTGCACACTAAATCTTTCAGTTTCAATTCCAATATGGGCCATTATTTATTTCTTTTACAATCACAATGTTCTCTGTGACTAGTCTGGTCAGATTTCATTCATTTTCATAATTTACATTTTTACATCAGTTTATCTCTTTTAACATTCATCATCACACAGACTCGTTGACCTTTGAAACTAAACTCTTTTTGAAGTGCACTAAATTACACAGAGATAATAGTTTGCAAATATTATGAAACTTGTTCTTAAGAATGATATAGATTGAAGGTAATCTTTCTGATGTTGAAGGGACTGCATATATGCATAACTGGAAATTTTCATATATCATACTTTATATATAAACATAATAAGTATTAGTTTGAACTAATGAAATTAGTTATGTTATGATGATCATTACAGAGTAGGGTGTTATACTTCTGGGCCAGTTAAGGAGCATCATCTCTTCAAATGTGTTTGCCAGGGGTCATATTTAAAAGATCATCTAACAGTCTTAAAAAAATGATTTGAGTCGAAAATTTGAGGTGAGCTTGAATGAGATTGTAATTACACCTTTTAAAATTAGAACTAGAATAGATTGATTAAAATGTTAGCTTCGAGTTATAATCTCATGATTTGCACACAGAGCTATCCATCCCATTTAGACTACACAGCTGAACAGGATAACATCTACCAAGGTGTCGTCGTATCTGTCTATAGACAAGCTGTGGCAAAGAGTCACTCTTCAGAACACATCTTATCACATTTTACACTGAAAAGCTTTTCACGAGCACGCTGTTAGGAAGCAGCCACATTTATTTCTGACACTCACGAGTAGTCTGACAGCAGCCATAGAGCGACCAAAGGGCAGCGGAGATCCCTTGATAACAGCATGAATTGGGTCGACGCTTGCTTGACATTCTCCTTCTGCATAATGATATCAGGCGGTGTTTCCTACTATTTGCTGCGTGGCACTTTCAGGCTTCATGTCATTTGGCACTGGCTATTTGTTAGAATGCCAGAGGTGCAACTAAAAGGATGTGACAGCAAAGCCTTGGTGTAATTTCATACCGCATTTTAGATATGTCTGCATCTAGGGACCTTCAAATGACATACAGCCTACAGTTGTGTACAGAAGTGAGCTTTATTAGAGTACATGTTTTGGTCTTGGGCTATGTTTATATTATAGCTAATTACATTAACACTCATTTTCAAATGAGAAGCACTGTAAAACATGCCTTCTGGTCTTGAATTATTTGTCAGGGCATTAATGAAGGTGGTTGCAAAAACTAGTAACATCTTCGCATGTGATAATGAAGATGCTAACTTGTGCTAAGAACACCAGCCTCTAGGCTGATACAGTATCTGGTCTTATTGTGAGTAATTAACTGATGCATTATAAACTATTCCCAATAATTGTTTTGCTTGCAATATTTCATTAAATCCTGCTCATGCATTGTACCTTTCCACTACTGTGTGTATTACCATTTGAACGTCACATTGCATAGACTGAGACTTTGACTGAAGCTACAGACCTTTTTTTCTCTCTCCATACTTATCATCATTCATTTTTGCTATTTATTACAGGATATCTCTCTTTTTAGGGCTTTCAAACTTATCCTTAGCCATTTTTACTTTAATAAAATCCTTTAATTTGTCTGTTCACTCCCCTGACTCGGACCATTACAATGCACCTGTAAAAGTTCAGAATAAATGCTCTGATGTCTTGCTCAATGCTCACCTGCTCAGCTCTTCTTAACTTGTAAAGTGATGCATAGACAGAAAGCATCTGTTTTACTAGCTGTAGAAAACAAGACGCCACAATTCAGAAAATAATATTGAATGGGAAACTGTTGTTCTTGACATCAAGACACCTTTACTTTCATTTTATTTGGTACAACTAAAATTGGTGAAATTGCAGACTATGTGTCATAATTATCAGAGCATCCAGCTACGGAATTGCTTCACATGTCAACATTATAAAAAAGCAATGAGAATGTTACAGAATTCAGATATGATTATACTGATATACTGGGCAGACATGCTTGGAGACATTGTAACATGCAAAGAAATAAAAATAATCTGTGCAAATATGTAAGCCATGCTAAATGTTGTGTGTGTGTGTGTGTGCGTGCATCCATAAAAGTCCCTCAAACAGTATATGTTAACAAATTATTAGCATCTTAGTTAAGAGCGTAACATCTGTAGTATCCAAAAATAGATAGCACTTAAGAGAATTAAAAACATCTCTTCTAATCCGTAATCTAGATGGGGTTATTCTGTCATTGCATTAATATCACTATAATGAGCCCACATACAGGATAACAGATGTGCGCAAACGGTTGTGCTGGTGGCACACAGAGAACCATTCAGCCTCCGTTTCATACAAACATCCACCCCCTGTCTGGGCAGTTACAAATGAATGACACGGTGTACATATCCATTAAGGTATTGCAAAACTCCTAGTGTCCACTCTGCACTTTATGTAACCAGTTTTTAAGCTTTAGATGAAAATGCTGTTGACAGTGTTCAACAAGAAAACATACTGTATATTAAAATATCTTATATAATAGATAAAAACACTCTTTTTTGTTTTTCAATTACAGGGGAAAAGTGGAGGGAGAGGCCACTTCTGGCCCACGAGTGCACAACTCACAATGTTTCCATACCAAATTCAGCTGCCGTTCTTGACTCGTATCTGGCCATGGCAAGACTGTAATTAGGGAACTAAATGCTGCACTAAGTCAGAATGTGGTTTTGCAAGCATTTCCAAGGGACAACCAGTTTTGTGGGCTGTGGTTTTTATCATCAAATGCAAATTGCACAGTTGAGGAGGAGTGGCACTGACTCACAGGCTTCATAAGGTCCAGGAAGCTGCTCGGCTCAAACATTCATGTGGTGCAATATGTCAGAAGCAACATATTCATGTATTTTCCAGATTGTGGACGTGCCATTAAAAATACGATGGCTAGGCTATAATTTACAAGATCACTGCCTTCTCTCTTTCTTTTCTTTTTAAAAAAAGGGGATATTTTGAAAGCATGCCAACAACAAGGAAGGAAAAGTTAGTCCAGGGTGTAAAGAAGTACAAAATAGCAAAACAAATATATACTAGAGAAAACAAATATACACTAGCATTTCCATACTAAACTCCTTTTATAGTAAGATGTGTAAATATTTACTGCTGTTTAATTACTTCCATGGTATTTAGGTGTTTTTTCCTCTTCGTGTTTCACAGAGAAATTATTTGGTTCTTTTCACTTTAGATTAAACATGCAGTTCATCTAAAAATGTGTCACATACTATCTGTGTTTGTGTTTCCCAATGTTTCCATTTTCATCTTATTGTGTATATTTCCAGTGGCTGAGTTTTCAGTTTCCAGTGTTACACTGTAGTTACCAATCAGTTACACACCTGTTTCTTGTTTAGTTCTCACCATTCCGTATATTAATAGCCCTATGTTTCAGTTTGCTTTAGTCCAGTATTGTCTTGATGTTTTTTTCACAGATGTTATGCTGTGGTTTTTGCTGGGGATTCCTGTTTTCCAGAGTTTTAGTTAATACAGCACCACTTGTGATTAGATCCTTACCTCACTGTAATTTCCTGGACCTTCCTCTTCCACCTGTTCCAGTCAACATGGATGACTCCCTGATTATGTCCAGTTCCCTGGCCCTTCCTCCTCTACTGTTTCCACTTGTAATGGATGAATCCCAACTAGGTCCATAGCCCGTCTTCCTTCACTGACTCCACCAGGAGTTCCCTGACTTCTTCATCCTGCTCCAGTGGCTCTCCCTCATCCTCCAGATTCACTGGTGCAACCACGGTCTCCTGGTCCACCATATCCACTGTGGTCTTTTGAGTTGTGGCCCAAGCCTGCAAATTTTAACCCTCTGACTCCCTGACTGGGCCCTATGATCCCTTGTCTCCACTGTGGTCCTTCATCATTTCAGTTCTACCATAACCACTCAATCCTTCCAGTCTCACCATGACTTCATCATGGACTAATGGCCCTTTACCTCTTTGGCTGCATGAGGGTCGTCCATCTTTTGGTCTTTACAACTCTCTCCAGACTTCTGATCCCCAGGCTCCACCTTGCTCCTCCGATCTTCCAGCTCCATCATTGCCCTTTCTCCTCTTTTAAAAAAAAGGATAATATATATTTTGAAGCACATCAACAACAAGGGAGGAAATGTTAGGCCATGGTGTAAAGAAACAAAATACCAAAACATACTAGAGAAAACTAACATACATTGTTATTTCCATAACAAGCTCCCTTTAAAGTAAGATGTGTATATGTTTACTGCTGATTAATTTACTACAATGTATCTATCCAGTTCCTTGGCCCTTCCTCTACCATTGGTTCCACTCAACATGGATGACTCCTTGGTTCCCTGGCACTGGCTCTAATTTGATCTTTCGATCCTTTGGTGTCACCTTGGTCTCCTCCTTCTTCAGTTCTGCCTTGGTCTTCTAAATATCACATATTATACCTATTTTCCAAAAGACTCTTAAGATGAAGTCTTCTTGAGCTCGTTGTATTTGGTTTCCATTGTTTCGGTTCCCTATCTGTCGGTTCCCTATCTGTTTTGCTTCGGAGCCGAGTGGATGAGAAGAGTGCTGATCTCCACAAAGCCTTTCATCTTTGTTTTGTTCCTGGTTGGCGCCAGAGTCCCTCTCATCAGCGATTCCCCTGGGCACTTCAACTAAGAGAGCAAATTCTAAAATAGCAAATCACGGATGATCGCGACTTTTTCAAGATGCCGTTTCGTCCGTGTCCTTCTGGTTGCGGTCGTTTCCTGTCAGTGGATGACGGACACCCGTGCTGGTCTCTCTGCGAGCAGAGGATCACCGGCTGGCGCTCTGGGAGATCTGAGGGTTATAGTAAGAGCCTCTCCGCTGGGTACGCCCCCATGGACCTCTTACCCCTCACGCAGCGACCGGACCCAGAGCTGACGGCCATGCTTGCCCGGGCAGCCGTGAGCATCGGGCTGGAGGTCAATAGACCGCCCAGTCCCGAGCCCTCGCGGCTGGACGATTGGTTTCTCGGAGCGGGCGCGGCTCACAACCACGCCCTGCCCCGGTACCTTTCTTCCTGGAGGTGCATGAGGAGCTGACGAAGTCGTGGATGGCCCCTTTCACAGCCAGAAGCCGCTCGTCCGCCTCCTCCATCCTCACTACCCTCACCGGCGGAGGTGTATGCGGGCATTCCCCAGGTGGAGAGAGCAATCGCGGTGCATCTGTGCACACGGAACGCCGCCACTTGGAGGAACCGTCCGCGTCTCCCGTCCAAGGCCTGTAAGCTGACAGCCGCTCAAGCGGCCAAAGCTTATAGTGCTGCGGGCCAGGCAGCCTCCGCCCTGCACGCCATGGCTATCCTGCAGGTTCACCAAGCTAAGGCGCTCAAACAGGTGCATGAGTGTAGTACCAACCCAGGGTTGATGCAGGAGCTGTGCACGGTGACTGACTTCACTCTACGAGCGACGAAAGTCACAGCGTGGTCCCTCGGGAAGGCGATGTCCACCATGGTGGTTCAGGAGCGCCATCTCTGGCTCAACCTGGCAGAGATGAAGAACGTCGACAAGGCACGCTTTCTCATCGCCCCCATCTCCCAGGCGGGGCTGTTCGGCGACACCGTCGAGGGCTTTGCCCAGCAGTTCTCGGCGGTACAGCAGCAGACCGAGGCGATCCAGCACATCCTGCCCCAGCGTGATGCACCATCCACCGCTGCCCCCGGGGCCAGGCCTCAGTCTGCCCGTCGCCATGGGCGCCCTCCTGCATCCTCCAGAGCTGCCCGCCCCAGGCTGAATCGACACCTAGGCCGGTGCGTCGAGCCTCTCGCAGGACGGCGGCGCCCCCGCATCCCACCCAGGCCCCAAATCGTCCAGAAAGTCGACGAAGCGGCCCTGACGCAGGCAACCCGGAGATGTTGAAGTTTGCTCTTTCTCAGGAGATGGCGAGAACAGCGCCGCTCCTTCCCCCGGTAGAGACCATCATTCAGGCTAGAGCTCCTTCAACAAGGCAAACCTATGCACTGAAATGGAGTCTGTTCGCGAACTGGTGTTCTTCTCGCCGAGAAGATGCACAATTGGAGTAGTGCCTTCTTTCCTGCAAGAAAGGTTGGAGCGTATGCTGTCACCCTCCACCTTGAAAGTCTATGTCGTCACGACATAACATCTCCATTCCCTCCATCAGGGAACTGGGGTTACGTACGTAATCTAGACGTTCTCACTTCCTGTGAGTATTTCCAGTAGATATGTTTGTTTCTTGTTTAGTTCCCTTCAGAATATTAATAGCCATATGTTTCAGTTCTCTTCGGTCCAATATAGTCTTGACCTTGTTTTTTTTTTTTTTTAGATAAGCTGTTGTGCTGTGCCTTTGCTGTGAATTCCTGTGTTTCAGAGTTTTGTTTTTGTTAATAAAGCACTACTTGGGATTAGATCATCTCTTCACTCTCCTCACTGTACCAATTTGTGACAAAATGTACAATGATTTGTCGATTACAAGTCTGCATTTTATGTTAATTTCTTTCTTCTGTGAAACACGAGATGTTTTGCGGAATGAGATGCGGGTTTCTGCTGTATATTATACTGAAAGTGATTTACACTCCAAATGGAATAAAACAGTACCATGAAGTATTCAGTATGATTGATATCTTTTAAAGACAGACAACTGAGGAACCAACATTTAAGTCTATTACTGTATCCATAAAAAATCGATTCAATAATCAATCAATAAGTAAACTTGAAGTTAAATGATCTAATAGCAATTTTGCATTTATTCCTGAACTTACAGCTTGCTACAGTCTTTGCACAAATGTCATATTACATAGCACTGCGTGTAAATGTACCAGTCTTAAAATTGGTCATCATAAGTTATTGTCCTTTTTGCAGCTTGGCAGTATACATCACTATCCCTTTTTTTCGTTGTTTTGGAAAAGAGCACAACTTTCTGCCTAACACCTTCTTTGTGGTTCATAGAATAATGAAAATAATACATATATGAGAGCATGATGAAAACATTTTCTTTCTCTTAAGGGTCAGTCAGGGGGAAATAGTTATTTGCAGGAGGACACAGGACTTATGTGTGCACACTGTTGATCTTTTTATGGGGAGTTCTCAAGTTGTGCACTGATCACAGGATGCAGTTTTGTTTTAATACTTTCACTTTTACTGGTTTAGGAGTTTTGCTTTGACTTTATCTGTCATATTTGTACCACTTCCTTTTGAAAGTGACATATTTGTGAGTAGTCCTTCATGCATCACTACATTATTGCCAATGGCACTGAACCATTTTTTATTTTTTTTGGCCAATGGCACTGAACCTAATATGACCGCATATGCACTTCATGTAGACTTTTCTATAGAGGTCTGCACAGTACTGCATTTTTTTCTATTCCACACCCACAATTGTTTTATTTATGTTTTATTTCTATTCACAGTTTATAATGATCATCTTCCTGATCTTCATATGTCGGATTCTGCAGCCTGTACTTTTGGTAAATTAAATTTTTTTGGACAAGTTAGAATTGATTTGTTGATTTGTTTTTCAGCTAAATAGTGGTGTGATTACAAATAAATCTTGTTAACCACGAAGAACCATAAAAAACATGCATATATGTATTACATGAATGTGATACATGTAAAACACTAATATCTTGTGTCTTTTGCATGTTCTGTATGGAGTGGAGTGAGTAGGAGATTGTTCACAGCATTCACACATACATGTATGTGCACAAATACATGCATGTGCAGTATATTTTTACACTCAGAAATGCAAAGGGAGAATTTTTTTTATATTTTTTTTTTTGCATTTCACATGCCGACTTCTATTGAAATGAAAAAAATGGACATTATAGATGAATAAAACCAGTGCACTCTGGGGGAAACTTGCATTTTTCCAGATGGCAACACACCTGGACGGATCTAGTCCATTCCTCTGTTGTATTGTCAGTGATGATTTCTAGATGCAGTTGTCATGCTGTTGTTTGCTATGACCGTATTTACCACGTGTTGCTCCAGCTCTGCTGTCAACAACTGTTTTCTTCCTCCAGTGACGGATCTTGCAATTGTGCAAAAACATGATGAATGGTTAGGGTGCAAGATTTGGTTCAGTATGTTACAGTACTGTATATACACTAGCATGAGATAGAAGATAAGTTTACTTACCTGTTCTCATTTCAGGATGACACTGACTAGAGTGTAGCAGATCAAGTTAAGCTGGATTCTGTGCCCAGACTCTTAAAAACTCAAATATGGCTGACCTGATGGTCAACACCTTTGTTCTCGTCTTGTCCCACTCCTCTTTGTCTCACCCCCTCTAATTTTCACTCTTTTTTTCTTACTGTGTCGCATTGTCATCTAGTCCAAGGAAGCCAACCTGAAGCCTATTCATAATGTTTAAGCTCTAAATTTCTAAGTGAACAAATTAGCATTTTTGCACATTAAACTGTATGATATGAGTGATGTATATTATAGATAACTGAGTTTGTTTTGCAATTTCAAACTCAGTTTAAAGTAGATGACATGCTTGTATTTTTGCAGACTTGGTCTGAAGATAAGGTACATTAATGAATGGTTTCACTGAGTGGACCTCAAGTACCACTTTTATTGTGTAAGGATTTTTTTGAAACTATAATTTTCAGTTCAGAACATAAAATAATATGTCTCATGACTCTCTATCTGATTGTTTTCTTTCCATTGTTCTGGGAAAGCTTGAACAAAAATTGCCAATGACCACAGTAAAGTCAACTCAGCAGCAAATATCTGCTTCATTACTGCCAAAAACCGAAGGCCGCAAATATTGTGTACATAGTTTGCTTCTCAGAAATGATGACAAACAAAACATCTTGGAACCTAACTGTGTTTGCCCATAGTGGTGATGCAAAAGCTTGACCACTGCTTGGTCTGGTGTGGCTAACGTGAACAGTGCTGCCATGTTCTGTTGCAAAGAGCTATATTCAGAAACCCTCTCCGCCGCACAGACATAGTTACTGACACTGGGAAATATACTGAAATGTGCGGTACCTCCAGCAAGAAATTATTATTTCCAGATCCCAGAATTATGGATTTTTAATTTAAAATGTGATGCTCTGATGCTTAAACATTCACACTATCTATACTCTCTCAAAGGTGCTGTATTAATCATAGTTTCCACTCAAATACCATACAGTAGTTGCAGCTTGTTGAAGAGAGAGGTTATGAAAAAGGGACATGGAAATCTATAAACTAGAATATTATAATTGTAAGTTGGAGGTGCACTTGTTATTATTAGAGCCAGCAAGCAACCATCAGAATATATTATGCCAGGGCAACTTTTACACGGGCAAGTGCCCTCACATTTCCTTTAAAAACATGTTACTACTAGAAAACCATAATAAGTCTTTTTTATTTGTATTTTCTTAGCACAGTTTTGTTGTAGTAACAATCGCTATAGCAATTATATTATTTTGGTGGACACTGTGGTTACCACGGTACATTTTTGTGAGGATAATCTAATATAAATCAGCATGTGGGTAGTAGACACATAACATGTCCGTTGACTTTTTTCATCAATATCACTTTTAGCCTAATATATAAGACTATGGATATGGATACATACAAGGGTAATATGGTAACACTTTAGACTAGGGAATACTACTTGCTACAGTATTTGCATATTACTAGCATATTGGCTGGTTATTATTAGTAATTGTAAAGCACATATTATAGCCTTATTTTGCATGACCATATTCGAGATCATTTAAACCTACCCAATACCTAAACTTACTATCAATAAGCAGAAAATGACAAGTTAATTTGGGTAAAAATAGTTACTGTTTTGCAATGTTTTTCATCCTCTGGTTCATGTCAGTGATTGTCTGGAGTGACAAATTATTTTAATAATTGTACAAATAAACCAGTCTGTTGAAGAAATCTCATGCATAGTAATTATGAATTAATTTCTGCAAAATGTTTAAAATAGTTTTAGATGGAGTGTAGCATTGCAAGACAATTTTCCTCACACTTTTCAACAAAACAGTATATTGTTTTTCATTTGTTAAAATGATAATGTCATGTAATGTGAATGTCTGTAGGACGTTTCCCACTAAAACTGAGAAATGTATGCAACATTTTGAAATCCAAACATGATTGTTTAAATTTGTGCTCTCTTCTTTAAAATATTTCCAAAAGTTTGAATTTGACATAGGTTTTCATAGCTTGTTGAAGACTGAAATGCATTGCTTATAGTTCCAGTGTTTGTTAAAAGTGCACTTTTTTCTTTCAGTGCAGTTTTACATCAGCAAATTTGAGAAAATCCACAAGACATGTATTTAACATTTTGAATGGAAAACAAGACAATGAGATATTATACATTCATTAACACATATATTTAAAACATTTACAGTGATTACTGTCAAGTTTATTGTGTTCCTGTGTTTCCCAAGGACTCTTATGTTTAAATGTTCAAGAACTCTTAAATCGTATTTTGTTCCATTGTTGTATTGGACTCCTTCCATGTGTTTGATCTGTTTGCTTGGTTATGTCCACCTGTGTCTTGTTCCTCCCTTACTGTGCGTATTATAGCCTGTGTTTGCCATGTAGTGACACCCTTCACGAGTCTCTGCCGGTTCTTATTGTACCATGTCTTATACGTTTGATTCGACTAGTATACCGTGATGCTGTGGTGTTTGGTCCTGGAACTTCTGGATTTGATTTTTATTAATAAACAAGCTGCATTTAAAGCCACACTTCAACTATTCCTCTACAACACGTTACAATCACATTATTACTTGTATGATACCACTGAGTAAATCCTGCTATAAATATTAACTGAGGTATGACAGCATACGGATGTGCAGAAATTATATTTGTGTTCATTTTAACGAGTCAAGCGGAGTCAGCAGTCTATTCATAAAATCATAAAGTGACACAGTGCCAAGCTGCATCCTCTACTTAAGCCTAAATACAGTAAACTCAATATTAGTTGAGGTGTTTCCTTCAAAAGACACATTCGTTTTTTGAGACTGAAAAGCACGGTGTCATTCAAACACAGGGTGTGCAAAAACCTCGTGTATTTATACCCTGTGTATTTTTCTCGTTTTCTTCCTGGACTGCCTCCAGCGATGTTTAACAAAAAGAAGACTGTTTTGAATGAAATGCTATAAATTCGAGTATCTTCGCCTCCCCCTTGACTCTAGTGTTTACTTTGGTGGCTGGGAGTTAAGCCAATGGAGAGGGAACAGTTTTCAGAAATAATTGTGAGGCGCAGTCTAATTACTTGTGATCCGCCTCTGGGGAAGCTTAATCCCGAATTATGCTCAGTATCTTGATAGAGCGGTAAAGACGATCAGTATCCTGCCAGTTATTGTGCATTGCCAGCCTCACAATCGGAGGTCTGTTTAATGTAATTGAGGAACACCTCGCAGCCAATGGCTTATTTCTGTATGTCTGCAGGACCTGCATTGTGTTCTGCTTCAATTTAATATTATTTGAGTAATTTCAGCCAGCTATGAATGCCCCCGGGATGATATACATCCGATTGAATTAGGCTCAGGAATGCCGTCGATGAGATGAGTTTGGTGACTGCTTGTTACTCTCTTGAGGAAGCAGCAGTTGACGTGTAGTAAATGAGGTAGGACTCGAATGACCCCGTAACATAAAGCCACTCGCAGAAACCGTGTATCTCGACAAAGCATCTTGTTTTCATTAGCTCTGGCCTTTTTGTTTTTACAGGCCAACCCAGGTGACCAGTCAAACCCTGATACACCCAATGATATCTGTAATGACTCCTTCAAATGATAAAATCTTGGAGACAGAAAAGGGGTGAATTCACAAACTGTAAATCTGACATTTAATAATTGGGAAACACGAGCAAAACATTAGTAAAAATCAAATGGGCCTGTGATAACATTTCTGTGAAGTGATATTGCCTCTTGCATGTTTCATGAATTTTAATCTGGTGATGTTTTATTAGTTTACGTAAAGAACCAATTCTCACTATTAACTACTTACTTGTTAGCATGCATATTAGTGGCATATTGGCTTATTAGTAACTAAAGCACATATTAATGCCCTATGAACATGTTCTATGTCAAGTCAAGTCACCATTATGTATAAAGCCTTTTTGGTGCAGATTGTGTCAAAGCAGCTTTACAGTATTATTAGATCCCTAAATCCATCTCATACTTAACAACTACTTTACTAACTATTAATATGCTGCAAGTTAGGAGTATTTAAGGTCCAATTTTTGCCATTAACAAACCATTATCTATGACTTTTACCACAATAAACTCCTAATTTGCTGCTTATTAATAGTTATATGGTAGTTGTTAAGTTTAGTTATTGGGTAGGATTAGGGATGTAGAATAAGGTCATGCAGAATATGTGCTTTATAAGTACTAATAAACAACATATAAACATGTTAATAATAGGCATACTAATAAGCAACTAGTTAATAGTGAGAATTGGTCTCTATACTAAAGTTTTACCCTTAAAGTTAATGAATTATCACATTTGAAAATAATGTACTATGCTGTGAACCCTACACCAATCCTATCAATAGTGTTAACAAAAGTAAAAATGAGATAAAACACATTTAAGCAACCATGACATTTTAGCTTGCTTCTAGAAGTCTTGAACTCTTATATTGTGACTTGTGTCAAAATCAATATTATGTCTATAATTAAGGTAAGATGGGAAAGAAACCTTATTTTTTTCTCTTTTTTTCTCAAAATACTATGTCAACAACTCATTTGTGAGATTTAGGGTATGTTTACACAACAATGTACAGTACTAAAAATGGAAAATTATTTTCCTTTGTGTAGTAATCTTTTTGTAAAGTTTCATGCACAGATGAAAACATTATCAAAACGATCCCCGTTCACACAGATCTGCGAAACAACTAAACCCACTGTATTATGTGCGGCCCGTAGATGGCGATGCCACTTTGTAAAGAAATAGGCTACATGACTGTGCACATACCTATCTCCTAAACATGTCATATGTATGCGCACAACGTCACTGTTTGCACAAATTCATGTTTTGTCATTTACACAGAGGCAATAACATCCATACAATGTATCATTTTATAAGACTATGAAACCCTTTTTCAAAATTGTGCATTTTTAGGCCCCCAAAATGCCATTGCCGTGTAGATGAATGGCCAAACGCTTAAAATGTATCTTTGTTGTTTTTTTAATGTGTATTTGTTAATGCGGGATCTGAGGACATAACAGTGTTTTTAGATTTGTGGAGTAAAAAAAAGTTTTTTTTAAACTTAATAAATAAATCGTACCCTAAATGTTTCTCTATTTGCTATTTTGCTAAATGTAGATTTGATGAAATGTGTTAGTTGTGTCCTGTTTCTCACTAACCTCTGCATAACGTTACGTCAATACTGAGCAAATTTATATCCTGGTCTTCTATCCTCGGCTGTTTGGACTGGATTCTGGAATATTCTATATTCCCCCATCTACAACACCAAACAAGCTGTGTCTATCCTGTGTTTGCTTGTGGCAAAATGTTGTTCCATTTGTGGTGTGTAGCCATACACGTCTTTCCTCTGTACACCCTTTCAGTGCCCAAAATATGACTTCCCTTTACCTCCATACTTGAGAAAAGAGAAAATATTGATGGATAGAATATTAGGGTTACAGATGCTGCCACTCAATTGGGTCAGAGATTTAGGCGTCAGAAATCCCCGGCCTGGAAAAACAGGCCTGGAAACGGTGCTGTGAAGGAGACTATGATTGCCACTGTGAAGCAGACAATTTTGGTCGGCTGACTTCTATTTATTTTGGATGATTCACATGCATGTCTAGTCTGTTTGTGCTACTTAAGGAGAAATAGGAAGCTGGTGAAACTACTGTAGGAGGATGGTTTTCTTTACTGATCCCTTACTGTCTACTGTCTGTTGTCTGGTGTTAAGTGTAGTTACAGCATCCACCAGCAGGGGCGACGGCCTACTTTGAGCATTTACAAGCCCTTCCTCAAAACATCTGGCTCTGTTCTGATATGTGACGCCACTTTTTTTTTTGTCCAATCAGTTCTTTGATGAATATAATCAAGTCCTGCTCCGCATTTGTTTTCTTGCAGATAAATGTCCTGTTTTACTTATAAATAGATCATATTATGGGCTATATATATATATATATATATGTTTTTTTTTTTTATCTTAATATGCCCTTTTACAAAGCCTTGATTTGTTTTTGGGTTACTCTAGAATAGGTTTTGCATGCTTGAATTTTTCCAAAATCACATTTTAAATATTCAATATTATTGCAGCGCCTTTCTTCGCAGTTTATCTCAAACACACTGTTTAGTTACTGTTATGATGAAGCCCCTCCTTGCAAAATATGAAATGTGCTCTGATTGTTTAGCTTGCCAAGTTTTTTGTGTTTGGCAAACCGCTGTTTGTTGTAATTCTTGAAAAATGTTTTCTGTTAAAGAGAATATCTTGTTTTAGAGTGGACCTTGAGCTTTGTAACTTTACAGATATTTTTGTTATGCTCAAACAGCAACATTACACATTAATTGAAGTTGAAAAGGTGAAAAAGCATGAATACAGAATCTGAGTTAAATAAAATTTGTCCTGGCCCTGGTTTATTGTCAAAAGTTCAGAAAATGTGAAATAGAAAATGCACAACCGTAATAAAACGTCCTCACACAGAACTGGGGGGTGAGTAAAGGCCTCCTGTAGCGAATCCATACGTTTTTGTCTGATAGATATCCATATTTCAAACATAATAAACACTTTTTTCTCACTTTTGCTGACTGTGGTAAGCGGAAGCCCTTCCGGCGGATGACAGGACATCGGTGTTGCATGATTAGTGATGAACGTGGAGAGAGAACAAAACAAAATGCCGGTCATGAATTAAATATTTGTACAGTGGGGAAAAAAAATAATTTGATCCCCTGCTGATTTTGTGCGTTTGCCCACTGAAAAATAAATTATCAATCTATAATTTTAATGGTAGGTTTATTTTAACAGTGAGAGACATAATAATAAAAAAAAATCCTGAAAAACACATTTAAAAGTTATATTCATATAATATATATATATATATATACATATAATTGATTAGCATTTTAATGAGTAAAATAAGTATTTGACCCCTTTGCAAAACATGTCTTAGTACTTGGTGGCAAAACCCTTGTTGGCAATCACAGAGGTCAGACGTTTCTTGTCGTTGGCCACCAGGTTTGCACACATCTCAGGAGGGATTTTGTTCCACTCCTCTTTGCAGATCCTCTCCAAGTCATTAAGGTTTTGAGGCTGACGTTTGGCAACTCGAACCTTCAGCTCCCTCCACAGATTTTCTATGGGATGAAGATCTGGAGACTGGCTAGACCACTCCTTAAGGTTCTTCTTGAGCCACTCCTTTGTTTTGGAGTGTTTTGGGTCATTGTCATGCTGGAATACCCATCCTCGACCCGTTTTTAATGCCCTGGCTGGCTTCAATCTTCTATCCATCGTCTCTTTGATGCGGTGCAGTTGTCCTGTCCCCTTAGTAGAAAAACACCCCCAAAGCATTCCTCTTCCTCCAAACACGGCAAGTTAAGTTAATGACAAAGAGTTGGATTTTGGTCTCATCTGACCATAACACCTTCACCCTGTTCTCCTCTGAATCATTCAGATGTTCGTTGGCAAACTTCAGACGGGCCTGTACATGTGCTTTCTTGAGCAGGGGGACCTTGTTGGGGGCGCTGCAGGACTTCAGTCCTTTACGGCGTAGTGTGTTACCAGTTGTTTTCTTGGTGACTGTGGTCCTCCTAGTTGCCTTGAGATCATTGACAAGATCCTCCCGTGTAGTTCTGGGCTGATTCCTCACCGTTCTCATGATCATTGAAACTCCACGAGGTGAAATCTTGCATTGAACCCCAGTCCGAGGGAGATTGACAGTTATTTTGTGTTTCTTCCATTTGCGAATAATCGCACCAACTGTTGTCACCTTCTCACCAAGCTGCTTGGCGATGGTCTTGTAGCTCATTCCAGCCTTGTGTAGATCTACAATCTTGTCCCTGACATCCTTGGACAGCTCTTTGTTCTCGGTCATGGTGGAGAGTTTGGAATATAATTGATTGATTGATTGCTTTTGTGAACAGGTGACAAACTGAGATTAGGAGCACTCCCTTTAAGAAAGTGCTCCTAGTCTCAGCTCCTTACCTGTATAAAAGACACCTGGGAGCCAGAAATCTTGCTGATTGATAGGGGATCAAATACTTATTTGACTCATTCAAATTCAAATACATTTTTAAATGAGAAAAACAGCGATATCGGCATTTACCTGTTGTCTGCAGTCAGCTTCAATTATATGTTAAAGGGGTCATATGATGCGATTTCAAGTTTTCTTTCTCTTTGGGGTGTTACAAGCTGTTTGTGCATAGATAAGATCCCTGAAGTTGCAAATACTAGAGTCTCAAAACCAAAGAGATATTCTTTATCAAAGTTAAGACTCTGCCACGCCCCCCTAAAACGTTCATTCAAACACCCCCCACAGCCCAACTTTTTGATCTTGCAATCGCATTGCAAATTGTGCGTTTACATTCCATCTCCATTATCACGACACACAGCAAAAACAGCTCTGATCACGCCGTCCTCCATTCACCGATTGTTGACAGTCATTAATGCCACGCAAAACAACATCGCTGTCAGCCGCTTCAGAGTTCCTGCTGCCGGTGCGAATGCCACCAGGAAAACAAGAAATTGGTTCCCTAGGAGCTACCCTGCTGACTAGCTCCTAGAACTCTGCGGTGCAAAAGCCCCTATTGAGATGAATGTGAAGGCTAATGGATAGTATTGGTCTGGGTATTATATTGACCTCCATGCTGGAAATGGATTATCAGGTAGAGCACATTGTATTGCAGGACACAGTACCCAGTTTAGTATGCTCTGCTAATTGCCCATTACAGCAAATCGAGTAAGTTACCCATTCATTCTGTGCATGCAGCAAACGAGTATATTGTGCACACTTCACATGTACTGTGTAGTATGCTATATTAAACAGAACCAGTGAATAAATGCAAAGAAAGAAACTCCAGCCATGCAGGTCTATCAGGCACTGACACCTTCCCTCAGAAAGAAATCAATGTACTGCAATCTAAACAGTAAATGTAACTCAGCTGGATGTAATCAATGAAGACAATCAAATGCAGAGTTCATTTTCTCCGTCTCAACATAAGACATATTCATTTGATCTTATAAGCAGTGAAACTGACATTATTAATACGTTTTCAGGCGACATACTATAATCAAACATTTGATAATTAAGATCCGCTATTATTGCAGGTTTAAAATGAATATTACTTAAATTAATGTAACAGTTTTTGGCTACAAATGAATAGTTTCCATGACTTATATTTTGAGCTTTATTGTTTATAACCATGTTTTACTCATTTGTTCCCTTGTTTTGAGTAAATAAAAACCAATATATATAATGTTGCCATGATTTTGAGGGAATTAATTCTTAATTTGTGGCCATGATATTTTTCTGCACGTCACATGTGAGGCTATGTTAATCAGTCCACAAGTTTACAAAATATAAATGTTTAGCTTTTTGTGAAAATGACTTTTAACGATCGACCAAAATCTAGAGAATCCAAACAAAAATCTGTGAAACAAAACTCCAACCTCAAGTAAATCTGTTTAATTTTTGGGCAGTTTTAGTGGCACAGACGTGTGCTGCCTTTAAGTGCACTTGGTAGAGCTCGGCAGTTATTGTGACACATGCATTAAAGAAGGAAATAAAATACAGAAGCTGAAACAACTAAACACATTAACAATGAACGCTTGTTTCTGTTGGATTAGCATGACTGAATAAACTCTATCTAACATGATATCTAACATACATCTTTAGCATTCATTTACTACAAGCGCTGATGGTCAACATCTAAATATTACTGAAAATCAAAAATCAATAACTTCCATCTAGTTACTTTCCTCCAACTGGGGTATCCTTGCTAATTCCAGGTTTCCCACTGAAGAGCTGTTGTTCTTGTGTAGAAAATATGGCATTTCTGGCTGTAACAGTATAAGACGTTTTAGAGAAAATAAGGCAAATTCAAGTCACACCTGCGCTGGCATCACATCTTAGTGCAGATGAATCATGTCTGCTACTCATCCTAAACCTTATTTAGCTCGTAGGCACTCAGTAAAAGAGCTAATATAATTCTAATAATCACCATATCCTTAATACGTTTTAAAAGCACTTTGCACTTTTGTGACAGAGTGGGTATAAGAATATATTAAAGCACTTTCTGTTACCAAAACCCAACTGGGATATGAAGTGCATAAACTACAGAGATATTGTTATTTTTGTTTACTTGGCAAAGCTTGTGTTAGCAAGGTCTGATATTAAAAAGATAAAAATAGCTGGATTTATTCGAAGCTCAGAGTTGGTTTCGTGTTTGTCTGTCTGATATATGACTGCTGTGGGTGTTGTTTATCACTAGAGGAACAAAATATCTGTTCACATCTCTCAGAAAATGTTCTCTACAAATAAGCGCATAGAGTGACCTCAGAAAGCATCTGGTATTAAACCAGACTTTATAATCAATTTATCCATCCATTGTCCAAACCTGTACAGAGTCATGGGGATGCTAATAATTAAAAAATTAATTGCAATTACTTTTAATCAACTAGTGTGACTGTGATTTTTTTCTTTTCTTTTTTCATGAGTGTGCAGTCAATTGCCCTGAAAAGACCTTGCAGATTAAGAACAGGTTCACCGTAATGTATTACATGGACATTTTATACTAGCGTTTGACAGCCAGAAAATATCACAATACGTCTATCGTAATTATGACAAACAGTATATCTATTGTTGAAAATGTGCTTGTGCTTATTTACTTATTTCCTAGATATTTACTTATCTAATGTAAATACATTTAAACATTCTGGTTTAGATTTCCAAATACTTTTGTGGGGCTGCTGTATCCATCATGGGCCAAACTGAATTCATCGTATCTTTCTGAAGTCTGTGATGCAGTTAATGAAATTATAGTTTATTTTATGATGTTTTTTATCCCAGCTATCCATCAAGCAACCACAAATATGTGATATTTGAAAAAAAAATGCTTTAATATTTTTTATTATGTGCAAGAAATCGAATGATTGTGAATGTAGCGTGACTCGCGGTTGGTACTGATTTTCCAGTGAGGCAGTTCAAACTTGAGTATACTTAAAAAAAGAAAATAAATCATATTTAATTATTTCTACCCTAAAATTTCACTGTTAATTCAAGGTTAATTGCTGTTCCTTTTTATTCTTTCTTTTTTCAGTTTAGTGCTAACACAATTTGGACAAAAACTATCCTTGTAACAATGATAATCCTGTTTTTTATAAACATTTAACTATACAGTATATATATATATTAGTGGTGGGCCGTTATCGGCGTTAACGTGCTGCGTTAACGCGAGACTCTTATCGGCGATAAAAAAAATATCGCCGTTAATCTATTCTCAAAGTTGGGTTGGGAGCTGGGTCTATACTACGCACTATGATGACTTTCACCCTGATATTTTAGCGCGGATGTATACCTAGCCGAATTGCACTGTAGGAGGCGAGAACGAGTCTTCGAACTAGAGGCTCGCAGTCCGTGATGGACAGATTGTTAACGGCTGGTCTATGTGGTAATACAATCGGGCAGGACATCCAAACGCTCACCTATCATTCATCAACTTCAAATATGGCTTTTCATCTGAAAGATGTATGAAGTAGCAACTTTACATGGCCGCTCAATATGATGTTAACCTAGAGAAATGTGCGCTATTGAAGTGTTTGTGTGGAAGCGCGTTTGCGCAGGACAGGCTCCGGTGCGCTCACTTGCTCTTAAAATCTCCGTAATTTTTGGTCATACAGATAAAAGTAGCCTAATACATCTTTCGAATCTGTAAAGACTCTACGTTTATTTGTGTGCACTCAGAATAACAACGAAACGTTGCGCTTTTAAGCAAACAGGATGCGCTTTAGGTCTCATGTGAACTTGAGAATTCACTCCCGTGTCACCCTCTGCTTCGAACCTGTGTGTATGCCTAACGTTACTGTGAAATTACCACATCAGACGTTACTAACATGGATGCAGCTATGAAGCGCGGGTTTGCTTCAGGAAAATTTATTTTTAAGAAGCTTCCCAATGGAAACTGTAAACAGTTCATCACGACCTCTTATGTAGGCCTACAGTTCAAAATTCATGTTTAACTGAATAAACAGTTAGTAAACACAAGTACATCTTATTGAACATAGTTTATTTTCATCACCAATTATCATAGTAGAACAGCTTTCTCAAGCAGTTTGTGATGCATTTTGGAAACAGGAGATGAGCCCCTGGTCTAATGCGCCACCTGGCTTGAGAAACCCGTTCTCAAAGACTTACTTTTAGTCATTATTTGGGTAGCACACATATTCTGAATGCCTTCGGCAGAATTCAAATGAGCCATTTTAATCTAGATTAATCTAGATTAATTCCAAAATTAATCTAGATTAATCTAGATTAAAAAAATTAATCTATGCCCACCCCTAATATATATATATATATACAGTATTACATCGATTATTACATAAAGCTGGACATGTGTGAGTGCATTAAGGTTACCAATATGTCCACATGAGGGTAAATTATACCCATTAAAATCAATTCTGAATTATATACAATTATTTATGTGTCTGTACAGGTTGATGCTGATGATGTCCTCACTAAAGAAGAACAGATCCATCTTCTGTTAAGTGCAAAACGAAAATGTGAGCAAGCCATCAAGTCCAAACATAAAATCACTGGTAAGTCAAAATATCCTATTAAGAATCCAGCGTACCGCCTTCGGGACGCCTAGTGGTGACAGGGTAAAGTCGTCGGACAAAAAAAAACAAAAAAAAACAGTTGACCATGTCATATATCCATGGAAAGCTGAGATTCTTGTGATGTCAACTATGTAAACCATTTTAAGATACAATAAACACAGCATGTACAATCTGTGTCTTTATCAGACCACTTTTTGTTGACATAATGCAGACATGCATGATAGTACAGACATACATAGGAATAACACAGTAGGGATGCAATATAACACCAATATAAGAAAAAAACACAAATTAAATAATGTACTGTGTACAAAAATAGAAATATAGGAAAAAATGTATTTAGATTATAAATTATAAATATATATGTAATTTTAAAAGTGTACACATTTTGGATTCTATAAATAAATGTCACTATAATGTGTTTATGCTTCAGTTACTATGTGTCAGTAATTATTGACAGTGAATCTGGACGAGGAACTGAATAGCTCTAAGTGTAACCTTTCATTAGAGCCCAAAATGATGACTGTACATTAAAGCATTCAAGAATTACAGCATTGTGTGTGTCGTTGTTACAAAGCGTCGTTTGGAGTCTCCCAAGTGTACTTTTTTTGGAAGCGTCTAGACATAAAATTAGATAAACGTGTGTAAAACACTCATTTTCTAATATATTGTTTATCAAATGGTAAATTTGGCTTGGTAAGACTTCATTCTGTGATCCCAATGTATTTTCCAGCTCATACCTCCCAGCTATAGTCATTTTTTAGTGTATTCAAAGAGCTATTACTCAATATCAGTAAGACTTACAGTGATTCTGACTGTTGAGAAACAAACCTCAGAGTGTCACCTTTCAAAGGAGACCAACACCATGCATATCATCCAAATGGCTCAAGAACAGCATGCAATTTACTTTGGGTATGCCTTTTTTAGGCGTTTTAGGCAAATTTTACAGGAATTGTAACGGGTTAAAAATAAAAATAAACAAAATTGAGAGTAACAGACTACTGATCTCAACAGTGCGTCAAACATAGACATTCACTATCACTGAGCACTGCCTTGAGTGCTGTTATACTCAATTTAGCATTGCTGAACGGACATATCTGATAAACGCAGCAGTTGTCGATACATGTGTGTCTGTAGGGATGTGATCTGGGGTCAGGGCGCTTGACTGAGACACATGCAGTCAGGATGAGGTTAAAATCAACTGCCATTGATTAAATTGGATCTCTGAGCAACACTTTATCAGACAGAGCCAAAGCCAACAGAATTCATTAGTTTCTATCTCACTGTTCTGACACGTCGTTATTTGAGATGTTTAGAAAGATAGTCAGCTGTCTGTCAGCATCCTGCTTTAACCCTTGTGCATTGTTCAAATTCACTACCCTTTCGTTATGTTCGGGATGAAAACATCCACTAAATTAACTGCTGTAAAAATTGATCTGATAAATATTTTTTACCATTTTTTGCATAAATCTGTTAATCAACCTCAGTCCTGATCAAAACTAAAAAAAACAAAAAAATCCAGGATTTGTACTCTTTAATTGCCAAGTTCATAAGTGATGTCACTGATTTTGGAAAAAACACACAAAATTACTTATTTTCAATATAAAAGTGATTGTGGACTGGAATTTTTTACTTTTATCACAGTCTTGGGCATGTCCAAGATTAGTAAAACATTGGCTTTGATGCATTGTTAGTTTTTGAGCAGCATCAGATTTACATTTTTCTCCCTCATTTACTGTTCGTGGCTGTTTTGCCCCATTGACTTCCATTATAACGACATTTTTGATTGCAAAGCCATGACACCATATAATCATGCATTTTTGATTGTTGGTGGTTTTCCCTGTTGGGAAGAGGTCAAATTTGTAATTTTTACAGTTGATCACCAGGTAGCACCATTAACCCTTTAGATAGGCCTGTGCAAACAAAAGCTTAGTTTCTGGCTTGTATATGGAGTTATATGGAGTATAACAGCATATTATAGTATGTGTGTGTGTGAGTGTGTGTGTGTTTGTGTGTGAGAGAGAGAGAGTGACCTTTGTGCACTTACCTTGATGCGTCTGAGAAAATCTAAATATGCACCTCAGCTCTCAGAACTACATGGAGTAAACAAAACAAAGTAAGTGTATTTATGCACCTGCTGCCTTTTGATGGTGAGAAGTACAGATGGCCTATGTGTGAAATGCTTGTCTTTTCTTGATGTAAAGAGCCATGTATAAAGCCAGTTTAAAACCTTAAAATCCTTCAGTGATACACTTTTCAATTTTTTTCTGTAAACAATCTACTCTGCATTAGATTTATGAACATAATTTATTATGAACCAAAATGCAACAACAACTTCAAATAAACTGAACAATGGTGCAAGAGTTGAGGATGGATGGAGAACTAAACAATTATTCTAAGTATTTAGTGTGAGAATTGTGTGTGTGTGTGTGTGTGTGTGTGTGTGTGTGTGTGTGTGTGTGTTCAGTCTTTCCAGCAGGACTTGCAGCATATCACTTGGTCTTTGCAAGTGTGTCCACCACAACAGATGCAAGAGCTGAGTGTTCTTTTTTTTTGTCCTCTGCACCACTTGCATGTTCCCCTTTTCACTCCTGAGCTGCTGGTGCCTGCTGGTGTCTGTGGATTTGTGTCTAGAGGGACAGCTGCAGGAGACTGAATCTCTCTCACCAGTGCAGTAATGGCACATACCTTGTGTAGAGTTTCGACACTTCCCTTGCAGCGGTTGTAATCTGTGGTTTGTGACAATACATACTGCAGCTCGCTGGAGGGGTCAGGCTGCATAATAATTTCTAAAACTTTGGTACAAGTCAAGTCCTTTCTCATGTTGCTTGCTGCTCTTCTCACCATCAAATGACCAGCAGGATGGTATGCAAGGGTTTAAATCCACTTATCTTGTTTTTATTTAGTCTGCACTTCTCACCATCAAAAGGCAGCAGGTGCATAAATACACTTACTTTGTTTTTGTTTACTCCATGTAGTTCTGAGAGCTGAGGTGCATATTTAGATTTTCTCAGATGATCAAGGTAAGTGCACAAAGGTCTTTCTCACACACTCTCTCTCTCTCACACACACACACACTATAATATGCTGTTATACTCCATATAACTCCATATAAAAGCTAAAAACTAAGCTTTTTTTTGCACAGGCCTATCTAAAGGGTTAATTGTGCTACTTCATGATCAACAGTAAAAATGACAAGTTTTATCTCTTCCCAACAGGGAAAACCACCAACAATCAAAATGCATGATTATATGGTGTCATGGCTTTGCAATCAAAAATGTCGTTATAATGGAAGTCAATGGGGCAAAACAGCCACGAACAGTAAATGAGGGAGAAAAATGTAAATCTGATCCTGCTCAAAAACTAAAATGCATCAAAGCCAATGTTTTCCTAATCTTGGACATGCCCAAGACTGTGATAAAAGTAAAAAATTCCAGTCCACAATCACTTTTTATATTGAAAATAAGTAATTTTGTGTGTTTTTTCCCAAAATCAGTGACATCACTTATGAACTTGGCAATTAAAGAGTAAAAATCCTGGATTTTTTTTTTTAGTTTTGAACAGTACTGAGGTTGATTAATAGATTTATGCAAAAAAATGGAAAAAATATTTATCCGATACATTTTATAGAAGTCTAATTTAGTGGCTGTTTTCATCCCGAACATAACGAAAGGGTAGTGAATTTGTCCACGGTGCATAGTTGAGTTTTGAAAAATTTCAAAGCATTTTCCTAAAATATGTGTTAAAATAAGATTTGTCACCAAAATCATTCCATTTGCTGAAACACAAAAAAGTTGTGGCCAAATTAACACTCAACAGCACCCTTAGTGGACGAAAACGTCCCCAACAGCACATAAGGGTTAAACTCACACACACACACACACACACACACACACGCACACGCAGACGCAGACGCAGACGCACACGCACACGCAGACGCACACGCACACACGCACACACACACACACACACACACACACACACACACACACACACACACACACACACACACACACACACACACACACACACACACACACACACACACACACACACACACACACACATAAAATAAGTGCTTTGCTTTGTGCAGTTTCATGATTCTTTCCTTCTTGTTCATCTCCCTACAAAGTCAAACAGCTTATTTAGTGGTAATATAACAGTATAATAATAAACTATTTATCTAACATTTATGTTTTCTTTTGCTAGAACATTTGCCATTGAGAGACTTCTGTGAACGCTGTTGAGTGATGTGTTAACACTTTATAATACCTTTCATTAATAAACATGATATAATGTTCAACAGATCCTTAGTTTATATTCAAATAGCTACAAATATGAAATATTGTTCTTGTACTCTGAATGTTTACTAATGAACTTTTACATTAAATAATGAATAATGAATCATTAGTTTATGTAAAATAAAATGTTTAATAATGTTATTATTAAAGTTCTAATTCATAAATGATTATGCACTTTTAAAAACACAAATGGTTATAATCAATAATTCATTAACAAAAATTATTTCATTCTTAACAGATCATTTGTTAATATATATTCATATAGCTATAACTGGGAAGTAATATGTGACCCTGGACCACAAAACCAGTCATACGGGTTCATTTTCAAAATTGAGATTTATACATCACTGGACTGTGGGTTTGTTATGATCAGACAATATCTGTCTGAGATACAAATATTTGTAAATCTGGAATCTGAGGGAGCAAAAAAATCTAAATATTGAGAAAATAATCTTTAAAGTTGTCCAAATTAAGTTCTTAGCAATGCATATTACTAATCAAAAATGAAGTTTTGATATATTTATGGTAGGAAATGTATCAAATATATTCATGGAACATGATCTTAATATCCTAATCATTTTTGGCATAAAATAAAAATCAATAATTTTGACCCATACAATGTATTGTTGGCTATTGCTATAAATATACTCCAGCGACTCAAGACTGCTTTTGTGCTCCAGGGTCTACTATGCTTGTAAATGTTTACTATTGAACTTATTGAACATTAAAGAATGAATAACTTTATAATAAAATGCTTAAAATGTTATTACAAATTCAACTTATGATTATGCCGTTTTTAAAAATCTACAAATAATTTGAACAGATGTTATACACTAATTAAACTGAGTGTTTAAGCTGATTAAAATGATTTATAAATCATCTAATGCACCTTTTTACATTTACAAATGTTGTCAAAATCTTGCATAATTTAAACACAATTTATGTTGACATATTTGATGTGGTAATCTATACAAATACAATATCAAATCAAATTAAAACATGATTCATCATCTCATAACCAAAGTCTGTTGTCATATTGGCATTTTTTCTGCTACTTGCATATCTTTACAAATCATTTATTAATGAACTGCTTTTGCAGTACTCAATCTAATCAAATCTATTCATCGTTTACTCTTAATTATTTAGTACCTTAATAGGAATTGATACTACAATACGATAATTAGAGTACAAGATTATTTAAAAGCATGCACAGTATATTCTTGCTTCATTATTAGTGAACATCTACAAACACTGTACAATGTTTAATGATTTATGAATGAAAAGGATGTGTTATTAATGGATGATTGAATCACAGTTTTCTGTGTCTCATCCTTGCGTAATGACCTAATGCGGTGCTGTCTGAAAGATGCGTTGGCATTACAACATCAGAAAAGAGCTGCTAAATGTAGCCACAAGTTTCGCTGGAAAATAGCATAGCGCAGTTGTGTGTAATCCCTTTTGGGTGATTTGCCACGTTAAATAAAGATCTGGGAATAGACTGTGAAAGGCTTTCATTTTTATGGTAACCTCAGTTTCCTTTCACTGTGGTCACTTCATTCCCCGGTGCCCCGTCTCATTTTTAATAACCGTTTTGGCGGCCTATTGTCATACGCAGACTGCTGTATTATTTTCTTCTCATCACAGGCTTATGTTACTTGTGTTAGGTCACTTCTGTCTCGCAGCATGACACAGTTAAGGATGTTTCTGTCCGAGCCGGAGTGAATGCTGAGGAATCTGGACGTCAGACTCTCAATAGTCGGTTCTCACTCAATGGGAATATGTGTTGGACCTTTCGGTGTTCAGTTTCCGATTCAAGCGTAATGAAACATGACAAGCTGCAGCACATTAGACACAGAAAGAGTGCTTTTCCAAGACTTCCTGTGCTTCAGATAATTATGTGTGTTCAAATTAGAGTATTTCATATTTTCATATTTATATTACATGGTTTAGCATATGCTTATGATTGTGATTTGTTCAGAAGTAGTAATGTATTTTGCCAGACAGTAACTACTAGCCATTATTTTATGTTTAGGCTTTGTGTTTGTTCTAGACAGATTCAATTATTGTGAGCAGACGGTATGCTGCAGGTCTTTCTTTTTCCCATCCAATATCAGCTTGTTGTATGATGTAAAATAATACACTCAATATAGGTACAACACTATATAAATACTGTGCAGTTTCTTGCACAGATGATCGTTTCGTGTCTTTAGACCTCAATGTCTCTTCACGAGCCGCAAGGTTTCATTTGGTTTTGTCTGTGTAGATATGAAGAGCTCTTTTCCAAAATGCGATAAACGCCAAATAAAAAAAAAATGAGTTCGTCATGCCATTTTGCTGTGTACTGAACCTATTCACTGCTCCATCAATGTTTCATGCCAAATCGCTATATTCCCTTGTTTAAAATGTACTGCAAGATGCAGTTCCTTTCCAAACCGCTATAAGCGCCGAACCTGTTTTTAGTCTAAATGCGATATATCCTCTCGACCAATCAGAATTCGTTCGATGCAATCCAACATGACGACGCTTTGAAGCATTTGTTTGTGCTCAGTCTTCACAATGAGTGCTTTAAACTCTAATAACACTTTTGATGGCCTGGATGAGCCGGTGAGACCTACACCTGGGGTAGAAAACGCAGACTGGACAAAGAAAATCACAAAAACAACAAAAAGAAGGTTCTCGGTGGCGTCTAATACCCACTGTGGGATGTCAATGTGACAGATGTGTATACCAGTAAAGGTGGTGTTTAACCGACTAACACTAGAGGCTGTAGCCTTTGGCGTTCCTTGTTAGATCGCCCGCATCCCGCACCGGAAACCCGGGTTCGAGACCCATTCGAGATGTCTTCTTTTATGACATAAACCAACATAAAAAAAGGATGGATTTGTAGCGTTTTGAGAGAAAAAAAAAACTTTGCATTTGTAATCGACAAAATTGTTGTTTCATTTAACAATCATTGTTTAACATGTTCAGACTGAGCCAACAGACCATTTTAACAGGATAAATTGAATATTAACTAAATGTATGGGTCTTGGTAAAAAAATGTCATTTTCATAAACTATTAAAATGGATTTATAGCGTTTTGGAAAAGAGCTCTTCAAATTTGTTTTCTCTCAAAGCCGTGAGTCCCATTGACTGACATTATATGACTGACAGACTGCAACTGTCTTGCAAAAATCTTCGTTTGTGTTCTACTGAAGAAACAAAGTCACTTACATCTTGGATGCACTTGGGGTAAGATAAACATCACATTTGCATTTTTGGGTGAACTATCCCTTTAATGCAATTGCATCAGAACTGATTAAATTACAGAGTAATACAAAGTAATACTCAGGCTTCCAGGGCCCTTCCGGAGGCACTTTACTTTTCAAGAGAAAAGTAATTAATGTACTGGAATGCATTACACTCAATACTGACTTATCCAGTATTCACAGCTGACTGGGAAATCGTGGAAATTCATTAGTTAAAAAAGTGAGAGCCCAGTTTAAATTCACACAGTTATTAGTAGTAGCTGGTTTATTTCAATGAAAAAGAAATGGAAGTGAAGATTGATTTGGCCTCGACTGTGTTTATGCAGTCCAGCTCAGTGCTGAGTTAGTCCAGCAGCTGGGCTATGATGGGGTATTTATGGGACAGTAGATATCTTCTATTAGAGGCCACAGGTCTCAGTGCAGCTGGACGCTGATGTTGAGCAGACATCTGGCTCTCAAACGACGTCTCATTCAGACACAGTCAATGTTAGCTCGTCTGAGCTCTGTCACACCTAATGCCTCCCGACATCTCTTTCGTGTCACTGCCAGTGCGTTTACACTCATTCCCAATGTCTCATTTACATTGGTTTACAAATGATGAATAGCAGACAGGAATAATTATAATACACAGTGGGGTCCAGAAGTCTGAGATACTAGCATGTATTGCATAAAGTGGGGCTTGAAAAATGAAGCGTTTGCGATTTTGTTCATTATCAAATATATGGTAACACTTTACAATAAGGTGTCATTTATTAACATTAGTTACTGTATGAACGAACAATGAACAATGCATTTATTACACTCTTTATTAATATGTGTTAATGAAAACACAGCTGTTCATTGTTTATTCATGTTAGTTCACGCTGCATTAACTAATGTTAACAAACACAACTTGTGATTTTAATAATGCATTGGTAAATGCTGAAATGAACATTAACTAAGATTAATAAATGCTGCAGAAGTATTGTTCATTCTCAGTTCATGTTTACTAATGTTAACTAATGAACCTTATTGTAAAGTGTTACCAAATATTTAATGTCTTAAATAGCTCTTGTTTATATTACGTCATAACTATTCTGTGTTTATATTCTTCAAAAACATAACATATTCTGTTTATGCCCAGATTTAAATGAGATTTTGAATCCCAGGCTCAGACTAATAAGCGTGAGGACAGTCTCTGAAGTGATTGAATATCTCAGAGGTGCACGACTGAAGAAGTCAAATATTATATGATCATTTTGTTATATGGTCAAGTTTTGTTTGGAATAAATGTAATGCACTTATAAACAAATATGAGAATCCGGTTGCAAATGTAGTGTTCATATAAACAAAACTTGTAGAAACTGAAATCTTGGATTCATTTGGATTGATGAAAATGAATGCTTATTGTTTTTTAAACATATTTTCTTACAAATCCTTTTGTTTGTTCAGGATGTTCTTTAACTGCATTCAGACCCATTGTTCAGAGAATCTAGAAACAAATCCTCTTTCCTGTAAATGTCATGCAGTAAAGTAATATCATAACTCAACTGCAATTTTAAATCATGATATTCAGTTAGAGAATATAAAGAAGGAATAAGAAGAGAAGTTATGAATGAATGAATGAATGAATGAATGAATGAACGAATGAACGTACGAATGAATGAATGAATGAATGAATGAACGAACGAATGAATGAATGAATGAATGAATGAACGAACGAACGAATGAATGAATGAATGAACGTACGAATAAATGAATGAACGAATGAATGAACGTACGAATGAATGAACGAATGAATGAACATGAATGAATGAATGAACGAAGGAATGAATGAATGAACGAACGAACGAATGAATGAACATACGAATGAATGAATGAATGAACGTATGAATGAATGAACGTACGAATGAATGAATGAATGAATGAATGAACGAACGAGCGAATGAATGAACGTACGAATGAATGAATGAGCGAATGAATGAATGAATGAGCGAATGAATGAACGTATGAATGAATGAATGAATGAGCGAATTAATGAACGTACGAATGAATGAATGAATGAATGAACGAACGAGCGAATTAATGAACGTACGAATGAATGAATGAGCGAATGAATGAATGAATGAACGAATGAATGAATGAATGAATGAATGAATGAATGAACGTACAAAAGAACGTGAATGAAAAAGAAAAGAAAATAGACAGGATATTTGTATGTAATTTAAGTATATATATAAAAAGTTCAGTTGTAAACAGTTGTAAGTTCAGTAAATTGTTGTTGTTTGTTGTTGTTGTTATTGTCACCATTGCCATCTTCAGAATACTACACATACATACAAAAATCATCATGAAAAAACCGAGGACAATGATGTTTTCTCAAATCTGTTGAAGGCATCATCCCAGTAATGTGAAGTGATGTTCTCTTGGCTGAGATTTCCTGCGATCTGGTCTTTGCTCTCGGCCCTGTGTTGGGTGGGTGAGTCAGATCTGACCTGTTTACCTGATGACTCTGCACTCTCTGGTGGCTGTTTTCTGACCCCTTTTGGAAGGGTGCACACGTCTTTCTGATCATAGAACTTCTATTGAAATTAGGCTAAGCGTGTAACCTCCGAGACAGAGCGTGCATGATGTCTTTTTGCTGTTTCTGAAGTGCTGAGACCAGATGTGACTGCTAATGGTTGCAATGCATTTTGTATTTGGGTCAATTATTTCACACTTTTCGCCTTTTTGTATCTGGACCTATTAATTAATTTGTTTTTATTTAAAGAAAGAAGTAGCAAGCAGCAATTGTTAGATTTCAGTTGGTTTATGATGTTTAAAAAGATACTATGCATTATTTAACAATTTAAGAATTATAGGCATTTGGATAAAATTACCCATATTTATTTAAAAGACCCTGTTATAGCCATCCAAATAATAAAGATCAACATTTTGATAAATATTGACCTACCGAGTCCAGAGAATTATATGACACGCATTTTGCAGAGTTTAAGTGAAAAAGCTAGAAATGGATAGCAAAAGTAAAAGGTATTTTTTATTTTGTATTATTAATTAATGGAAATATTAAACAAAGAATTTGACTTACACCAGTGGCTCTTCAGGAAAATTCAGAAGAGCTCTATGAAACATTTACATGCATGAAAAACATAATAGCAGTGGCATGTTTTGGCACGATGTCACTGCAAAACCACATCAAAATTGTGTAATAAAAAGTGTTGTATAATTCAAAAGTGGTGTAATTACCAAAAAAACTAAATAAAAAAAACAAAGAAGAAAACAACTCTGAAAATAATGTGTATGAAAGCTAATTAAATAAGCATTTTATATATAAGCATTTTTTAAATGCAAGGTGTAAGAAAAACTGCATTCATTTATGGTTACAACATTTGACATTTTTCGAGAGTGTTTCCAAAAAATGTATGAGGCCAATTTACTTCTCAACCTTTTTTTTTATATTTTTCCTTTTCATCATTTTAGACATCCCTTAACAAAGCATTACATTTACACATACATTTAGTCATTTAGCAGATGCTTTTATCCAAGGCGACTTACAAATGAGTACAATGAAGGCAATCAAAATCAACAAAAGAGCAATAATATGCAAGTGCTGTAACAAGTCTTGTTTTTATTATATAATACATTAAAAGAAAACAGAATACAAAAAGATTAGAAAAGCTAGTGTTAGAGGCCTTTTTTGCTTTTGTTAATTGTATAATACATAAAAAGAAAACAAATAGATAGCATACAAAAAGATAAGAAAAGCTAGTGTTAGTTTTTTTTTTTTTAGAAAACAAGCCGTTAGTAAATGAATCGAGTGAAAGTCTAAAAGGGAAAGGTTTTTTATTTTATTTAAAGAATAGAATCAGAATAGAGAGTGCTAGAGTTAGAGAGTCAAATTAACCATTAACTACAACTGTTAAACTCAATAAACTCTAATTTTCTGCATATTAGTAGTTAGTAAGGTAGTTGTTACATTTAGTTATTGGGTAGGATTAGGGATGTAGTATATGGACATGCAGAATATGTTAATAAAAGGCATTATAATAAGCAAATAGTTAATAGTGAGAATTGGTCCCTATACTAAAGTGTTACTCATTTTCCTAAGGTCTTTGAAAGCAGGTCATATACTTGTGTGAGTTTTATCATCTCAACCGTGTTATAAATTCTTGTAGCATCTGGGATTGTAACAGCACTTAGCACGGAGAACAGACGGATGAATTTCCCTTCCCTTTTGTCACAAACGATGCACTAAGCGCTCGTCACTGTCACCGCCGTCTCAGCAGTGCTCAGTGTTCTCTTGCTTTGATGAGGAATTGCCAAAGACGTCTCTGGCCCAAGTACAGTAAATGCATGTCATAGCACATTAAGAAGATTTCCTACAGGAGTAACAGTAAAAACAAATCTATTTTCAAGAATTCGTCATCAAAAGGAAGCGGCTGGCCGCTACATCCCTCCGTCTTGCTGAGCGAGGAAAGACACGAGGATTGATTCAGCAATGGCTTTGCCTCGCCCCTGACCATGTCTTTGTGAGACCACCCTTGATGCTTTATGTGCAACTCATGTGGCATTCTCCACTAACCGTTGAGCCAACTATTATTAGACCATCGTGTGTATCTGAGATTGTTTGCTCAGCAAATAGTTAGCTGAGTCGGTTTATCTATTCTAGTCCAGGCTGGAGGTGGCGGAGCCCAACCTCAAGTCAAGGCCTCGCTGCACTGCACAGCTCTTATTTGTTATTATTGCACATTTGTGCTTCGGTTAAGACCAAGTCTCCATGGCGGGGTATGAACAAGGTTCCCATTGAGAGAGACACTGAGGTTTCAGCCCGAGTCGCACAGTGTAGGGATGTGGCTTCCACAAGCCCTGAGACTCTCTGGCCTGTGTGTGAAAATAGCCTGACGCTCAAACTTTGCGGTTGGGTGTAAAATAACACCACCAGATTGCTATAAAAGCTTTCATGTATCAAAAAGCCGGCACAATTCGGGCCAGGCCCAAATCTCATGCGAGAAGGGGGCGAGAAGACAAATATTATTCAGAAACCCCAAATGACATCATCAATAACCACAGCCTCATCAGATACGATGATAGCTTCCTCATAACCTTGGATTTTGGGAAATTATATATGTGTTGTTTCTGTGTGGAGTTATATCTGAAACCACTGGGCTATTGGATGCGGTCTGCGGCTTAATGCTCTATATATAAGACAAAAACTTCGACATTTGGCTATTGTTATTTTGGAAATGTGAAACACACATTGCACACTCCCTTCAAGACAAGCGTCCTGCAAAACAGGCCTGTTGTCTGAAACTCTCCTTTAATTACATTCGCGAAAAATTGACAAGCTGGTCTCCAGGCATATAAAATGAGCTCCATCATGTGCTTTGATTTTCCCTCTGAAAATCTTTAATTACAGGCATAGGAAAGTAATGAATCTGCAGTAAAGCCATACGCCGAGATTTATCCTTAACTAGTTATTTGTGGCAAGTTGGGGGCACCTGGTTTCAATAACAGCGACTGAAAGCAAAGCCAGAAATACTAGCATTGCCAAGAAAATGTGGAAAAAACAAAAAGGCATTTCTGTGGGGAGAGAGTACCCAAGAGTGAGATAATTCTCAACCAAAGCTTTACTTAGTATACATATCTAGTTCTGTCATGAAACTCTAGATGGCGCAGGCTGTAAGGTCCTTAAAGGGATAGTTCACCCCAAATCAGATTTGCTGCGAATCACACATAGCTGGCGTTTATGCCATTCTCATTGCTTGTCGGAGCAGTGGCTGTACATATGTTTTGGCAGTAGATCTGCTTGTTTTGGCTCTATTATCCTGTCCTGTTTACTGCCATACCATGTGTGGGGACATATGCATGTCTATTGATGCAGCAGCTTGTTTTATATACTCAGAGCAGCATGTACAGACATGGTCAGAATTGTTGGCACCCTTGGTAAATATGATCAAAGAAGGCTGTGAAAATTATTCTGCATTGTTAATCCTTTTTATCTTTTATTTTTTTAAATCACAAAAATCTAACCTTTCATTGAACTAAAACAATTGAAAATGGGGGAAAATCTCATTATGAAATAAATGTTTTCTCAAATACAATTATTGGTACCCCTAGAAATTCTTATGAGTAAAATATCTCTTAAGTATATTCCATTCATATTCACAATTTTGAGCACTCCAGGGTGATTATGAATTCCCATTTCCACCATCAGGGCAATAATTAAGAATTTCCCATCAACATAAAATGTTACAAACTGCCTGGAAGATTATGTGTGTCTATGTCGTCCTAATACACGGTGAGAAGGTTTGAGTGACTAAAGACCCTCCAAGGTCACAGCTGGAGAATTGTAGAGAAAGGTTGAGCTTTGGGGTCAGAAAACCTTAAAAATAGTCAAACATCCCCTACATCACCACATGTTGTTCGGGAGGGTTTCAAGAAAAATTATCCTTGCTCATCCAAAAACAAACTCCAGCATATTCAGTTATCAGACACAACTGGAACTTCAAATGGGACTGGCTTCTGTGGTCAGATAAAACTGAAAAATTAGCTTTTTAACAGCAAACATTCAAGATGAGTTTGGTGAACACAAGGATACAAATTACCCCATATGTACAATTAAATATACTGCTGTATTTTTAATGTTGTGGGCCTATATTTCTGCTGGAGGTCCTGGACATCTTGTTTAGACACATGGCATCATGGATTCTATCAAATACCAACAGATAAAAAATCAATACGTTTCTGACTCTGTTAGAAATCTTATAATGGGCCATGTTCCAATCATACAATAATCCAAACACTAACCTAAAAAACAACACAAAAATGGTTCACTGAGCACAAAACCAAGCTTCTGCTGGCCATTCCAGTCCTCTGACCTGAACCCTGTAGAAGATGAGTGGGTGAACTGAAGAAGCACCGGAAGATCTGGAGTGATTCTGGATGAAGGAATGTCTCTGATCTCGTCTCAGGTGTTCTCTGACCTGAACCCTGTAGAAGATGAGTGAACTGAAGAGAAGAAGCTGTGAATCTGAAGATCTGGTGATTCTGGATGAAGGAATGGTCTCTGATCTCGTGTCAGGTGTTCTCTGACCTGAACCCTGTAGAAGATGAGTGAACTGAAGAGGAGAAGCTGTGAATCTGAAGATCTGGAGTGATTCTGGATGAAGGAATGGTCTCTGATCTCGTCTCAGGTGTTCTCTGCACATTTATTTTCACAGCCTTCTTTGATCATATTTACCAAGGGCTTCAGCAATTCTGACCACGTCTATATTGGCTTGTATTTTTCATTTTATGTTCTCTCCTGCTTTGTTGGGGTAATTTCATGCATGCTGTTTGCGCAGGAACAGCTTGTGTGTGTATGTATTGGCAAGTCTCTGTTCTTACAATAATAGCCTCAGCATGAATAGCAGATCTATTCCTCCACAACCAAATACATTAAAATTGTCTCATCTGTCACCATGATAAACTATTCGGACAGCTGTCATGATAGAACTATATAGTTCAGTCATTCAATTCTATAAAGTGCAGGGTTATAGGTGATCCTTTACATTCTCTAGAATCTACTAGCTGTCATTTACTACATTACACAAGCTAATTGGTCTCTGTTGAGTCTGCAGCCCATGAGCCTGATGCACAAGAGTTAAATGGTTTGGTTTGGTGTTTGCTATAAGCAAGTATCGCAGCACACTATCAGAAACCCTCCTCCTCCCCAGCTCCAGATGGAGCAGGCTGATAGGTGCTTTACATTATACAGTATATGATGCTATCACATCGTTTACTACATGACACTAGCTGATTGAGTTCAGCTAGCTGAGTTATGTGAGTGGAGTGGAGTGGAGCGGGAGCTCAATACACTCAGCGCCGCTCGCTCAAAATGCCCCTTTGGTAATTTGCTAGTTCTAGAATCTGGTTTCCAGCAGGACTTGGCACCTGCCCACACTGCCAAGGGTACCAAAAGCTGGTTCAATGACCATGGTGTTACCATGCTTGATTGGCCAGCAAACTCGTCTGACCTGAACTCTATAGAGAATCTAGATGAGAGACACCAGACCCGACAATGCAGATGACCTGAAGGCCGCTATCAAAGCAACCTGGGCTTCATTACACCTGAGCAGTGCCACAGACTGATCGACTCCATGCCACGCTGCATTGATGCAGTAACTCATGCAAAAGTAGGCTCAACCAAGTATTGAGTGCATATAAATGAACATACTTGACCTTGAACATACATAAGAAGCCTGACATTTCTGTTTAAAATATCATTTTTTATTGATCTTATGTAATATTCTAATTTTCCGAGACACTGAATTTTGGGTTTTCATTATCTGTAAGCCATAATCATCAACATTTCTAGAAATAAAGGCTTGAAATATGTCACTCTATGTGTAATGAATCTATATAATTATGGGTTTCACTTTCTGAAATGAGTGACAAAAAATATTGACCTTTTTCATGATATTCTAACCATGTGCTAACCAGGACTTGTAATGCACTTGCATGTTGTTGCTCTTTTGCTGGTTTTGATTGCTTCTATAATGCACTCATTTGTAAGTCGCTTTGGATAAAAGCGTCTGCTAAATGACTAAATAAATAAATATTAAACATTTTTTTAGATGTACCTGTAAGCTATATGTCCAGCAGTAGTATGTATTAAATGCTCACAAAAATATGTCTGTATTGCCTGTAGCAAGTCTCTGTATTATCTAGAAGAGTCATGAAACTCTAGATTGCACAGACTGGTAAGTCTTTTACATGTAATCTGATAGCTATCACATAATTTACTACATGACACAAGCTGATTGGTGTCTGTTGCATCTAGGATTGCAAATGGGGCAGATTTCTAGTACCTTTCTTGAAAATTGCCAGGAATTTGTAGTATTGTTTTTGAAAATTTTTGAAATTTTTGGAAAGTATCCAGACATTTTACTGGATATGTTCTGCCTGTTTACATCCCTAGTTGCATCTGCAGCCAGCGAGATTGCTGCTGAACAGTTAAATGGTTTGATTCTGTGTTTTCTGTATCAGAAACCCTCCACCTCCCCGAGCTCCACATGTCTAGATGTGCTACAGGTTATTTAATGTATTACATGCTCACAGGAGCATGTCTGTGGATGTTATGACAGTAGCAAGTCTCAATACTTACTCTGCAACAGCAATAAAAACTGAAATAACAGTAAGAGAGTGAGAGCCAAATGAGAATCGAAACCAGGTGATAAGTCCAGACAGCGAATTGTTGACATCAGACAGGTTGATAATCAGGCAGGCAGAGTGGTTGAAAGTCAGGTAGTGAGGAAACTTTAGGCAGGACTAGTTGATGACAGATAGGGTCATAAATAAGTGGCCAATCCATACAGGCAAATCCAGGGGTCAGAGCCTGGAGGGACAGTCCAAAGGCTGGGATAAACAAGCTGGCAGAGTCCACTGGCCAAACTGAGCTGATGGCTAGAACACAAACAGAGACAGGTCACGATAACTGGACAAGGCAAAACAACTAAAAAGCAAAAGGGCATGGCAAGGGACACAAAGGATGCAACACAAAATGTGTGGCACTAAACAATCAGGAAAATAATGTATAGGAAGGAAATCACACAAGGAACAAGTGAAAATTAACCAAATAAGGACTAAACAAATAGGCATGTTAAAGGGAAACAAGGAGGACACACAAGAGGAGCACATGGGCAACACAAACACAAAGCCATGTGCTCATACATAAAACAAACACTGACACATACAGTCAATAAGGACTGGACTGTGACATAAATGTGTTAGCTTCAATCATTGAGACCCTTATTCAGACTCATTCAAAACTTTCAGATATTGTAGATTATCATTAATGTATTTCCAGACCTTTAGACTTTTTTAATCAAAAGTGGCCATTTTTCATACTTCTATTTAAGAACAGCTTTTGGAATGAATGTAGGTGGACTAAATCTTAGATTCATTCTTTTGTGAGAGTTCAATTACATGGACCATTGTTACTAGTGCAGCAATAGAAACTGCTTTGTGCTTTTGGTGTTATCAAAGTTAAAATATGTCATGAAACAAAGACAAAAAGGTGCGATAAATGTTTTCAATGTGTTTTAGTTTTTTAAGCAATTCAATGGTGTCACATGTGCCGTATTAAAGTGCAATCCACCAAAATTATTATTACATAGAGTACAGAAACTCATTTCAAGGGGTGATAAAATAAGGCTAAAGACTTTATATGTAATCATGCACAATCTGTCATTAACTTTTAGTTAGTTAAGTCTAGTATTATTAGCTTGTATTTATCGTCCCACATAGATGTGTTGGCTTTTTTGTCATAATTTGTCATATTTGTGAGTGAAACAGGATATTTAAAAGGTCATTGAGCTGCATTTGTATACTGTTTCCTGAGGTGCACTTATAATGCTTGTACTGTACATCAAAAACTGTCATCATAGAAATAAATGGCATTGTCTACCCTGATTTCAGTCCTCAGAGTTGAACACTGTTTAAATGGATGGATCATTTCAAACTTCAATGTAAAGACCCACTGCTCTGATTAGCTGGCATCTTCACATCTAAAGTATTATACTTTTACACCTGCCAAGATGAACTAAGAATGAAATGTTGATTATAATATTATATTTAGATCTACTCTCATAAAAGGTTGCAGTGCTGAGCATTGTAGCTGATCACAGTCGTGTCCGTTTAATTTAATGATCTTAATTTATTAAGCACAAATGCTTTCATCATAACTAACACAGTACAAACAATGTAAATAATACATTCATTAAGCATTGTGGTTAGCATCATTAAATATTATAGATGCAGAACTCCATTCACTGATAGACTCGCTCTGAACTTGATCTCAAGATGCATAGACAGTCTGAATTTGTATATTCGTTAAAGATACCTAGTTATATTATACAATTAATTTATTGTGTACATATGTGATATTCTGCTAAACTCTGTCAGATTCACATTTGCTGCTATTTAAGTTGGGAAATGGTCAACAATATTATAACACATCTAATTGTAAGCAGATTGCATAGGGATGACCTTATTCAGAAAGGCACTTAAAATGGGAGATGGGAGGAAAAAATTAATTTCAATGCTTTTGCATTCTCTCAATTATATAGGTGGGTAATTGTGCAGTATATCATGTGTGGGCATCAAGGAGCCTCTATCAATATGCAGGTATTGAAATCATTTTTGAATGCATGCTCACTTTTCACTTCGCGTTTTAATTTCGTGATCATGTGTACTCTGTGGGTCTGTCCAAAACAATACCCTAAAACTTCACAGAGTCCACATTTTGATGCTGTAATTCGACCACAGCACGGCCGAACACCGTGTAACACCAACTACCACAGCAAACCCAACAATGTCTGTTTAGGGCTCTGTAGAATGCATTATTCATTTTTTGTGAATTTCCGAATAAGGTATTCGGCTTCAGGTACATCCATAGTACTGTGTATAATGTAAAATCATATATGTATAAGTATATAGAAATATATAAATAGAAATACTAGAGAGGTCATGGTTATGTGCGAGACATTTCACTCTTGAATGCCTTCGGTGCTCTGTTTATAACTGGTAAACAGGGCCTGGTAAAAAAAAGATTAATTTGTTTGTTGATCCTTTCACTGCTGGACAATGCTCAATACGGATGTAAATGGGGTCTAAAGCTTTTTGGTTTTGTCCGCTTTGGAAAATGCATTTAACTTTGTTTCTGTCACGGTGCTGCACGGGGATCCAGGAACGAGGAGACGAGGATAGAAACAAACAGGGTATTTAATGTCGAACAGACGGAGGAGGCACAGGAACACAGGTAAGAACATTGACATTAACAATAATCCACAGCAAACATGGGGCAGAACCGACTATATAAAGGGAGACATAACTGGAAACACCTGGGACACAATCAAGACACAGACGAAGACTAATCAACTAATGATGGGGAACAGGAAGAACCATATAAGGGTGAGGAGACAAAGGTAGAGGAAGACAAAGTCTGACATTACCCCCCCTTCCAATAAGGCGCGTCGCCGTCTGCATTTACATCGAAAGGGAGGGAGGTGGGCACTCTGGAGGCCTCAAGGACCTGGAGACCGGACAGGTGACCTCCAGGGCGGTGCCCGTTCCGGGACCCATGGCGGATCGGGGACTCAGGCGGCCGCACGGCGGATCCGGGGACTCAGGCGGCCACGGCGGATCCGGGGACTCAGGCGGCCACGGCGGATCCGGGGACTCAGGCGGCCACGGCGGATCCGGGGACTCAGGCGGCCCACGGGCGGATCAGGCGGCCACGGAGGGTCTGGGAACTGAGGAGGCCATGGCGGAGCGGGGTGCTCGGGCGGCCATGGAGGGTAGCCCCCCCCCAAAATTTTCTTGGGGAAGCTCCCCATCCCAGGGGAGCTCAGGAGCCGTGGAAGGCGAGCTGGACAGGGCCCGCGGAGGGAAAGTTGGGCTGGGACGGGACCAGCGGAGCTAAGGGTGAGCTGGATGGGACCAGCGTGGGCCCAGGTGAGCTGGACAGGACCAGCGGAGGCTCAGGAAGCTGGGCACGGGACCAGCGGAGAAGCATGAGGTGAGCTGGACGGGACCAGCGGAGCTAAGGATGAGCTGGACAGGACCAGCGTGGGCCCAGGTGAGCTGGGACGGGACCAGCGGAGGCCCAGATGAGCTGGACGGCGGGACCAGCGGAGGCAATGGTGAGCTGGGCGGGACCAGCGGAGGCCCAGGTGAGCTGGGACGGGACCAGCGTGGGCCAAGGTGAGCTGGGACGGGACCAGCGGAGGCAATGGTGAGCTGGACTGGACCAGCGGAGGCCCAGAGTGAGCTGGGCCGGAACCAGCGGGGGCCAAGGTGAGCTGGGCGGGACCAGCGGAGAAGCATGAGGTGAGCTGGGACGGGACCAGCGGAGCTAAGGATGAGCTGGACGGGACCAGCGTGGCGCCCAGGTGAGCTGGACAGGACCAGCAGGGGCTCTGGAGAGCTGGACGGGACCAGCAGGGGCTCTGGAAGCTCTCGTGGGTGCTCGGGTGGCGCTGACTCTCGTTGGCGCTCGGGTGCCGCTGACTCTCGTTAGCGCTCGGGTGCCGCTGACTCTCGTTGGCGCTCGGGTGCCGCTGACTCTCGTTGGCGCTCGGGTGCCGCTGACTCTTGGCGCTCTGAAGAGCTGGGCCGGAACCAGCGGAGGCATCGATGAGCTGGGACGGAACCAGCGGAGGCATCGATGAGCACTACGAGAGCCGGCACTGGAGGGCGCTGGCGAGAGCAGGCACTGGGCGCTGGCGGTGCAGGCACTGGAGGGCACTGGCGAGGTGCAGGCACAGGAGGGCACTGGCGAGGTGCAGGCACCGGAGGGCACTGGCGAGTGCAGGCACTGGAGGGCACTGGCGAGGTGCAGGCACTGGAGGGCACTGGCGAGGTGCAGGCACTGGAGGGCACTGGCGAGGTGCAGGCACTGGAGGGCACTGGCGAGGTGCAGGCACTGGAGGGCACTGGCGAGGTGCAGGCACTGGAGGGCGCTCTCGAGCAGGCACTGGAGGGCAGTCTCGAGCAGGCACTGGAGGCGCAGTCTCGGAGCAGGCGCTGGATCTCGGCGGCGCTGAAGCGGGCGCGGGCTCATGGCGGCGCTGGAAGCGGGCTGTGGCGCTCGCGGCGGCAGCGGGGCGGCGCTCGGGAATCAGCCGAGACGGCGAAGGCGAGCTGGGCGGGACCAGCGAAGAAGAGCTCCGCAGGACCTGCGGAGACGAAGAAGAGCTGAGCAGGGGCCAGCGGAGACACTCGTGGGCTGGTTTCGACTCGGGACCGGTAACTTCCCAGACACCGGTAGATCCCTCTCTCTCCAACACAATCCTGTAGTGTCTGGGAGATCCATAGGCGCTGGTACTTTGCCCCGAGCCGAAATAGATGGAGGATTGCGCGTCGTGGAGCTCCGTCACCGGCGAGCCCGCAGAATTCCCCGCGAACTCCACAAATGAGAGATCCCGCCCGGATAAGGCGCGAACGCGCGGCGAATTCCATCGTCGTTTAGGGTGGATTATTCTGTCACGGTGCTGCACGGGATCCAGGAACGAGGAGACGAGGATAGAAACAAACAGGGTATTTAATGTCGAACAGGCGGAGGAGGCACAGGAACACAGGTAAGAACATTGACACGCTGACATTAACAATAATCCACAGCAAACATGGGGCAGAACCGACTATATAAAGGGAGACATAACTGGAAACACCTGGGACACAATCAAGACACAGACGAAGACTAATCAACTAATGATGGGGAACAGGAAGAACCATATAAGGGTGAGGAGACAAAGGTAGAGGAAGACAAAGTCTGACAGTTTCTGACTTTTCACTGGTGTACAGTTGGAGGTGCTATTACGTATCTTCTGAAAGAGTAATGAACGTCTTGATCAAAACACAGTGAAGAAGCACCAGACACAAGTCTTCACATACTGTATGCAAGCATATGCATATATAAAATAACGTGATCTTAAAGTATTAAACAGCATATCAATCAAAACTGCGTACGTTACAGAATGAAATGTCGATCCAGGCTGTGGTTTACAACACTGACGGCAACAAAATCAGCAGACTAAATAAATGCAAATAATAAAATGCAACATTAATGAAAAATGCACATTCACTCTCTGAGAGTAGGTGGCACGAATGAACAAGCAGAAATACCGTCGTTACCCCTGTATTCATTTCCATTCATTTCCTTTCCCAATGACTCATAATCCATGTAACGTGTTTGTTCAGTCAATAGCACTTGTGTGCCACACTCTCCGTACTTGAAAAAGTACTGTCAGGCCTAAATTAGACTGGTGTCTCAATGATACAAACAGAAGTGGTCACAAGAGATGCATTTGAAATGCACGGTGGAAAAGTGCATCTTGACTCGCCACTTGTGATAGGATCGTTGACAATGCATCTTTATACCAGGTGGAAATAGAGTATAACATATAACGAGTATAACAAACTGGGCTTTTGTTGAAGCTGTGTCTTTAAAGGCAACACACAACCCTTTTTGTTTGTGTTTGTGCACAATTAAAAATGTCATACAAATATGTCCTCGTGAACTTTTAGCATAAAATGTTATAACTGTCACAACTTTAAGGTAAAAAAATACTTTTTAACCCATGGTTTGTTCTTGAACTGTATTTTTTATTTTATTTTTCACATCAGAGTACTGCAATAAAATCAGTTATGATTGCTATCGGTTATGAATGATGTCATATTGGCTTTCAACTACAATATAAACATGTATGTAAAGGGCAAACAAGATAACAGTGCTTTGAAAGCTATGCATTGTTCCAGTGATTGACAACTTCTGTTCAGTCTGAGTATATCGAACAGATAGACCTGTAGAGATTGTAGCACTGTCACTCTGTCAGCTAAATGTGTCCAAGTGCCAGAGAAGCTTTCTGTCAACCGCACTGTATTCTCTCTGACTCTGTCCACAGACTGTGGAGGAGGTTATTCATCTATTGCTGGAATCTGTGGGTGGTGCAGGTTCTAGTGTGATGGAGTTCGCTCTATCTAAATGTCAATCCTGCTTTGTGTTATAGAGGGTTACTGCATGCCGGAGTGGGATGGCATCGTTTGCTGGCCCGAGGGACTGCCTGGAAGGATGGTGTCCACTGCCTGCCCAAAGTACATGTATGACTTCGACCACAAAGGTGAGCTTGCAGCCGCTGACCTATGGCTAACTGGTACGTGTCTAATGCACACGGCGCTCCCTTAACAATAATGGACAACCTCCAGCATTTGGAAGCCGCCACCTCCAAAATCTGTGCTTTTCTCCTCAGTTGGCACTTCAAATTATTGTCTCGTCTTTCAGACAAACATTTTGGAATATGTCCATACATTTTTACATGCTTGATTTGTATTCATAACCAAAACAGGGTGTGTTTTCATAAAGCAGATGTATTGTGTACCTGGCCAGTGAACTGAGAACTAGCAGTGCTGTTCCGAACTTCATTACATTTATTCATTTAGCAGATACCAAAGTGGCATCCGAGCAAATAATCCGAGGGAGAAAACAATACAAACCAACCCAGGCTCATTGGAAAGGGAAACACAGATACTACGCACCTTACTGCACGTTTTGCTGCAGTTTCAATGTGAAGCGTCCAGTGAGAGGCGCTAAAATACGTGACCATGGCCATGTATTTATTGCATTGGGACAGGCATTGTATTCTGCTGATGCAATCCTGCCATTTTAATTCCTTATATGCACGTTTGAGCTGATCGTCAAACTGTCGTTTCACAGGGTTCGACGTGCTTGACCTCACATGAGCTAAGGACACATGCTGCATTAGAAAACCCATATGTATGAAGCTGTATATGTGATGCTAACTTTCAAAACGATCAGTTTTCAAATCTCACAGCATGTTAAAATAGTTTTGAAATCATAACATAATATTGTGCAAGGAATTGTGTGAAAATTAGGCTTTCTTAGTAAAAGCTCTGGCCCTGTAAATCATACATTGTGAGAAAAGTTTTTCTGCTTCTTGTGTAATTTTCAACTGGAAACTACAGCAAATCGTACGTATAGGTAAATTTTTTAGTTTTGCTGAAATGAAGGAAGAGACACGTATTTCCAATGAGCCCGAGTAGATAGAAAAATTTCTACTGTAGCTTTAAAAATTGTATCCAAGTAGAGTGGTGCAATTCTACAACAGTAGTCAGTGTTGCATATAATGGATGTTATGCAATCAACAATGGAGCTGTTTGTAAATTCATTGATTAAATAATTTATTTCCCGAGAACCTATTTCCTTTGTTTCAAGAGTCATTTCCAAAATCTGAAGAATGAATCCGAATCCGATTTGAACATTTGTTTACAACTCTCACAACTCTGATATTTTCATAATTTCAGTAAAAATATGGGTAGAATTTAGTGACCGGTTTTCACTACAGCATAACACACCTAATGAACTTCTAATTTGCTGCTTATTAATAGTTAGTAAATTAGTTATGTTTAGGTATGAGGTGGATTAATCTAAAATGTGTTTATGCAGAATAAGGCATTAATATGTGCTTTATAAGTACTAATAAACAGCCAATATGCTAGTAACATGCATGCTAATAAGCATCTCGTTAATAGTGAGAATTGTTCCTGATATAATCGGTCTTTAAATAAAGTGTTACCGAATATCCTAAGACGCTGAAATACTCTCATACTTTTTGATGCAAAAAGCACCTAACACATTACTTTCCATAAAAAATATTTTCTAATGTTTACATTTAAATGTTTTAGGCTGTATTTGGTCTATTCTTGAATTAACACAATAATGTAATGCTCTATTGTAATAGGTGAGGTTCTCTAGCATTGGTAATAACAGATTTTGAGCAAATTTGAATGATGGTTCGAACGGCTTTCCAAACAACAAGCGTCCTTGCTAAACAGTGTTTGCAGTAGAGCTTCAGAGATTCATTAATTACACTAGAGACCTGCACATGAAAACACTAATTGGACGTCTTACTCAAATCTGTCCTCAGTGGTGGCTGTTTTTTATTGTATTCCTTTTATCAATAATTTAATCCATATTTGTAGCACTGTTAATAGTGTGTTCCTGTGGCTCAGTGGTAGGGCATTGTGTTAGCAGTGCAAATGTCTTGGGTTCAATTCCCAGGGAACACACATACTGATAAAAATGTAAAACCTGAATGTAAGTCGCTTTGGATAAAAGCGTCTGATAAATGTAAATAGTGGCAAACATTGATCATTTCATACACTGTGGCTCGATCCTGTCAGTCTGATTGAGAAATCAATGCATGCATGTCCTAAATGAAGGCACGGTTGCTTTGTTAGAGTATGTGTTGTGTTGTATCCGCAGGATATGCGTACCGGCGCTGTGACATCAATGGGACGTGGGAGCTATCGTCAAATAACAACAAAACCTGGGCTAATTACAGCGAGTGCGCCAAATACCTCAACCATCATAAACCAGACCAAGAGATGGTAAGACCTTCCACCTACAGTTACTTTTATCAACTGAAGTCAAATTAGCATCCACAAGCATTTTGAATATGCAAATTTGATTTAAAGTACCATCACCCAAAACTTAATATTCTGATCATCTGCTGATTAGTTCAGAATATGCCTCACGTCGTATTCCTCGTGGTGTCTGCTATAAGTGTTTTCTTGCACTTTCTGACTGAACTTGTTTAGTATCCGATTCACTAACTGTGCGTTCACACCGGACGCGGAGAGAGCGTCAAAAGCCGTGTCATAGCTCATTACCATAAAGTTGACCTGATCTCCTCGATGCTCTCATCGTCCAAAACGTGCCGCGCCGCTCTCGCCGGAGCTCGCCGCCGGCTCTCATTGAAAATGAATGACTTCCGGCCACTTTGATGCTCTCGCTGCGTCCGGTGTCAACGCACATAAACTCAGGTTCGGGCTCTAAATTGAACTGTGGCGCTCGGGTCGGGTCGGGTCAGACGATCTCGGGTACGGGCCGGGTTCGGGCTTCAGTTTTGAGCCCGTGCAGACCTGTGGTTTCTATACAAGGATTTAACACAATCAAATTAAGCTGACAAAATGTTCAGCAGTTGTGTTGCTTTAGCTCGTTTTAATTAAATATACTGAACAAGCAGCAAACATATTTTGAATGTATAACCTACTGCCTCATTTGGTAATAACTGCATAATGCAAATTGTGCCGGGTTATTTTTGTGAATATAAACCGTGCTAAATGAGTCATTTACATAGTAAAGTGTGTGTGTGCAGAGAGGAATGACAGTGACATTGGCCATGCTGCACTGGACTGCAGGTGTTGAATACGATGTGTTAAAACGAGTCACAGCTGATTAATGAATTCCCTCTTAGTGTTTAATTTTGATTTGGTCCTCACTCAAAGCTGTCGTGCCTGGAGAAGACATGCAGACTTGGAACAACATGAGAAGACTTAAAAGTAAACCACGCTGTGTGAACACAGTTCATTAGTCATCAATGTTAACACTGAAGTCTTTTGTTTGTTTAGTTTTGTTTAGATTCGTTTCTCTCATCTGTGTGCTTTTCATTTTGGTCTCGACGGGCAAAAAGCTGAGCCGTGGGCTGAACTAATTATCATTTAGATGAGGAATGCACATCAGCTGAAGCCTCGGTGAAAACCTATTCCACTTCACGAGTCTGAACTGCGTTTAATCAATAGAATCAGCATAATCAATGTAGTTCACCAAAACCTTGTAATAGACAACTACTGAGACGCTGTGTAGATACTCTCTCTACCTGCTTGGGTTTGTGTACAATATCCCAAATGTTTCAAAGAATGTTTAAATCCAGAGAAATAACGATATTTTAACTAGTGAAACGGACCGTGTCCATAGTGTCCTTGCGTTTCCTGCCAATGACGTCATACACCCTCGATTTCCGGTTTGTTTTGTAGAAAACATGGAAACCACAAAGATGCTTTAATATGTTATGTGTTTTATTAGACAGATGACGAACGCACAGAGTAGCATTATAACAGATCTTTCACATGTATCTAGTCTGATAAAACAGCACTGTTTACCTCGCATACGCTCGACAGGAGAGGAAAAGCTTGATTGTGGCATAATAAAAGCTCCGCTGCTTTACTCTGTGATAGCTCTGATATATCTACCCCAGGGTAATAAAGTCTAAAAGAGGACATATTTTATGATCATGCCACTCATCTTTAGTTCCACAGTTTGACATGAATAGATTAAAATGAGTACTTTGTCTGTATTATGTGAATTTCCTGATGAAGTGGATCATTAAGGTAATTTGCTCAAATTCAGTTCCTACATTTACTGTAACGCATCATTGCTCATTTCTCATTTGTTCATCCATCATGCAGTTCTGAGCAGGCTGTCCATTTACAATCATTCGTTCTGGATCAATTTATTCACATTCAGAACAATTCTGTCACAAAGGCTTTCCAGATCATTGGTTGCTCGCCGCACAAAAATGATGTTTTTTATTTGCCAGTTTTTTGGAAGATATTTTCCTTTGATCTGTAACACGGTTGGATGAGTGCAGATATCTATATTTTGTTTCTAATCATGTCTTTTTGCTTCCCAAGAGCCACTATTGCAGTTAATGAGAAATGCATCCATGCAAATGAAACGCTTTGGAGTGCAGCGACTCAACAGCGCTGGGTTTGGCCATCGCATCTTATGCTAAATGTTAACAGCTGGCGAATCTCTTCTTCTATCAGCTCCAGATCGCTCTCCTCTAATGCACACCACTGATCCAGCTCGCTCAGTCAGTGCGGTGACGGTCGCCATGTGAACTTGCTCGGCTGCCTACAGCCTGATGTAATGGCAGATGAAAGCGTGGCCGCTTACCGCTCAGCTTTTGGCGAGTCGCTGAACTTCGAGACCGTTTTCACAAGAGGCCGAGAGCAGACACCTTAAGTCACCGGGTGTCAGCTTGCTCTCCAAATAAACAGTTGCACTTCTGGCAGAAAAGCCGCCGAAGGCAGAGATTGGATTGGTCATTCCTTCAGCAGCTCTGCTTTTATTTACTCAGCAAAAGATGCGAACGCTTAAGCTTTGAGTTTAAGCCCAAACAGAAATTAGACACCGCCGGCATGTGTTTTCATGTGGTGTAAATATCAGTGAACACACAGAAACTGGGATTGTTTCAGACAAGCTCATAAAATACTGTGTTGAGATGAAGAAATAATTACAATTTCCAGATTTTGAATTAGTCCAAAGAAAAATAGAAGACGTGCTTTTAAAAGCATGCGAGGGCTGCCAGTGTTATGGGGTCACATTCATATCATTTTGTACAAAATACTTCCTGGGATGCACTTATAATTTTTGAAGGATTTTTTTAGCAACAAAAACCATCATTTAATCGTTTAAAATCATTAAAAATCAAAGTATAGCTCTACGCATTGATCATTGCAATCATGTCTGTTGAGCAAACAAATTCAATGAGCTTTCTTAATTTCTGCACTCTCATGAATGCTTTCATCATAATTAACACGGTGCAAGAACGTGAATAAGAGATTCACTGAGCAGTGCAGACAGTGGGGGTTTGGCCAGAGTGGCTTTGTTTTCTTTCCGTAATTAATTTAATCACGATTTAACCCATATTATTTACATATAGCTTAAATATATTTCAAAATGTACAAAAATAAAAATGGCCCAATTTTGTATTAAATATGTAAATATATTATTGATGTATATGTCAATTCTACCCATTTGTAAAAATATAAATATATATTTAACAGCATAAAAGCACACTGTAGTTATGTTTTTCATCCACATTTGATTTTAACCTAAATGTAGGATACTGTAAGATTGGAAATGTATTTTCCTGCCACTAAAATACACTTTGAAATATACTTTGGTATCTGTGGATTAAAACATAATATATTTTCACTTTTAAATTTAGATTTAATCGAGCTTCACTGTTTATAACATGTATTTAGCACAGTTTATTCATTCATTCATTTATGCTGTATAAGATATAACAAGGTTGCTTATATTCTGCAGCATTGCTGACGAATTACGACTACAAATTATTGCACATTTAAATTATTGCACAAATGATGTATTCACATAGTTAAACAGTGATAAAGAGGATGACAGATAAAATGTCCAGGCGTCACTGCTAAGATCAGGCCCTTTCTTTCGGACCATGCTTCGTTGTTCAGGCTCTTGTTCTGTCCAGGCTGGACTATTGCAACGCTCTCTTGGCAGAACGCATCACACCTCTGTTTGTGGATTTGCACTGGATAACAATAGCTGCTTGCATAAAATTCAAGGCATTAGTGTTTGCCTACAGAAGCACCCCTGACTCTGCACATCTTTACCTAAACTCAGTACTTCAGACTTATGTGGCTCTAGAAGCCTGCGTTCTGCAAGTGAACGGCGCTTTATTGTTCATCCCAAAACCACTTTCACAGGCTTTTACATTAACAGAGTCCTCACCCATCTTCAAGAAACGGCTAAAAACACATCTCTTCCATCTCTATTTGATCCTCTAACTCTAGCACTCTCTATTCTAATTCTATTCTTTGAAAAAAGAAAAACTTTCTCTTTTACACTTGCAAAAAGCCTAACACTCGCTTCTCAATTCTTTTTACGTGTACTGCGTTAAGTTATTTGAGACGTGTTCTAGCGCTTGTCTATCATTGCTCTTTTGTTGGTTTAGATTGCTTCTATTGTCCTCATTTGTAAGCCGCTTTGGATAAACGCATCTGCTAAATGACTAAATGTAAATGCTAATTGCAGCTATTTCATTTATGTATTTATTTGTTCAATTGTCACTCCTAATACATGTTCAATATATGATTTGATTATGATATGATTTTCTTGCTTGAACAGTAAGACCTACAGCTGTTTTCCGTTCTGTTCCCGGTGCTGTTATTTGTTAGCTCTTGTTCTCACTTTATAATTTGTGTCTTTATTCTCAGGAGGTTTTTCACAGACTGTACCTGATCTACACGGTGGGCTACTCCATCTCTCTGGGATCACTTATGGTGGCGACATTCATCCTAGGATACTTTCGGTAAGAAATACCCGCCTCATTGTTTTCACAGAAAAGATTGACGAAGCCCTTCACAATCTAAAAAAGCAATTTAAGGGCTTTTTCCTCAGTCTGGGGCTGTGCAGAAATGATAACATCAAACAAGACATCTATGCATAAAATATTCTGGCGTTGCCTTTTTACTTGTACTCTGTGATTCATAGAGTTATTGCATTGAACGTTCACAGCTTTAACACAACCACTGTTCCTGCTGAACAGAACAATTTCACAGAAATTTCAGTGATTCAAGACCATAAATTATCTTTTTTTTTTTTAAAGGATAAGTAGTACTTTTTGTCGATTTGTAAAAAATTAGGCATAGACTAAATCAGAATTGCGATATATAAACTTGCAAATGCATGAAAAAAATCAGAATCGCAAGGTATAAATTGAGCATTTCTATCTTAAATTCTAACTGTTTCTTGTAATTGCACATTGATATCCAGCATTTTATTTCTTTCCTCACAATTGCGAGTTTATAATCTGCAATTCAGACTTTCTCTTGCAATTGTGAGTTCAAATCCTGCTATTTTCACTTTTTCTTGCAAATTGAGAGTTCAGTTGCTTGTCCTCCACAGCATTTGCTGCTTAAATACTGCAATCTGTCAATAAATACAAAGACAGTTGGATTGCTTAAACACCACAGAAGTGTGAAATTGCTCTTAATCAGGGTTCTTAGGCTACAATCTAAATACAATACACATGCCCCATTTTGTTGATAGATTTGTTTACTTGATGCAAGTTTTATGATATCCACATTTATCAAATACTCCAGCTGGATGTCTGCTAGCTGCCGATGTTTACATACTGCTTTGATGGAGAAATGATTTACAATAAACTAAATGACTGAGTCTTTGTATGTTGAGTTGATGTGCGCTTTTATGGTCATGAGACCATAGAATAATTTTTGTGTAAATAATTTGTAAAACCCCATTTTAGTAATACTTAACAGGTTTATTGTAACTTATAAATCATTAGAAAACTATTAGTTTATTATAGTTAATTCATAGTTTATTGTCCCTGCATTGTTAATACATTATTGTGCTACAGTATGTACAAATAATGAGTTCCTCATTCATCATCCTAACTGATAAACAGTATTTAAACCAGTAGTAAAACAGTTGTTAATGGTTATCAGGAGTAATTAGTTATCACTGTAGATTAGATCGTGGAAAATACTCAATTGAAAGCATCTTTATCAGACATTACTTGCTAATTGCATTAATACAAAGTGAAGAGTTCAGATGCGAACGCCTCTAAGAGCCATTTGAAATGTTCTTCTAAAATGAGCATTTCATCAGGTGTGTAGGTTCATTAATTTCACTTTAATGGCCATTAATAGGTTATTTTAATTGCCATCAAAGTGAGAAAAACTGAATATAAGGAAGAAGTCCGCACACTGAAAATAGCTGCTCCAAATTAATTTATTAATAGCAACGTTTTGACCCACTGGTCTTCATCAGGCATAACACCAATGTAGAGTAAAGTCAACTTTAAATAGAAACAGGTAATCACCTCAATTAGGCCCACACACAAAAAACATGTGACAAGTGGTACAGATCATGTGACAAAAGATTATTCACTTAAAAAAACTGAACATAAACATAAGAGTCCGAATCAAATGTGAAATTATGATTATGTGAGATTATGATTGTGATTAATAAATAAAAATTGATTAATTTGTTATTTTTAATCGATCAACAGCACATATATATACTTAAACTATATATAAATATATATATATAATTAATACTTTATTTGCTGTATACCAAATTTGACCTAAACTGTCATATTTGATGTATGAATGGCACGTTCTGCTCGTGTTTCAGGAATAAGGCAAAATGGTTTAGGAGTTAATGTTTTTGCAAGTGTGAATAAATAATAGTGAGTTCAATAAAACGTTGTGTTTTCCAAACGAACGGCATCAAATGAATGTTTCTCTAATAGTTCACCCAGCGTGTGTGCTGGCCCCTTTTCAATATTAAGACATATGAGTGCATTTATTACTTTTGCGTTCAATCGTTCCATATTCATTGCTAATTAATGCAAAGAGGTTCCCTTCGTTATTTATCTAGTGGGCTTATTCAAATAAAGGGTCGGGTCGTGTGCTGAACGAGCTGCTGACAGGTACCAGATTAGCTTGACGCGGCTCCAGTGCTCCGTGTTTTTAAGGGCACTAGGAAATGCAGGTCAGGAAAATGACTTTAATAAGGGCTTGTTTGGGCCGTTGCTGATCCGCTGCCAGCGTTTCCATGCTCTGCACTCACAGTGTCAGTAGTATGGTCACAGGTGCATGGGCTCCAGGACATCAGCCATGCGGCACGGTGACTCACGAACATTAGCTCCAGTGTTTGAGGCACGCTTCGAGAAGCCAGGATCTACACGGATCGGCTCTCCAGAGCTTCCCGATCAATAGTTCCCAATGGGACTGTGGTTAAACAGCAGTTAGTGTAATGACGAGGAGGCAAGCGATTCCACACAGCTGCTCTAAACCTCTCCAGAGGAGCGAGGGGAATAACAAACATAAACCCCAAAGGTTTCATATTTCAACATGCCTGGTTGAAAAAAAGAGACCGGACTGAACACATGAAGTGTGCATTTTCAGAGAATTAGTAAGAAATGACATGGATACTGATCACAAAAGAACATGACAACTGTACAGTTCAGTTTGTTGCTACGATGACAAAAAGGTTTAAAAGTTAAATGTTTAGCCTTAGTGATTTAACAATGCTCGTCAATGTCAAAATGATCAGGATGGTCAATTCAATTAAAGTAGAATTTTAGAAAGTGTCCATTTTAAGGTTAAGAGAATTTGAGGTAAGATGAAAGTAGTAAAACATCTAATGTTTGAACTGTTTTATGACAGAAATGTTAAACAGCTGTCAGTAATATCCAGTGATGCAAACTATTCACCTTGTTTTTTAATTCAAATTTCAACGTATTGAATTGAAAATATGGTATCATTTACATGATTTATGTAGTTCCTGTCTGAATGTGACGAGACAATGATTTTTTTGCATTGTCTACACACTGGGCATACAAATAAGAGATGCTATAAAACAAACTGGACGTGGTTGTGGCCTTGGTTGACTTTTTAAGTGGATTTAGTTTGTTTAGCCATTTTTGTACCATCCTTAATAGAAACCAACTTTTATTAATCTAATTTCTCCTAGACCTTTCTGTAACACTAGATTAGGGAGCACATATTCTCTATTAGCTGTGTTTTCCCTCAATAAACTCTTAATTTGTACCAATTGGTTTATAAATAAGGTGTTGTTGTAGTTGTGTTTAGGTATGGGCTGGATTTAAGGGATCTAGAATATAATCATGCAGAATAATACATTAGTATGTGCTTTAAGTACTAATAAACAGCCAATATATGATAGTAATTTGCATGCCAATAAGCAACAAATTAATAGTGAATAGCATTCCCTAATCTACAGCGCTAGTACAGGGTTCTGACGGCCATGAAAAACCTAGAAAAATCATTGAATTTTAAACATGTGTTTCCAGGCCTGGAAAAGCCATGCAAACGAAATCTTAAAAAGGCATGGAAATAGCCTGAACATTTGTATAGTCAATATAAAATCGTCCAGTTCTTGTATTTTGAAGTGTTTCTTTAGCAAAAAAAAAAAAAAGTGTGACTGTTTTCTGAGTGTGACAAAAAATTGTTTTATAAATCCATATGCAGTCACCTAGGATCTTGATATAAAAAGGTCAAACCCCATGATAAGCTTTAACAACACATCTAAGACCTTATTCTATCATTTAGGGCAATCAAACTAAACCACTACTTATGCCACCTACACACTGCATTATTTTAGCCCTAATTTTCCTCCCAGAGTTTGAGATTGCCAACAAAATCACAAAATCAGATGCAAAACAGTGCTTGTTCACATGAGCGTGTTGTGAACTTGGTTCTTCTAAAGTGTAGGAAACTCAGAAGAGAAGACCAGGAGACTTCGGGTTGGATCGTCAGCAGGATTCTTTATTGAGAACACAAGCTGTTGGTATCTGTAGTCATCGAAAATCTCAATCTCAAGTAACTTTACAAGGTCTTATAGGCATTTTTGGAGGAGGGACTTTTAGAGGTGGAGACAAATTCAAACAACGCATGCAACTGAGGGAGGCGTTGGTTTGTTACCAAACTTCCCGTGGTTCTAATCTCATCAACATAATAGTTTTTCAAATGCATAGACACTAATCCAATCAACCTAGCGATTCCACGTCTGGGCCAGGGGGCTCCGAAAGATAGACACTAATCCAATCAACCTAACGAATCAACGTCTGGGCCAGGGTTTCTTTGAATCTCTGCCAATCAACATGACTTGATTGAGACAAAGCACAGTTATACATTGAGTCAGGAAGTGAATAATAAGAATCTAAATTAAACATTTAAATACAATTTGTAATCCCACAAGCGACAAACGCTATGTTTGAATTATAAAAGCCTTGACCTGAGAAAAGATTATTCACAACGGTCGACAGTTTTTTAGTGTGAAAAGAACAGCAATCCAATTACTTTTGCACTTACTGTTGATCTGCACTTCCTGTTTACAAACATTGATCGTTTACAATATTGTCATATCTGTAGTGTTAACATGATATATAAATATCATGGTTATTATCAATACATATTTCGATAGCTCCCAACCACTCATTAAATCATACAATCAATCATAATAATACGGACAATTAATTTTGATTCCATGTTGTCTTTTAAATATCACACACAATCTGTGGTGATTTTCTATTTTTGAAATTGTTCTCTTATAGCACAAATTGATCAGTGATTCTCATGAGTTGATCTTGTGTGCTATCTGTGTTGAATGAAAGGGGCATTTTAGTGCAGACATTTAGGTGCCTGTAGTCTTTTAGTTGACATCAATACTGTATCATTTTGAGACAAAAGTGCCCTATAACGTTAGCTCCGATGGCTAATGTGATCTCATGAATAAACATACAGTATGCATTTGGCTCGAACCATACAGGATGGAGATGTTGGCATTTTTACAAATGAACAACTGCAGAAATGTACAAATGTTTATGAATCTTTTCAGGTTTATTGAATACTGAATTGAGTTGGGGATATCCATACAATAGTATATTATAACTAAAACATTTGTCACTGTGCATATTTACATTATAAATGTGCATTATATTATACATTTGTATGTTATTGTTATGTGGTTAGATTTAAGGAGAGGTGGCTGAAGGGCAAACTTTAATATACCTGCACAAATATATTTACAGTGTATTATAAGGGACTTGGTGTAGATTTGTTAATGTTAACAGCTGTAGTGTAAATAGTACTTACAAACACTTATGAATTTTCATGAGATCAGGCTTAAACATAATTTATTTCAGAGGACTGCAACAAATCTGGAGGAGATTTTACTTAATAGACTTGCTCCGGTCAAACTAGTTTGAGAGAGTGTAGACAAACCGAAGGGAATTCGGGAAACACATGCTTGCAATTTTGTTTTTATAGCTTACTTTTTGAGGCCTATGTTTTCAACATTTGTGCTTTCTGAACCTTTTAAATCCAAAGAATGTGTTACAGTCAGCGGCAGACTCATCTGGCTGTAATTAAGATCAGTATTGTTCTTCTAGCCTCTGTGAAATGGCAATGGAGAGCAACTAAACACACACACACACACACACAAACAGCTCCAAGTATCTGCTATTGTACGGTACTAATCTGCAAAATTCTGGTCTTTGATTTCATGTACCTTGATACCTCACACTGTTTACACCTAATTATAAAATAACCCCTGTTTGACTTAATTTCTCTTTTTTATCTTTCATTCTTCAGGCGGCTACACTGCACCAGAAACTACATCCACATGCACCTGTTTGTATCGTTCATGTTGAGGGCCATTAGTATATTTGTGAAAGACGTGGTGTTGTACTCTGGTGCCGCTCTGCAGGAAATGGAGCGCATCACTGTGGAGGATCTCAAATCCATCACAGAAGCCCCTCCTGCCAACAAAACCAAGTTTGTAAGTGCAGCACACATACAATCATATATATCTAGTAAAGTCCATTACAGAGGAATCTCACATTGTGTTGTTGCCATAGTACAACCCGAATTCCGGAAATGTTGGGACATTTGTTAAATTTGAATAAAATTTAAACTAAAAGACTTTGAAATCCCATGAGCCAATATTTTATTCATGGTAGAACATAGATAACATAACAAATATTAAACTGAAAAGTGTTATGCACAAAATTAGCTCATTTCAAATTTGATACTTGCTACAGGTCTCAAAATAGTTGGGACGGGGGCATGTTTACCTTGGTGTAGCATCTCCTCTTCTTTAAAAAAAATTTGAAGATGTCTGGGCATCAAGGTTGTGCATTTCTGGAGTTTGGGTGTTGGAATTTGGTCCCATTCTTGCCTGATAGAGGTTTCCAGCCGCTGAAGAGTTTGTGGTCATCTTTGCCGTTTTTTTCCTGTTTAATGATGCACCAAATGTTCTCTATAAGTGAAAGATCTGGACTGCAGGCAGGCAAATTCAGCATCCGGACTCTTCTACTACGAAGCCATGCTGTTGTAATAGCTGTAGAATGTAGTGCATTGTACTACTGACATACACGTCATCTGGAGGGGAGCATATGTTGCTCTAAAACCTTTATATACCTTTCAGCATTCATAGTGCCTTCCAAAACATGTAAGCTGCCCATACCTTATGCACTTAAGCACTCCCATAGATGCTGACTTTTGAACTGAACGCTGATAACACACTCCCTCCTCTTTAGCCCAGAGGACACGGCGTCCGTGATTTCCAATAAGAATGTCAAATTTGGACTCGTCTTAACATAGAACACTTTTCTACTTTGAAACAGTCCATTTTAAATGAGCCTTGGCCCAGAGGACACGAGGGCGCTTCTGGACTATGTTCACATATGGCTTTCTTTTTGCATGATAGAGATTTAGTTGGCATCTGCAGATGGCACGGCGAATTGTGTTTAACGACAGTAGTTTCTGGAAGTATTACTGGGCCCATTTAGTAATGTCAATAACAGAATCATGTTGATGAGTGATGCAGAGGCGTCTGAGGGCCCGAAGACCACGGCATCCAATAAAGGTCTTCGGCCTTGTCCCTTACACACAGAGTTTTCTCCAGTTTCTCTGAATCTTTTGATGCTGTTATGCACTGTAGATGATGAGATTTGCATAGCCTTTGCAATTTGACATTGAGGAACGTTGTTTTTAAAGTATTCCACAATAATTTTATGCATTATTTCACAGGCAAAAGTCAAAGTTAATAATTGTTAATAGTGAGAACTGGTCCCTAAACTAATATGGGACCATTCATTGTTTACAATTTGTTTTAGTTCTTTTTACCTTCATATATCTCTCTATGTTGTGTCCATTGAAAATGTTGCACCAGGGGACTTAGAGAAATGGCATCTCATCCTCTCTTTATACTTCTAAATGGCTGGTGTGACAATAAAGCTCTCTTGAATCTTGAATATAAAACGGTGCCAACACCAAATCCTCAGAATCTTTCTCATTCAGACATTTTTCAACCGATGGACAAGAAGCCTTAGAATATCTTGAAACCTTCTGTGGGAAACAACATCCAGTGATCCAGTCATTATCCTTCTGTGATCCATTGAGGAAGAGTACTGATACATTCTCTCATGGACTCGCTGATTCAAATGTCAAGCTGCGAGTGGCCCGAATGTAAGGGTCCCTCTTCCAATCATCTGGCATGAGAGCTGTCTTTTCTCCCTTTGGGAGATTCCACACGAAAGCTGCTTTTGATGTGATAGTTGCCCTCACTGTGAGGGAAATTATTCTCAGGATGCTGCTGTCTAAGCTTGCTCTTGTTATGGAAGACGAGCTTGCTTCATAGGTAGTCCGGCTGCTTTCATTTTCCTGTTCTCATGAACTGCAGAGGAAGAGCAGTCGAGCCATGAAGTAGAGCAAGAGGCTTTAAGTGAAGAGCTCACATCAGCTCAGGTTCGTTGTGCTCCTCACTCCCCCAGTTTTGCATCATACCACATTATTTTAATTTGAGCTGATCTCCACCCCTGCTTGGGAGATTGTGATTTGGTCACATTTGGCAGATTGGGTGATGGGGATGATGCCATGTCACTGGCAACCTGACAAGAAAATGTTATCCAGTATGGCAGTCCTCATCAGAGTGAAGTGGAGGACTTGAGAAGCTGACACAAAAATATCCTGCATTTACTAAGCAAAGCTTTCGACAAGCTTGGCCTTGAGTGGTCCCTTTAGGTTGAATCTGTTCATAGCCATTTGGATGAATGGTTTTTGCAGTGGGGCTACCACCACAGAGCCACCTCACAGAGATCTGCTCCATTCTTCCTGGAGGTGCACAAAGAAATGACAAAAAGCTGTATTGAATTTGTGCCGCACTTTTACGATGCTGAATGGCACTGTATGCTGGGGCTATGACAATAGACATGGACAAGAATGATTCAAACCTGGAGCATTAGTGTTGCAACTGACAAGGATGACAACGCAGTCTATCGGCAATGGGGAGTATCTACCCTTTCGCTAGATAATACCTTTATTCCTCGGCTGGGTTCGTGTAGAGCCCGTTGAAGCTGCATTGAACCTGCAATTTGGACCTTCAACCCATTGATCTCCATCGCCTATATCAAGAAAACTACTTAAATGTTATCCTCAAAAATCGTAATTTCTTTTCAACTAAAGAAAAAAGAAAGACTTGAACAACTTGGATGACATGGGGGTGAGTAAAAAGCAGGTTAGGCGATTTCGTAAAGGCTAGCGATAGCAAGTTAGCTTTGAAAGCAAGTTCTCCACCTTCCCGCGTCATCCCTCTGCAAAGCCACGCCTCCTACAAAACACATGAACGCATTCTGTCAGAGCAAAGACTAACCTGAGACACAACGAGAGACCGTGTTGGTGCAGGATTGAATACAATGCTGTCAGGTTACCTCATGTCTCATTCACTGCTGAGAAAACATTACAGTACAAAGTGCATAATATTACAATGATAGCGCCTTTCGTTCTCACTGGAACACGCTGATGACATATCATGTCTGTGCAAACAGGGTGCGCAGAAGTGTGCAAATACATATTTGACAGGCAGACAGGACAGCCTATCATAATGTTCAGGCAGAAGTTGTTTGGGTCCTATGCCTTCCACAGATGATATAAATACATTTAGACCACTTAACTTAATAAGTGCCATCGAGATGTGAAGAGACTTTCAACAAGCATAAAAAAAATGTTTCTGAACCAAATCACCTACCCTGCCTTTAACTGCTGCTTGTATTTTTATATATACTTGTGCATCTTCTGTATGGTGTCAGCAGGGGTCACCACCTCAATGTTTTGTGTAAAATATTCTTCCAAGGCACCACTCTGTGAGCTGGGTCAGTTCTATGCAGATAATGCAGCATGATTGGACACTGTTCCCCATATCCATGCAATGAATCCATGCAATGAACCAAATTCAAAAGGGAATATCTGTGTTGACTCTCGTAACTTCAGTTCCCAGAGATGAGGGAATGAGACATTGCGTTCAATGGCTGCTATTGTACTTTAACTATCAGTAGAGCTGCCAGTTATTACTGAGTCATTTCTGAGGATTTGGCACAGCTTTATGTTGGGTGAGAGTCGCTTCCATTTGGAGCGCTTGAACAGCATTGGCCAGTCCAAGACACTAGTGTGATTCAATAGGCCAGCAGTATTTTTGGAGAAAGGTAGTTTCCCATAGTGCTAGCTACTGATGCCATGTCTCGTTTCCTCATCTCAAGGCATAGAGGCAGCCACTCACAGTATCTTTAGAAACTTGTGTCCTTCTCTATTAACTATACATTTAGATTTTTACCAAAACCAAATTAAGATGATATAAGCACACATGCCTCTAATCAATATGTGTTGAATCGATTTTTCTTTACCCTTCAAGATTGGCTGTAAGGTGGCTGTCACTCTCTTCTTGTACTTCTTGGCGACTAATTATTACTGGATTCTGGTGGAAGGCCTGTACCTGCACAGCCTTATCTTCATGACCTTCTTCTCAGACAGGAAGTACCTTTGGGGCTTTACTCTGATTGGCTGGGGTGAGTAAACAATCTTCTTCATTTAAACACATTCACAACAGTAGGGCATAATTATTTGGCTTCCGGCTACAGACACCAAATCATACAAAATATTTAATTAATGCTTTCTTCGAACATCTTATCCAGTTAATTTGAAATAGGCTATACATTTGACAGATTTGTACTCTTACTCTTTGAAGAAGAGCAACAGTTACTTTGAGGTATCGCTGATAGCGCAGCACAGTGGCATGTGTTTTTGGAGACAGCAGCAAATGTGTCTGCTTTTCTGGATATACTCTGGACTCCACGGCTCCTGCATTGTACACACTGTGCAGAAAGTTGAACATGCACAGCGCATACAATGTGGATGCTGTGGAGCTAAACCACTTCTCTGTTGCTAATACCAGTGTTGCAGAGCCAAGGCTCAACTACACATTTTTCTGCTGGGCCAGTACTTCAGACTTATATACTGTGAATGCTTTGATAGCATTGTCACCACCAACTCAACAATGCAATGCAATGCATTGAAATATTTGTATGTATTATTATTATTAATTGCAATACAAGAACAGTAGAATAATACAATTATTTATTAGTTTAATTACTTGCAATAATCACTGTAAATCATACATGAAGGTCACTAAGTGTTTAATTAAACAGGTGTACCTGCGATGTTTGTGACCATCTGGGCCAGTGTGAGAGCCACTCTCGCTGACACCGAGTAAGTGTTAGTGTTTGAAATCTTTTGCCAATGTGTACATTTAGACAGGAATGCAATATTAATTCAGCATGTGGAACAAATAACATATTCTCAATGTGGTAAATAATGTATGCACGCGCAGGACTTTAGCAAACATTTCTCTAGATATAAAACACAGTATCTTTGTATACTATCTATGAAATATTAATAGGATGTCTGGATTGAGCTTTCTAAAAGTGACTGATCTGGTTTATGATCTACAGGTGCTGGGATTTAAGTGCAGGAAACCTGAAATGGATAGTGCAGATCCCGATTCTGACAGCAATTGTTGTAAGTTTCCATGAAAAAGATATTCATAAGTAGTCATAATTATTTATATAAATGTTTTTAGATTTTAAAATCATGAGAAGTGTAAGCCGAGTCAACTGTGTACAAATTTGACAACGTTTCGTTGAACTCATGTGTGTCTCAAGTAAATTGCAAATATTGTATTTAATTGTCTGCCATATCCTTTAATGTAAATGCAGTTATTTCATCTGTCTGTTAGTTATGTATCAATTATTATCTATTAAATTAATGTATATACTTTTTCCCCAAAGGTCAATTTTTTGTTGTTCCTGAATATAATTAGAGTCTTAGCAACAAAACTCAGAGAAACAAATGCAGGAAGATGTGACACCAAACAACAGTATAGGTAAGAGTTTTTGTTTTGTTTTTAACATTTCAACATCTGAAATATACACTAATATTTTAGATTTGTATGTTTTTGAAAGAAGATTCTTATGTCCACCATGACTGCATGTATTTGATCAAGAATACAGTAATACAGTATACAGTAATAATAATAATATTTAAAATAACTGATTTCTATTTCAATATATCAAAAATTAAATATCTTTAATTTATTACATATGATTTATTATTTTTTATTTATTAATATTTTATGTATTAATTTATTTGTAATTTATTTTTTTATATTTAAAAATATTTAAAAAAAAATTAAGTAAAGTGTCAAGTGATCCTTAAGAAATCTTTCTAATTTGCTGAAGTGGAACCCCCCTGTATTTGAAATAGAAACCTTACTGAATAAAAATGCCTATTACTTAATAAAATAAAATCCTACTAACCCCAAACACATGCTTTGGTTCTTCATCTTTTTCTTCATGCCACAGAAAGCTGTTAAAATCGACGCTGGTCCTGATGCCGTTGTTTGGGGTTCACTACATTGTGTTCATGGCGATGCCCTATACAGAAGTGTCTGGGGTGCCATGGCAAATCCAGATGCATTATGAAATGCTCTTTAACTCATTCCAGGTAATATTTCAGAAACTATTTAGACAATTAAAATTGTACAAAGACACCAAAATATTTGACTATTACTTTTATAATTCCAGGGATTCTTCGTTGCAATTATATATTGCTTCTGCAATGGAGAGGTAAGAATGAACTTGTATTTAATTGTTTATAATGAATTATTTTCACTGTGTGAATCACTTCGCTTATGTCGGCACATTCTAGACAGGCTGTCAGGTTAGTTTTGTGTTTTAGTGGTGGGGATTGTTTTAAATAGCATTAACCTGCAATACTGGAGACTACAGATGCAGGACTACAGTCATAGGACTGTTGTTTGTTAGTAATAGCACTTTATACAATTGTATAGTGCTTACTATTAAATGAATTATTAAGTTTCAGAAACAATTTACTGCTTTAATCATTTCATTTAATTGTTATATTCTCCTAAACAACCCCCATCCTAAACATAACTGTTGGTAACACTCTTAAAATATTTGTTAGATCATGTTATTTCTTTATTAATGATCCTACATCGCTATTTTAATATTAAAATGAATCGGTATGTGTAGAAATTTACACAGCAATACATTTACAAAATATTTAAAATTCTTAGTTCATGTTAACTAATGTGTTAATGTATATGTAACTATATTGCAGTGTTACTGATACATTAAAAATTAATAATTCAATAATTCAATATTATATACCCTATAATAGCATGTACTTTCCCAACTAAACCTAAACTAACGTTTCTTCACTGAATAGTAACAATGACCTTTTTTTGTTCTCTTTCTCTGTCTCACAGTGCATTCACTGGTGATTTAAATGCATTGTTCTTAACAGCTATATTTATTGATTGATGCATTTGTTTGATCAATGGCACACAAGAGATTTTAAGGCCCTTTTTCCCCTTATTTAAGTACAAACTGCTGTTTTATTAAAGCCAAATCTGTGATTACCTCTGGCTGAATCCTGTTATTGTGTCCATAAACATATTGCAGTTCATTGTACTCTAGTGTGCTGTTGTCAAGAGCATTAATGACAATTAATGGGTTCATTTAAGTGACTGTGAAGAAGCAGTAAATGTGTAGCTTAAAAAGGGAAAGAATGTGTATCTCCTATTTCCAGAAGAAAAATCACTAGGCTTGACCAGAATATGAGCCTTTGAGAAAACACTGTCATTATTATTTGCGGGTATTTATAGAATAATTTAGAAAAGGAGTAGCATTAACCTGCAGTACTGGAGACTACAGATTCAGGACCACAGTACAAACTTTATACAATGTTATAGTGCTTACTATTAAATTAATTATTAAGTTTCAGAAACAATTTAATGCTTTAATCGTTTCATTGAATTGTTATATTCTCCTAAACAACCCCAATCCTAAACATAACTGTTGATAACACTCTTAAAATATTTGTTAGATCATGTTATTTATTTATTAATGATCCTACATCGCTATTTTAATATTAAAATGAATCGGTACTGTATGTGTAGAAATTTACATAGCAATACATTTACAAAATATTTAAAATTCTTAGTTCATGTTAACTAATGTGTTAATGTATATGTAACTATATTGCAGTGTTACTGATACATAAAAAATTAATAATTCAATAATTCAATATTATATAACCTATAATAGCATGTACTTTCCCAACTAAACCTAAACTAACTTTTCTTCACTGAATAGTAACAATGACCTTTTTTGTTCTCTTTCTCTGTCTCACAGTGCATTCACTGGTGATTTAAATGCATTGTTCTTAATAGCTATATTTATTGATTGGATGCATGTGTTTGATCAATGGCACACAAGAGATTTTAAGGCTCTTTTCCCCCTTATTTAAGTACAAACTGCTGTTTTATTAAAGCCAAATCTGTGATTACCTCTGGCTGAATCCTGTTATTGTGTCCATAAACATATTGCAGTTCATTGTACTCTAGTGTGCTGTTGTCAAGAGCATTAATGAGAATTAATGGGTTCATTTAAGTGACTGTGAAGAAGCAGTAAATGTGTAGCTTAAAAAGGGAAAGAATGTGTATCTCCTATTTCCAGAAGAAAAATCACTAGGCTTGACCAGAATATGAGCCTTTGAGAAAACACTGTCATTATTATTTGCGGGTATTTATAGAATAATTTAGAAAAAGGAGTAGCAACTTGTTTTAAGCAATGGGGAGATTACTGATACCGAATTACATAACAAACATTTGGTAACACTTTATTTTAGAGTATCTTAACTAGTTGCTTATTAGAATGCATAGTACTTGAATATTAGCCTTTTACTAGTACTAGTTAAGCAAATATGAATGCCTTATTCTACATGACCTTATTCTACATCCCTAATCCTACCCAATACTTAAATTTAACAACTACTTTACTAACTATTGATAAGCAGAAAATTAGGAATATATTGAGGGAAAAGTCGTAGTTAATAGTGAATAAGTGTTTCCTATTCTAAAGTGTTACCTTCCCTTTCAGTCGGTCAGTCTAAATCACATTGGTGACCGACGAATTTGGATCTCACTTTGAGAGACTACAAGTGCATCTCAATAAATGAGAATGTCGTGGAAAGGCTCATTTACACAAGTTTCACAATTTGAGTTGAATTACTGAAATAAATGAACTTTTCCACGACATTCTAATTTATTGAGATGCACCTGTAGTCTACTTTGAGTGTAAACTAAACGAGCCAAAGCACATTGAATCCAGCTGCCGCTGTTCACAGCGCGAGTATAAATAGGCAGCAGGCGCAACGTATACCAGCTTTTTGCTTCGGAGCCAGTTGAGCTGTCAACGGAACGTGCTTGGTCCTCTACAAGGAGCGTACCAGCAGTATCCTTTGGTGGTCCCCCTGAAAATCGAATGTTGATCGCTGCATCAGAGGGTGAGCCAGAGCTTTCTGGAGAGGAAGATTTGGCTGTGATGCCGCCCTCCGGGACGGTAGCAATGCCTGGGTCGGATCCGAAATGACGGCTATGCCTTCCCGTTCTCAGCGTCTTGCCTTTCTTCCCGGAGGTGCATGAGGAGCTTACCAGGTCGTGGACGGCACCTTTTACTGCCAGAAACCAACCTACTAGCTCCTCCTCCCTCACAACCCTCGACGGTGGTACAGCTAGGGGTATACGGGGGTCCCTCAGGTGGAGCGATCGGTTGCGATGCAGTTGTGTCCTAATACTGCCTCCACCTGGTGGGGCAAACCGTGCCTCCCCTCCCAGGGCCTGTAGGTACTGTCTGGCGATCAGTACTGTGGCCTGTGGAGAAGCTTCCTCCGCCTTACACGCTACGGCGTTACTGCAGGTTCTTCAAACTAAAGCTGCACGAGGGTGGTCACGATTTGAAAATTCTGAAAGAGCTCCAAACCGCAATGAAATCTCACGCTCCAAGCGATGAATATCACCGCGAGTACTCTGGGTCGTGCGATGTCCACACTTGTGGTCCAGGAGCGCCACCTCTGGCTGTGTCTGGTCAACATAAGGGACGCCGACGAAGTTTGGTTCCTCAAGGTCCCTGTGTTTCCCAAACCTGCCTCTTTGGCGAAGCAGTCGAAAACATGGCCCTGCAGTTCTGAGCAGACTGAGGCGACCCACCTGTCTGCCGGCCACAGAGCCCCAGCCTGCTCGTTGCCGAGGGCGGCCCCCTGCGTACACCCCCGCTCCCGCGCCACATCTGCAGCAGCCTCCAGCCAAGCAGCGCCGTGGAGCCGGTCATAGGCAGACAAGCAATGCAATATCAAGTTCATAATCGCAGATGAATCACCTTCGATATTGAACGCGATATTACGTAGCTTGTCAGTGAACTACGGCTCTGTGTATTAAATGCCGCTCCTTTTGAAAGCACGTGATGGAGATTTACCGCTAATCATGGAACCGGCTTTACTGACGAGATGCGCATGACAATTGTGTTCGATATATCGTCCAGCCCTACTGTCCAGGTCCCCGTCAAACCTGGCGGTAAGCGAATGAGGAAGTGACCCTGAGACAGGCGACCTAGAGAGCGAGGGAACTGCTCTTTGGGAGATGGTGAACACACCTCACCTCACTACACAGTGAAAGAACCGAATGAGCCGTGACGAAGTTTGCAGAAGATTACCGTAGACACTGACACTGTGTGTGTGTCACCGCTGACTTGAGCCTGATGTGCAACTTTTATAACAAACCAAACATAAGATACCGGAGATATGGTTTATTGTTTTATTAAAAAGCTGATTTTTTATTAAAACATGGAAAAACCTGAGTTTTAGTACGGTTTATTGTGCATGCATATCATATTTTAAGTTGTTTAACTTAAATAAATGAGTTTATCAGACTGGATTATTCTTTCTTTATACTTAGGAACTGTAGAACATATCCGCGTTTGTGCATCAGTGTCTGTTAAGTGTGCTGTAGGTGCGAAACCTTTAGGAAACCTATCGTAGGCTAATCATTAGACAGTCATATTTGCCATAAAAGATCTGCAAATTAAACTGTGACCACAAACATTAACTTAAGTTAATGAAAGGCAATAATCAGCAATATGCGTTCACAAAAAGACTTTTTTATTTGAATGTTTCAATATGTGTTGACACAAATGACTTGATTTGAATGTTTCATTGATGCAACATGGCACAGTGTTGTCAAAAAATATATGCGTAGTGATATCATTGCTTGATGACATTGATGACAATCGGCTTTTTGAACCGGTTCAATGAGCCGAACTGTCCGAAATGAACCAGTTCTCGGAAATGAATCAGACTTTGCATCACTATCGGTTACATATGTATCCCGTGTTCCCTGAAGGAGGGAACAGAGATGTCACGTCCCGTCTCCACGGCTGCTGTACCACCGCTGAGCGGCTGAGTTACTGGCTCGGCTCCTCGGGGAAAACCCGGTCTGCGTGGCACCTGCTGCCTATTTACGCTCGACTGTGATCAGAGCAGCTGGATGCAATCAGCGCATGCATTGACTGGTTTAGTTTACACTCGAAGTAGATTGGTCTCTCAAAGTGAGATGCCCATTCTCCGGTCACTGACATGACGTTTCCATTCCCTCCTTCAGGAACGACGTTAGTCTTGTAATCCATTATTTAACACATTTTAGGTAACATAATCAGATTACTTTTAGATGATTTTTTACTTCATTTGTTTGTCACATTGATTTTAAAAGGATAATGTTGTACCACATTGATATAATTCAATCATAAAAATGTACATTTAAAATAAAAATTGTAATAACTATTAATATAAAACACTTACTAAAAAAGATAAATTATTTGCTTACCTTCATGTCGTGAAAATGAACCAATCGTCAGTGACCCATGAACAAGCAAATGCATTATTTAATTATTAACTTGTATCATGTAAATATGTGCATTTTAATGTGTTTGAAAGATGAATTATGCATTAATATGCTTATCAGTAGTTGTTGCAGTGTTGAAATGTTAAGAAAACACTGATTTGTGTTAATCCAGTGGTTAAATGTCGGGGTCACCTGACTAGTTAATGCTCTTTACTTGCATATCCACAAAACTGACACATTCTCTGAATGCATATAAGCGGTAGGCGATTTAAGAAAGGAACATTTTAAATAACTATTAAATAATGTATTTATATTGTGTGAATATGTAATGAATAAAAATCAACTGTAATCTGATTTGAGTATTTTAAAATGTAATCTACAAGTATTTAATTTTTAGTCTCTGATGACATAATCCAGATTACATGTGATCAGTTACTTCTGGTTTTATTCTCATTCTTATCACTCTTTAGGTCCAAGCGGAAATCAAGAAGTCATGGAGTCGGAGGACGCTCGCTCTGGACTTCAAGAGAAAAGCCCGGAGTGGCAGTAACACGTATAGCTATGGACCCATGGTGTCTCACACCAGCGTCACTAACGTGACCGCACGGGGCCCTCTGGCCCTGCACCTCACCACCCGCCTGGGGCCCATCTCCCTCAACGGCCACCGGAACCTCCCGGGATACGTGAAGAACGGCTCGGTCTCGGAGAACTCCATCCCGTCCTCGGGGCAGGAGCTCCACATACAAGAGGAAGAACCTTCGAAGAACGTCCCGGCACCGGTGGTGGAGGAGGAAAGAGAAACAGTCATGTGACTTCACAAACCTTAATAAAGACAAAGACAAATGTTGAAGGATTAGCGAGTCCTTTGTTTCTCAGGATTTCCTCACAATTTGGGTTGTGGGACCATCTCAGATGTACAGTTGGACCTAATGGACCAGATACGATCCGTGTCTTTTAAACGAGCCACAGTGGCCATCTTCCCCAGCAGGATTCGGAGGATGAGAACAGATTTGGCTTCAGAAGTTGTGGTGAACGCATTGTGACTCTCGGGCTGGCACATCACCTCCTTAGATGAAGAACGGCGAGTTTGCTTCAGGATCAAGTCATGTGAAACATATGACACTGTGGACCGTGAAGTGTAAATAAGACTCTCATATTTCAAATATATATAAATGTTTTTGATCAGCACTAATATAATGTTATATTATATTACAGATGCAGCTGCCAGTAGGGACACTCTTTGTAGTAGGATAGCAGGTTTTATGTGTCTCTAAGCCTTGAGCGGTATCTCGTGTGTTTAATCAGTAAATCTGTGTAGATTTATACAGTACAAGCTTGCATTAATGCCAGTGATGATGAAGTGATAGTTGCCAGAAGTGAAACGTCAAAGAATTGAGTTATTCGTATCAACTCTAAGCATAAATTATGTCTGCATTTTTTTATTTTTAGGATCATGTTTGGCTTCCCATGGCAATTTAGCATAGTTTATAATACTGTTAATTGCTGCCATTTGTATCATCCAAAGTGAAAATCGTCACATGCATAAGCAATACAATAATTCTTATCAAGCCACATGATATGAGGCGTCATTCATATCTGAAGCACAAACAATAAACGATGAGTTATGCATAAGCAGACATTTAGTACTTAAAGATTCACATCTTTAACCCTGCAGTAATAGCACTATTAATTATTGTATGGCATAACACTTTAGTACAGTTTACATTCAACAGAATATTTTCATAAATATACTAATCTGTTAAATATGTTTTCTTTTTAATAACACATTAATGAAATGTATTATATATCCTTTGGCAGGTGTACTTTCATTTCTTTTTTAGATGTCATATTTCAAGTGTCAGGCCATGAATGAATCAAATACGCCTCTCGTTCTGAGTAAATCAATTACAGCATCGTTATGTGTGTACTGTACGAGTTTTCAGGGCATTCTTGATCTCCATTAAAGGCATTATTATACATTAGCCTCGTGATCGTATACTGAATGACTCGTCCTGATAAAGATTACTGTATATGAGAAGCTGAATCTCATTCGTTACAGCCATAAGGAAGAACAAACTCAAGTCAGTATTGTGTGTTTAGGGGCTCATGGTCTGTTATGTATGATATAATGCTGCTTTTTGTTACTCCATGTATATATGTCAATATTGTGTTTATACAGTTATGAGCTAAATACTCCTCTGGATATGTTTTAGAATGTAATGCTGAATGGAAAGACTGTAATCCAGGTTATGATTTAAAATACTGGCACTTCAGTATACATATGCTGAAAAGAAAGTTTTTCATATTTCATATTTCAATCAATGTTTGCTAAATTCAAACCATTGCTCGACAAAATAAACTTTAACAAAATATATACATATGCATTCTGCTTTTCTTTCCATAACCGTTTGAACTTGAACTTGAGGACAGATCAAAGCATTTCAATCATGTTTTACCATTAAATGTACTCCAGTATTTCCAGTTGTATTATTTATAAAATCGATTTATGCACTTTTTATGGTCCTCAATAACTCTTGAGAATGTTGTGATTTGAAAATACCTGCTTGATTTCTGGATGTGCAGATGAAGATGAATGTATGATCAGTCTCTCAGAAATACTCTTATTATACGTCTCTGAATATCTCTGCGTGACTCGTGTGTGTTTTATTACATCCGTCATTCTTCATGTCCTCGGTACAAGTGTTTTTGACCAAAAATGAATATTCTTCGCTTTCTTTCTGCATCGAAAAATATTTGTGAAAAGTTGAATTATAATTTTTGTTGTTGTTGATGTTATAGAACATAAATGCAAACGAACTTTTCTATGTACACCAGTGTTGTATTTTAGTGCTGATCGTGTGAATAATAAATCAAAATGTATAATTAACAGAGAATCATTTATTGTCAATATTTACAATGTACAATAAAATAAATATGCTGTAAATGTGCTTTATACATTTTCTTACATAAAAAAAATAAAAAATGGCTGATGGAAATTTAGCACACCCATTTAGGTGACCAAATGTTCACTTCTTCGCAGGCTTCTTGGCATTGCCCTTGGCTTCACCTCCTTTCCCTCCTTTTTCTTCTCCTTTCTCTCCTCCCTTTTTACCTTTCCCTCCATCCAATGCCTCTTTCTTTGACGGTCCTTTCTCTCCTTTCTTCTTTGTAGTTTCGTCCTTCTCTTCTCCCTCCCTTCTTTTCCTTCTTTTGCACCCTTGCCTTCCTTCTTGCCTTCTTTTTCTTTCTTCTTCCCCTTCTCTGCATCAACCTTGCCCGCGACGGTTGGCACCGCCTCCTTCTCCACAGGCTTAACCGCTAAACCAAAGAAGAAGAACGAAAGATCAGGACTCTGTCAACAGCACTGATGTATTTCAGGAAATATCTGAACTCTTTAGTTTAAGGACCAGTTCTCACGATTCAAACTAGGTGCTTATTCACGTGCATATTTCTAGCACACAGGCTGTTTATTAGTAGGCCTAAGCCTTATTTTGCATGACTATGCCTTAACCCACCCCATATCTAAATGTAACAACTCATTACTAATTACTAAAAAGCAGTAAATTAGGAGTTCAATGAAGCAAAAGTCATATTTAATAGTTAATGGTGAGAATCGCCCTCCATTGGCCTACGATGTAAAGATCTTATAGCACTTGTGTATTTACATTTGTATGTCTGTTTTTTATTTATACATTTACTGAGTGATATTAATTAACTGCATGTACTTACTGTATAGTTAGGGTTAGGATTAGGGTTAATTGCATGTAATTATACATAATTGTTATTATAATAGTAAGTACATGTAACGTTTGTAACAAGGACTTCTTAAAATAAAGTGTTACCAACCTTCTTTCTGTCTAAAAATATCTTTTACAAGCCATCTTTCTTTTACGTGCTCTCCGCATGTTATTGAGCAGACTTGAGGAGCACTGGCAGAGGTGTTAAGAAAGAGCAGATAAGACAGTTAATAGGTTTCAGATTGATCAGAGCAGAACTGAAGACAAAGAGATTGTGTTTCTGGCTTGATAAGAAATACACAGGCAACAAAAGGACGATTTTACAGCATTTTCAAAATGTACAATCAGCCTCCTTCAACCTTTTATACTATCTAGATGATCAAATTGATCTATATTACGAGAGTGTGACGATTGAGTAAGTGTGTTTTCAGATTTGAACAGAGGTTTGAGATAGTCTCAATCGCTTCTCTGAATCCCATCAAACATGTTTATGGGGAAATGTTCCAACTGTAATATTTTCCCTCCTCCGAGGGGCCGTTCTCACAGATGATTGATATCAGGACGTGTACACGCTCTGTGAGACACACATGCTGCTTTCAAAAGAATCAGACTTGTGTCATGTTTAATAGCATGCGTTTATAATGAGACCAAACATGATAGAATCCACAACGGATGTGCGACCCAAAACTTAAGTGAAGTGTATACGAACTCAACAAATGAATGAAATACTGTTTCAATAAGCATCACATTTGAACATGTTGGCTTCAAAGCATGGTGTGTATGGAAAAGTGTGTGTATATTTCCAAACACAGAGCAGCAGCAGGAATTTGAACAGCTCACATTCGCTTTTAACGTGTCCATTCTGTGTCACAAAGTGTAGAAATGCATATGAAAGCTCTATAATTTGCAGTCGACACAGATTTTCCATTCATTCAGCAGCTATTAGCACAAACATCACCTAGAACAACATAATACATCCCACAGTTCATGTCTTATATAAAATACAACATATCTGAGCATGAAAGGCATGGAAAATATGACATCTCTGTAGACAGTGTTATTGGCATAATTCTTGAGTATTTATTTACATTCCTTTTTTATGTCATTGTTAAAAGCGTCTGCTAAATGTTAATGTAACATTGTGTCCTGGCTAAATTGTTTAAAACTCTATCTAAAATGTCTAAAATGAAATGGCAGTGGTGGAAAAAGCACTATATTATTTGTCACAAAACAAAACAATCGATGTTGTCCTCCTGAGGACATGTTTTCAGTCATAGAGGATAACAGAGGGGTTTTCTCTGAGCCTTTCAGCTGTATGTTTGTGTGGATGATGTCCCGGCGTCAGGGAAGAAGGGAGATCGTCGCTGAAGAGAAGGAATCTGGGATGTGATGGCAGGCAGCTGATTATATAGTCAGACGCGCGTCTCATTATGGAGGGCTATGGCGGGCTGAATAGCATTGGCTCACTCGCCACCGCCGTGGATTGGTTCGGTTTCTTATCCTACACGAACCTATCATGTGCAGTTATAACTGCGTGACTGAAATAGGCTTCAGTTGAAGAGGAAAACATAGTTTTTCCCAAACAGCGTCTTCGAGTGTAACCTCGAAAGGGAACATATCAGAACAGAACAGAGCTTCATCTTCTCAAAAATGCCTGCTGTATAAATATTGACAAATGAAGTATACCGCAGGTTTTATTACTGGGAACAAACACTTTTGGTAACACTTTATTTTAGTGTCTCTTATCTAGTTATTACTAGAATAATAGCCATTTATTAGTACCAATTAAGCACGTTAATGCCTTATTCTACATCCCTAATCTTACCCAATTCCTAAACCTAACAACTACCTCACTAACTATTAATGATTTATTGAGAGTGTTTATTTATTAAGTGTTCCCTACTCTAAAGTGTTACCACACTTTTATTATTATTCTTGTTTATGTATTTATTTCAACATTGAAGCACAAATGTACAAATACAGGACATGAGCTGAGTAACTTCACTGGAATAAAATATGTTTTAGTGCAACACAACTATAACACTTTATAATAAAACACTTTCGGAAACACTTTATAATAACGGCACACTATGAATCATTAGTTAAGCATTAATAAATAGTCTATTCATCCTTTATAAAGCATTGTTCCAGCATTAATAGTCATTAGTAAGCAGTTTATAAAAACAGCTTTAAATGTTTTGTTCTTGAAAATATATGTACTGTTTAATAATTGTATTTTCATACTTTATTAACAGCAATTAATTGTTTATATATTATTACGATATTTATAAACCAGTTATTTATGAATCGTTAGTGGTTCATAAGATCATTTAGTAAGTGTAAGTAAACTATTAATACACTATTTAAATGTACATTTATTAATCTTATCATTTAGACAGAAGATAATAGTTGCTCAGTGTGTTAATAAATGCTTTATTAACACATATTCCTGCTGTAATTCACGATTAAATCAGGTAGTTATAAATCATTTAGTAGTTTCCAGCCATCTATTTGTGTGAGCTCATCTAAAGTGAGGATTATTTACATCTTATAAATCATACACAAAGCAGATTTAACGACTCATTTATCTCCCAATCAGAGAAGTTAAACAAATACAGAACACAGTTTCAGAAAATAAAACCGTACAACTGTGCACTTGATATAAAAAAGAAAAAGAAACATCTGCAATTTCATAGTTAAAGTTACTTTTAAAAGTAATGCATTACAATATTGTAACTAATTACATTTAGTTACTTTTCATGGAAAGTAATCTTTACTTTTTAAATATGAGCAGGGCTTGATTGTTTGTTTTAATACAATAAGTTATATTTATAGCAAATATAAAAGCCTTTCACACCAGAAAGTGTAATGAATAAACCTCAGACTGAAGGACGAGTAAATCACGTCTGTACAGAAGAACACAGGAGAAGATCAACACTCTTCAGTGATAAACAACAATGAAGCACAATTATTAGTTTATCTAAAGTCATTTTTATTATTATTATGATTGAACTGATCATCAAAGCTCAGCAGCAAACACATCGGTTAATAAAATGAGATTAGATATATTTGTGTTGTTTAACATGTTTAATTATTGCAGGATTGCGTCATATTCTGAGTTTATATTTCACTGTTTTAATTCATTTTGATGAATACTGAATCTGTTTTTTTGCGAGTGGGATGAATTAATACACATTCATATTTAGTCTAGATTAGATCTACAGTAAGATCATGTTCACACGGCGCACTCAGTCAATAAATGGAGAAAAAATAACTCAGATATTTTCTAGTAAATTAAAAAGTAATGCGTTACTTTACTAGTTACTTGAAAAAAGTAATATTATTACGTAACTCGCGTTACTTGTAATGCATTACCCCCCCGACACTGATTATGTACAGTTGAACAGATTATTTTTTTGCATCTAAAAATAAATATTTCTGAGTTCTGTATCCCTCTGTGTTTTTATTTATTTATTTTTTATTAGTTTTTCTGTTAGGAAGATAACTGAGTCTTTAAATCTGCTTTGTAATAGATATGCTTATAAATCAAGAACAAGGCATTTATAGCTGTATTTATAAACTGCTTACTAATGATTATTAATGTTGGGACAATGCTTTATAAAGAATGATCTGACTATTTACTAACACTTACCTAATGATTCATAGCATGCAGTTATTATAAAGTGTTACCCACAAGGCTGTGAAAGTCACCTTTAATTGTAACCTTAGTGTGTACTTGGCTTACATTAATATTAATCTTACAAGTATTAGTCTACCTGGTATGTAGCTTGACAAAGTCTGAAAGTTAAAACGTATTTTTAATAGCTTGAAGTTTGAAGGTTTTACTCAGAGAAGGTCAGTGAAATACATAAATCTTGCGTCATTAAATGGAGTTTGTGTTATATGTGCATAAGAGAGAATGTGTCATGTGAATGAGTTCATGTGCGCTGCATGTAGACGGCTTCTGCTGCTCACAAATGCTCTCATTTGATTAGACAGCTGATTACGAGCAAATTAATTAGCCTCTCTGATTACACTCGTGCAAGATAAATCATCAACGCTATCATCTCTACATGTGTTCCAGTGAACTAATGATGTCGTGAATGCTTAGCAGGTTACTGAACAAGTGCGGACACGAGTCTGTGTTGCTTTCACAGTCATGTACAGCGTGTCACAGCTCCACTGCAGCTGAACTCAGAGAAACAGACAGACACATAGTCTCAGGTTCAGTACTGTGATGTGCTTCTGGAGTCTGTGTTGCTTTCACAGTCATGTACAGCGTGTCACAGCTCCACTGCAGCTGAACTCAGAGAAACAGACAGACACATAGTCTCAGGTTCAGTACTGTGATGTGCTTCTGGAGTCTGTGTTGCTTTCACAGTCATGTACAGCGTGTCACAGCTCCACTGCAGCTGAACTCAGAGAAACAGACAGACACATAGGTCTCAGGTTCAGTACTGTGATGTGCTTCTGGAGTCTGTGTTGCTTTCACAGTCATGTACAGCGTGTCACAGCTCCACTGCAGCTGAACTCAGAGAAACAGACAGACACATAGTCTCAGGTTCAGTACTGTGATGTGCTTCTGGAGTCTGTGTTGCTTTCACAGTCATGTACAGCGTGTCACAGCTCCACTGCAGCTGAACTCAGAGAAACAGACAGACACATAGTCTCAGGTTCCAGTACTGTGATGTGCTTCTGGAGTCTGTGTTGCTTTCACAGTCATGTACAGCGTGTCACAGCTCCACTGCAGCTGAACTCAGAGAAACAGACAGACACATAGTCTCAGGTTCAGTACTGTGATGTGCTTCTGGAGTCTGTGTTGCTTTCACAGTCATGTACAGCGTGTCACAGCTCCACTGCAGCTGAACTCAGAGAAACAGACAGACACATCGTCTCAGGTTCAGTACTGTGATGTGCTTCTGGAGTCTGTGTTGCTTTCACAGTCATGTACAGCGTGTCACAGCTCCACTGCAGCTGAACTCAGAGAAACAGACAGACACATAGTCTCAGGTTCAGTACTGTGATGTGCTTCTGGAGTCTGCGGGACAGTTTTCATGCTACAAATTGTTCTTGCAAACCAAGTTCTGTTTCAAAGTGAACAGCCAGTCGTTTTCACACCTGGCTTGTTCGGAGAGTTCGTTTCAGAACATGGTGCTTTCTTCCTTACTTCAGTTTGTTTCACATATATGGACACGGCGATCCCGATTGGATCCACAGAAAAAGAACAGACATGAATGAGGAGATCTAGGCTTAATTAAAAAACTATTGCTGAAAGCAATCTGACCCAATTAACCAAGTTGTATCATAAGAGGTAAAGAGCAGCAGTGTCTAATTCTGTGTGAGTACTTTACTCATCACAGCTGAAAACTGAAGTCATCGTAAAATGTCTTAAATACTGGTGCATTGTTAGATATAATTAAAGGCAGGGATTGGTTAAAAAAAAATTGTTATGCTGTTTGAAAGTCTCTTCCCATCCCGATAGCAATTACTAATGTATCTAGATGTATTTATATAGTCTGTGGAAGGCATAGAAACATAAAATGTTCGTCTAATCATATCTCTTGGCTGAAGTCGTCATGGGATTGGTTAATTAATTGGTTAAGGATTTCTGGGAGACGTGTGTGTCGTGTTCTTTATCGTTCTGCCTGGAAACAAAGATGTCGTGATGTCAAACCCCCTCATGAAAGAAAGAAAGCTGTCATGTTTACAACTGTGACGATGAGTGCTTATCAGATCAACTAAACGCTGGAGTTTCAAAAGTATGAGAAAAAATGTCAAGTCTGCGGCATAGAATCTTTCAAATATGTCAAAGAGTTTTACACACCAGTCTGTTATTGTTGTATTGTTAATTCCACGCCCACAAACATGATGCGGCACAAAACGAAACGTGATTGGTTGCTTTACCTGTCTGTCACATGGCCTCTTGGCTGAGCCTTGGCCAATCAAATCGGTCAAAGTTCCCACACCGTCTGCGTCAGTCTGAAGGTCTGGCTACACGAGACTACACTAGTGCAGACCAAGCGAGAATGGAAGGCATTGTTATTGTAATATTATGCACTTTGTACTGTAATGTTTTCTCACCAGTGAATGAGACATGAGGTAATCAGACAGCGTTGACGCCGTGTCTCATCATGTGGTTAGCCTCTGGTGCGTGATCATGTGTTTCTGGAGGAGGCGTGGCTTTGGAGAGTGATTTGCAGCGAGGGTGGGATCTTATGCTTTCAAAGCTATCTTGCTATTGCTAGCCTCTCTGAAATCACCTAGCTTTCACGTAATTAATTAATCACTTAGAGTGGGAATGTGCATTACTGTATATACAGTACACGTCAGTCCACTTTGAAATGTTGCCTTGTGAAAGTGAACTGAAAAATATAATGTAACGTTATTATAATATAACTCCCTATTTTGGAACCATAGATTGTAAAAAGATGGATGACACGTCTCCACGTTCTTCTCCTATAGAAAAGTGAAGCCAAATCCTCTCAGTACAGCTGCTGTTATCTTGTGAACATGACGTCATCTGGAGCCTGAGTTAGCACGGTAGTGTTCGTGAGGTAGAGCCGCGGTCTCAAAGTCCCGCTCAAACTCCTGCAGACCCAATCCCAAGCTCACAATCATGACACCACGCTCTGTATTTATTGACCCACTCTATAGCATCACTGTTGAGGAGGAATTAGCTGGTGAAGTGGATTTAATTACTCTAGAGTTAACGAAAGTCATCATGTGCATTCTAATGTTTAAAGTGGCTATCATAACAAATGTCACCAGACTGGGAAGATTTTAAAACGAGCGGTTCATTCATAAATTCATAAGACCTTTACTTCATGCATAATTATAATATGATTTGATTTTTTAGTTTGGCTTCGTTTGGCATCGCATTCGTTTACATGGAGCGGGCAGGGTTTATGACCTAAACTGCAGCCAGCTTCCAGATGGGGAGCAAAATGTGTTGGCCTTACTTTTCAGGACGTGTGCAGCACACTTGTTTGGAGCAAAGCAAACAATCTACATGTCTTAAAATGTCCTTAGTTCACAAATAAAGAACTGTATTCCAGCAGAAGTGCTTAAAAAATGGTTAAAACTGTTTCATAAAAGCAGGAAGGCACCCAAAGCCTTGCCATATTCTACACATTCGTGGATAAAGTACTGCTCAACATTCACAGTCTTTTATACTTTACTTAACAAGGGGCATAGAAACATAAAAAGTACAGGGGTTCAACAATATAAAAATGGTTCCTACATCCTTACTCTAAACACATTTTCATGCACCTACAGTTTTCTGTTGACAACATTTTGCAGAACCTAAATGGATTCCATGGCTCTTATATCTTCAATGCACTGTGAAAGAACATCTAACCTGTGTGAGGTTAATGATTTGTCCTCAGAGATTGGATCTCAGGGTTAGTAAGGAGTGTGAGTGAGACTGGTCTTGGAGGATTACTGAGACGGCTCTTTGTCTCTGCTGCTCAGTTCTTCCAGCGGTTCTGGACCTGAAACCCGTCACGCTCTGGGTAATTCATTAAAAGCGTGGAAGGTAAACATGGATAATGAAATAGTTTTGCAAACACTTCTGCAAGCTTAGAAGTTTTCAAACTGATATTAATGCACGGTTTTGTGAGAACAATCTACAGCTTAGATACCAAGAACAAGCCTGACGAAGAAACTAAAATAAACATTTATAATCCTGAACTATTTGATTTATTTATTGTTTCATTCTAAATGGAAACACAAACCCAACAGTGTTGACTTTCAAAACCTTCAGTTATGAAGTAGCCTCAGGTTATTTGAACACATTCCAGATTATGTAATGATTATATAATAATAATAATAATTTAGTTGGATATTTTAGTTACTAGAAACATAGACATAGCACACTAGTAAGCAATAATTTCACTAAATACTTGCTGGCTAATAAATAAATAATTATTACCTTATGATCTTCAAATCCACATCATTTGAATATCACAACTTCAATGTCTGTCTATAAAATAACGTATAAAACATAAGGTAGTGTTTATGGGAGGCAGAGGTGCATTAACTGGAAAACTCACACTACCAGATGTTTTGACTACGCCATCGCTTTCCCAAAAGAAGGAGGATGTCTGTATGTCATGTACATAAAACATAACGCACAAGAGTATACATCTGTCCTTCAGTCGCTGAAAGTGAATGGGACTGAAATACTTCACACCGCATGCTAAAAGAATAAAAACCAATCCTACAGAAAGACCTCTCCGTGTTAGTTAACATAGTTCAACACGTGTTAGTTCCCGATGGAAACTCAAAGTGTTACGTTATTTGATGGATATTTATGCATGAATTATGCAGTCTGATTCTGACATTCCTGATTTGAATATTTTCAGTTGTTTTATATTTTGACTGATTCTTTTGTCATAATTTTGTCAATAGAAAACTGTTAAGTAAGTGACATTTACACATACACTAGTTCAGAATCCTATACATTACTCCCCTCCCCCGACCAACTGCCTCCGGCCGCTTTGTACCGCCAGGCTGTCCAAGCGGGTCTGTGACCGGCGCCGAAATAAATGGCGCTGGACCGGATGGCTGCTTGCCAGAGCTGGATATGTTTCCCCATGTTTATGGTATATGTGCTTTTGCTGAGGTGTTTTTCCTGTTCTCACACTGTACTCCCCAAATGGAGCATAGTCTGGGGGTAAATTTTTTTTTTCCTCCTCCCTCTCCTCATGTAATGCTGTATTTTTCTTCCATTCCCTGTCTTCCTGTTCTGTCTACCCCGTTGTCATATGTATGTTGTGTATGTATGGACAGGTTGATGGCTAATTTCGCTGGTACTTGTGACTAGTGACAATAAAGGGCTACTACTACTATAAGCTACAACAGGGAGGGATTGAAGAAAATGTAAAGCATTTTTCCCCAGAAGAACTTTTCAGCTCTTTTGAATATGGCCACGGATTCGGCTTGACTCTCATATGTTGATGTAATATATTACTGACCTTAAAAGTGATTTTTATCAAATTTAGTTCGATCATTATCTTCGCAGTTGTTTAAAAGATTAAGCCAAATATCAAAGTTTGACAAAATATTGATACATTTCTTCAGTAAAAGATGGTTAATTGTTACATTATTTGGTACATTTCATTATCCCAAAGCAGATTTTGATTTGTGTGTGTCGTGTGTGTGTGTGTGTGTGTGTGTGTGTGTGTGTGTGTCTGTGTGTCTGTGTCTGTGTGTGTGTGTGTGTGTGTGTGTGTGTGTGTGTGTGTGTGTGTCTGTCTGTGTGTGTTTCTGTGTCTGTGTGTGTGTGTGTGTGTGTGTGTGTGTGTGCATGCGTGTGTGTCTCTGTCTGTGTGTGTGTGTGTGTGTGTGTGTGTGTGTGTGTGTGTGTGTGTCTGTGCATGCGTGTGTGTCTGTGTGTGTGTGTGTGTGTGCGTGCGTGTGTGTGTGTGTGTGTGTTTAAGCTAAATAGAATATAATCAAGGCTACACACTCACGGCTAATTCTATTATCCCTAATCAATTCAACTAATTAGTGGAAATATTTAAACTAAATGTTAAAAAAACTAAATACTTTGGGAATTACTTTTAGATGAAAATGTATGCTTTTGTAAAATGATTAAGTTTCTCCTAATGTTTGCATTAGGACTGGCTTTTTTCGTGATGTTTCGTGAATATGACCCTTGAAATTCATAGTATCTTTGAAAACACTTTAGATTAGGGAAAAATATTCACTATTAACTAGGTGCTTATTAGCATGCATATTACTATCATATTGGCTGTTTATTAGTACTTATAAAGCACATATTAATGCATTATTCTACATGACCATATTTTAGATCATTAACTCTATATTACCTAAAAATAACTAAACAACTACTTGATTTATTATCAGTGAGCAACAAATTAGGAGTTTTCTGAGGGAAACTATTAGTTAATATTAAATGAGGTTTTGATCACACATATACCCTTGTGCTTTATAATCACTAAGACATGCTGCAAACCGCACAATCAGGACGCTCCTCTCTAAATCATATCCCAATCGCATTATTTATGGGTGACCTAATCCAGATGTAGCTGCAGTGGAAATCCAGACATTATTTACATAGCTGCCTGTGAAAAATGCCCGCTTCCACAGAACCAGGCCCGAGTGTGTGATGCATCCATCCATGAACATAAGGAGCAGCATTCAGGGGCTCGTCCTGTGCTAAACGTCTCCGTGCTATCTGGGAGAGACCCATTAGAATGTCTTTAGCTCTAATGATGAATGTAATTAAGTCAGGGTTCGTGTGGGTTTGTTTGTTTCAAACACACTGTGTTATCCCTGGCGCTGTGTGTGTGTACAGTTCTCCACACCTCATTCATGTGCGTCAATGTTGAGTCCATCTCATGCATATTGCAGTTTTCAGAGACCCGTTACACTGTTATAAATCCTCGTCGATTTACAGTATGTCAACGAATGCTTTATCAACTATGATCCTAGGGTACAAATGGTCTTCGTTTTGACAGATGATCCATAACGTGACCAATGTACACAGTGGGCCAATGTAAAATGTGTGTGTGGGGGGTTATCTTCAGATGTTAAAGACCTAATTTGAAGTTTTGTTGCTTCCCATGTCTACATGTCTGTAGTTTAGTATCTTAAGAACCGACAAAAATATTGTTTAGCAAATGTACGTAGGCTTTTAGCCCTTAGAGCTTTCTCATTCATAGCAGTACAAGTTCATTTTTGTATATGACTAGTAAATGTTGCAATCTCAACAACATTGCAAGGGACGCATTAGCATTTCCTCATGGCAGAGAAGTTGAGTAAGCAGGATGAGGTTTATTAAACTGTTGACAAGTTTATAGCTAGCTATGGTAGTATGTGAAGTAGTACTGTATGTGCTAAGGAAATAAACCGTGTTGCATGGCTTTGGCCAAGGATTCACATATGCACAGTTGCATAAAGAATGTTTCTGGTGTCTGAATCAAAATATTCATCCACTCGGAAATGGCAAAAAGCAGCTAAATGGTCAAAGACGTATGTCTAGTGCATGTTCTCGTTAGAAAACAACCGAAAAGGTCACACAATCACGTATTCACATGCACAGCTGTATAGTTCGTAGGTGAACATCCACTTCATCCGGTTCTGTTTCACTATTACTGACTGGAGCACCTCAGATGATTCAGTGAGAGAGCGGTCCAAACTAACCTGAATCAACTCAAGCTGCGTTTGGCCAATTCACTGGAAAGAAAGAACCGACTTACACGAATGATCGGCATTGCTGGTTCAGTCAACAGAAATACAGAACATGCACTGCTGAACTGTGATTATATAAATAAATAATAGTAATAATATAAGGAAAATCACAGATCATTCAGAGCTCTCATGATACACACAGCGTTGAGCCATACAGCTGCAGGCATCACTGCACATATCAATATTCATAACTATGTATTTTATTTTATTTTTAAATAGGAGATATCAATGCACTCGATAAACCGACTTTGTCAGAAAGATAGTTAGAGGTTAATTATTTATTCAGGAAAAAGGGCATAGACAGACACACAGAATAAGACACACAGAATAATAACAGTGAAGTTTGGGTCCAATTCTCACTATCAACAAGTTTCTTATTAACATGCATATTACTAGCATATTTGCTGTTTATTAATATTTATTCCATGGTCTGTCTGAATACTGGATTCTGATTGGCTGGCAGGTGTGTATAACTGGTTAATGCACAGGTAGTTCAAAGTCAGTTTAATCACCGTTCTATATTAATGAGCTGCTTTAATTGATGCACACTAAACAACATGCATCACTCACTCACACACACACACACACACACACACACACACACGCACACACACACACACACACACACACACGCATGCACGCACACATAAAAGCACACACACACACACAAAACACACACACACATGCACGCACACACACACACACACACACACACACACACACACACACACACACGGAGAGAGAGAGAGGGGATCATAGATTGCACTGCACTGCACACACACGTAAACTTGCGATTTTTATTAATAAAATAAAAGATAGATACTAGATCGCTACATTATATTCTCCAGCAACGAGGTGATAAAATGGCTGTTTTGAAGTAGTTTGAAGTAGAGAGAGACGCAGATGCAGCAAGCAGGTACACACAACTGTCATCTCTCTCTCTCTCTCTCTCTCTCTCTCTCTCTCTCTCTCTCTCTCTCTCGATCGATAATTAATTGAAATACATGCTAATTGGATAATTAATTGAAATAAATGCTATAATTGATTCAAGTAAATGTGGTCTTACAGCACTATCTCGTCTCTGTGTCTGATAAGAACCAGGCAGAGTGCTTAGACCGAATGAATCGCAACTGATGAAAATAACTGTCATTTTTACCCATTCAGTCAAATATTGAGCAAAGAGCAATACTAGTTTTAACTTGTCTTTAACTTTGCAAATGACCATGGAATAAGCGGGATGATCAACGGCTAGCTGTGCTTTAAAGGATTCTCCACTTCACGTCGGGAGGTTCTTTTCCTCCATGTCATGCATTAAAATCCTTTAATGCACGGCTAGCCGTTGATTATCCGTTATAGAGCACATTCTGCATGACCATATTTGACATTATTCCTTCCTAGTACCTAAACTTACCAACTATCTTACTAACTATTAATAAACAGCAAATTAGGAGTTTATGGAGGCAAAAGTCTTCAAATAAATTGTGACCCACAGGATTGAGCAAAGTCAACATGAACCAGAATTCACCACCCATTTTTGTGTCTGAAAAACAATATGCACTTATTTTATAGACAATGCATCAAAAGGCATTTTCAGAGAAAGATAAATAATCATTGACTTGTGTAACATTGACTTGTGTGACAAGTGAGTCAACCACAGAAATATTGTGCAGCTTAAAACTGTGATTGATAGTGTGATGTATGCTGAAATACAAGAATATCACATGTTAATATTATTTACTCACATATTATGTGCTGTTGCAAAGCTGCCAGGTGATACAAGCAAGACTAACTCGTATATTCTGACATGTTTCAGTCTGCAAAAGTGTACCTCAATAATACATCAAATGTTCAATTTCTTAATATCAAGAGAACTCATGAGTTTATTTGTCAAAGAAACCTTATTTGTTTCAATAAGTGGGTTATGCTTGAAGTAGGGCTGTTATGTATGCTGCACTTTAGTGGCTGTATAGAGCATGTCAAGGACTGCTTCACTTATTAATATTGCTCATGATATGATCTGCTGTATAATTCAGGTTGTATGTTGTTAATTTAGCAGATTTAATTACAGTGACAATAAAATAAAATGTGCCACCAGAAAACAATCTTGCTCTGTGTGGAACAATGGCACTATTTTCTTCTTAGAGCTGCTTTATGACTGAAATCGGTTTATAATTGCAGAACTTTGCAGCATTGGCAATGTTATTTTACTTTTTTTATTACTGTAGAGCTGCTTTGAACATAAATCCTATCATGACAACTCTCTGAGGGTTTGACATGGTAATGACAATGTGAATGTGTTGCTGCTGTGAGCATGTAAGAAATACTGCTGCTGCACATATAACAAATAAGAAACAAGCTCCATTTAAAACATACAAGAATCACACCGCAGCAGATCTATGCAGGTGGAGCTGGGGAAGGTGGAGGGTTTCTGAAGTGCACTGAAACTGCTACAGAAAGCACTAGCCGAGTATTTGAATGTTGAGCAGCGAGCTCATTGGCTGCTGATGATACAAAAAGAACCAATCAGCTGTGCCATGTGATGATGATGATGTCATTATGTCAGATTGATTTAGACCAGCGGTTCTCAGTTCCAGTCCTCGCGCCCCCCCGCTCTGCATATTTCGTATGTTACTCTTATCGCTTCAGATGTTTGTTCTATTGGAACGCAAGTGTGCTGCGAAGTGCACATCACAGGATATTCCTCCATGATTCCAGTTCGCTTAACGTATATATTCCATTCAAAGTGCATTGAAGTGTGCAAGATGTGAATTAAAATAGTATATTGTGAGAGCCGTGGGGGGTGATTGGTAATGAACGACACCTGCACGCCACCGTCTCGAGTCCCACGGAGGAGCCCGAAGGAATAAATGAGGAGTGACAACAGTGGACGAGAGAAGACCAGGCCTGGAATTTTAGTTTAGTGTGTGCGTCGTCCGTGAGGGGCTGCCGCTTTTCATTTGTGTTTGTTTATTTTGTTATTAAAGTTATTAAATGTTCGCTTCCCGCCTCCTTCTTCCGTGTATATATCAACTGCGTTAGATTGGTGCCGAAACCGGGAGGAAGGAGGGACACGCTGTCAGAGAGTCCTCGCTGTTGAGGGGATCGCGGTGAGGAGCTGAGCAATGGACACTGTGGGGAGCAATGGACCCTGTGTAGGGAGCAATGGACCCTGTGTAGGGAGCAATGGACCCTGTGTAGGGAGCAATGGACACTGTGTAGGGAGCAATGGACACTGTGTAGGGAGCAATGGACCCTGTGTAGGGAGCAATGGACACTGTGTAGGAGCAATGGACCCTGTGTAGGAGCAATGGACACTGTGTAGGGAGCAATGGACCCTGTGTAGGGAGCAATGGACCCTGTGGAGCAATGGACCCTGTGTAGGGAGCAATGGACCCTGTGTAGGGAGCAATGGACACTGTGTAGGGAGCAATGGACTCTGTGTAGGGAGCAATGGACCCTGTGTAGGGAGCAATGGACCCTGTGTAGGGAGCAATGGACCCTGTGTAGGGAGCAATGGACCCTGTGTAGGGAGCAATGGACCCTGTGAGGGAGCAATGGACACTGTGTAGAGCAATGGACACTGTGTAGGAGCAATGGACCCTGTGTAGGGAGCAATGGACACTGTGTAGGGAGCAATGGACACTGTGTAGGAGCAATGGACCATGTGTAGGGAGCAATGGACCCTGTGTAGGGAGCAATGGACCCTGTGTAGGGAGCAATGGACACTGTGTAGGGAGCAATGGACACTGTGTAGGGAGCAATGGACTCTGTGTAGGGAGCAATGGACCCTGTGTAGGGAGCAATGGACCCTGTGTAGGGAGCAATGGACCCTGTGTAGGGAGCAATGGACCCTGTGTAGGGAGCAATGGACACTGTGTAGGGAGCATGTCAATCGGAACACAGTTCATGCACGGAGCGCACTTCTAACAAGCTGATTATCTGAATCAGGTGTGTTAACAAAGAGAGACATGCAAAATATGCAGAGTGGGGGGGCGCGAGGACTGGAATTGAGAACCTCTGGTTTAGACCATTGGCCCATCTAGAGTTTCATGACAGAACTTTAGATATGATGTGAATGTGCTAAGCTTTCCAAAAACTGACCATATATATGACCAACACAGTTCATTTTGCTCATGATCCCTGATTGTCTTCTTCAGAGTCAGACTAAGTGAGTCTTTAACATTTTAGTTGAGTGACTCCAGTTTATGGATCTGGCACATCAAGGCTTTTCTTTACCGTTATTCTTGGGAAAACTGTACATCAACGAATCATGCACCATAAGACCAGCAATGTGTGTTAGGAAAGTAAATGGGATCAATTCTGATTCCAGGTTGACTTTAAAAGACAGAGACAGAGACGGAAAATGTAAAGATATGTGCTTTTTACTCATTAATTACTTTATACTTAATATAGATTCTCCTAAGGCTGAATTTTTGTAAGGATTTACACTTGCATCTTTCACTTACACCTACTGAAAACAGATTCTAATCGCAGGCTAAACATAACCTCAAAGACACTGCGAGCAGCACATTTCACCAGTTTCATCAGTGTTTTCCACACTGAGGTATCCAGGAGTGCAGGCAGAAAAACAGCAGAGCTCGAGCGCATCGCTCTAAGAGACTGGATTGAGAGGTTCATCTTCTTCCCTGACCACTGGAAGCGGTCCACTACCGCGAGCCTGTACCTGCTCAGAGACTGTCTGCAGAGCTGAGCAAACACACAAGAGAGGTGAATAGAGGAAAAATACAGATAAGCAAAGGGAAAGAGTAAAAGCACTGGAAAAAGACAGGTGACTTCAGACACATCAGCTGAAAGAATAGATTTGAAATGAAACGCAGGAAAATATGGAAGAAATGTGTAAAAAGAAAAGTGAGAATTCAGTGACGATGCGTGGCTTTTCTAGACTTCTATTAGGATGGAAATCTGCTCTAGTCTATGTGTCTATGTGAGAAGTCAATATAGAAATAAACAGTACAGGGCTTCTGGAATAAAGAGTTGTTTGGCCAGTGATCCAATACCATGCTTAGTGTGACATCTATAATATACACCAGGCAGTACTTTTTTTCACAGAATTAGAATTTTGCTGAATTTTTGTTTCAATGACACATTTTCTTAAAGCACTGAAGGTCATTTTTCATAATAAAAAAAATATTATTTGACCTACTAAGCGTTTCTCCGATTTTCATGCAGACCAGAATATATGAAAAAATGAAGAGCTTGCCAAAATGGACACGAGGCTACATCTCCGCATCGCCTAATTCAGACCAAACTTGGTGTGGGTTATAATAACACAACTGAGGCTGTCACAGTTTCGGCAGAGCGCCATCTAGTGGTAGGGAGATATGGAACAATTGACATTTTTGATTAAAACTTCTGAACAGTTTGGCCAAAATTTAGATTTAGTGCAGCATACAGAGTCAACCATACCCACTATTCCCACGTCAGCCCTTTTTTGGCATCAGCCATTTTGAATTTAGTTGTAAAATGCAATATTTTACGAATGTATTGTTGCAAAAGTTGGTATGTGTATTCGGCACCATGCACTGAAGGTAAACACATTTGGGAAGTGCCACCTTGTGGTAAAGCATTATAATAAACAGTATTACAACTTTGATTAGCTTAGCCTTTGATATTGTGCAGTGCTTTGTTACAATTTGTATTGTTAAAAGCGCTATATAAATAAATTTGACTTGACTTGACTGTATCTCTGCGAAGCTTTGACATATTTACACCAAACTTTATGTATCATCATCACCTCACAATGACCACACCACATCAATTTGATAACAGCGCCACCTATTGGCCAAAAGTGATAAACCGTTAGATCATATTACTATTGTATTTAAGAATTTTCAACCATTTTGCTTAAAATAGCCTCTAAATATCTTTTTTTAATCATTTTTGCAATTTTCTTTTTCAATATTAAATTTTCTGTATAAGTTGATAAACTATTCACAACAGTGTACAGTGTATTGTATGTCTGTATTAATATATGTACGTAAAATCGTTATTGTACTGGGAATTTTACAGAATGGGATAATGTGAACTTAAACGATCAAAATAACAGACAAAAACAAAGATGGTCACAAATCAGACAATAAAATGATCATATTTCTATGATCTAGTAGGCCGTTCAGCTCTTACCTCCCGGCACATCTGTGAGTTCGTTGAGGGGGGGCACCGTCTCCAGCGTGTTGGCGTAGGTTTTCGCGGCTTGTCTTTGTACGTTCCGAGCCTCTATTTCTTTTTTCGTTCGTGGAATTCGGCATTTGAAGATGCAGCACAGTGTTATTACTGTGAAATGAGGAAGAAAGCTGTGAAATATTTGAAAGAGAGTTGACCTTCACAACAGGCAGCCTCTCGTATCTCTTTGTTCTGTAATTGATATTTTACTCTGGGAGAATTTCATTAAATCTCTTAATGTGATTCTTACGTGTGTTTATTTTGACATCTATTCAAGTGAATTCTGAATGCAGATATATGCATATCTTGCCTTTTTAAAGAGGTCACACACAAATTAAAATCCTGTCATTATTTATTCACAATCATGTCAATAATCATGATTCCTGTGTAGAGCATTGCGTTAGTAGCGCAAAGGTTGTGGGTTCAATTCCCAGAGAACACACACACTGACAATACATGTATAACCTGAATGCACTGCTAAGTCACTTTGGATAAAAGTGTCTGCTAAATGCATAAATGTAAATGTAATCATCATTAAAAATAACATGTACGCTATTTCTTCTGTGGAACACAAAAAGAGGGGTTTGTAATAATACACTGGTCGCTCTTTTCCATGCAGTTACAGTGAATGGAGACTGGAGTTTTTGAGCTTCAGAAACGATACTGCATAGGTTTCATTAAAGTTTTAAAACATAGTTTATAAAATTGTGTGCTATATCCCAAGTCCTCTGAAGTTAAAGTGCTCTTTTGTCACGTTGGAGCTTGACAGCCCCAGTGTTCACTTTTTATTATATTGAAAAGAGTGGCTATATATGTACATATACACCTTTTGTGTTCCAAGCACAAAAGAAACAATATGGGAACAAGAGAGAGAACAAATAGTTATAGTAAATGATGGATTTTTCTTTTAGACACTTACTGATTGCTAGGATGAACATGGAGAAAATGCCCACAACCTGCCATAATCGAAGGCCCCAAAACACCACGGTTTCTGACGTGACTGGATCGGGCTTTTTTGGAGGGTCTGTTGGCAGAAGCTGCAGGGATAGAAAAAGAAATGTTTTTTTCCTGCATCTCTTGCAATATCCAGGTAATTGCACCACTGAAATGGCAAAAGATTAAGAACCACGGTAAGATTTTAAACTACCACTTTCACATGGTGACCGCCGTGGAAAGAAGAGAGGAAGAAACAGAGAGGCTGTAAAGTGCTTGCAGTGCGTTTTCAGACAAAAAGATGGGAAAGTGGAAGCAGGTGACAAAATAAAAAAGAGATACATCCAAATGCATTTTGCAGGATCTATATATGGATATATATATATATGGTTAAAAACGTTTTTATGTGATCTGGCTTATTATTCGTGATTTGCTCTGCCCTGTCTTGCAGGTTTATTTGTGACCTTGTCTATGTTTTTAATTGTTTGTGGTTATTTACGTTGTACAGCACACTGGTCAACGGTAGTTGTGTTTAGTGGTGCTTTAGAAATTAATTGAGAAATATGTTTCAGTAGAAACCTTTTTGTGTGTAGCTTCAGAAACAAAAGAAAAGTGTTTTAATCTGTTTTTCAAAATGTACTTAATAATTAAAAATTTTATGCTATATTTCTGTGTTTTATGTTGTTTACTGTTGTGTAATCGTTTAATAGTGGGGTTTTATGGTATATTTGTCTTTACTAATAACTAAGAGATCAGAGGGAATATCTCAAGGTTTTATGGGATGTATGTTATTATAAATAAGTCATATTTCTGCTGGTCAGAAAAGTCTGAGTACTGAAACATATGCAACTTGAAGTTTCAATCGAACTATTTTTGAAATGTTGATATCCCTAATATTATGAGGATGTATGATTATTAAGATTAATGCTTCTGTTCAGAAATGTACAATCTTTTGTACACTATACACTTGAAATAACTTTTAATAGAATTTATGTATTTTACAAATTGTAAAATTAAATATGCATTTTCAAAAGTCCCCTTTTCAGCAGAAAATGCTGCATAATCCTTAAAAATAATTATGTAAATGTACTTCTCATGAACTCTCACTTATTATTAGAAAATGTGAAATAGTTGTGTTGCTTCATTAACTGAAAGTATGCGTGCATTTCTTGAAAAGCAGGATGGGATTTAAAACATATTTCACATGAATATTCCAATAAACTTGCATTTCCAATGTTTTACTAATCGATTTCTGATCATTATGACTATCAGGTCCTTTCAAAAACACATTACGTAGTGATTCCAAACTTTCGTATACTTAACTCCAGCTTTGACAGGTTCCAGACACCTGCAGGCTTCACGTGTGACAGTAGCTTTAAGGTGTAAATGTGTTGCTTCTGTGTAAATTATTCAGTATTTGTGTCACACAGTACAAAGCATTGGTGGAAGGTTGAATTCAGGGATTCGGTCAGTGTTGACATGTTGTACAAGTTCCTCCACACAGGTTATTATCACTCCATATCTCATTTGAATCTGCACTCATAAAGTATTATACCTGTAGTATACCTGCAGACAGACTTCATTTCACTTGTTGCACTGCTAATAAATCTGTGAGGTCCTTGATACAAAGCGTTTGACTGAAGGAAGCAGTGCATTGTCTTCATGTCCACATCACAATTCATGTGGTTGGTCAAACAATCAATGTCTTTCTTTGTCTTCACATTGTGATTTAAAACATATCTTCCAGTCTGTCACCTCAAGACAGCTTGGAGAGCAGGTCCTACTAGTTCTGCTGGTTACAAGCAGATGATGGTCGGTGCTGGATGATGGTCTTGTACGTTGAGATGTCATGTAGCTACATGACTGTACTTTCATCTGCCAAGGAGTTACATGCTCTTTTGACACATGCATATAACGAGTACTGTACAGTGCACCCACAAACAGATTCAAGTTTGTGAAGGTGGAGAGTAAAACATGAATATGGTGATGCACATGGTGAAGGTTCAGACACCTGTATTGTATCCAGTGTTTGCACAGGGCACACACACTGCTATAGAGAGAATTACTGCCTGCACACTTTTTTTTTTAGCCCTGCTGGTTCCAGAATACTTTTTCTGTTCATTTTTCACATGGGGATTTAAAAAGTGTTATAAAGCCATAAACCAAACCAACCAGCAATACGGTGAATCAAAACATTATAAACTTTTATTTGAGGCAAAAAAAAAAGAATTAGAACATGACAAAAAGACAAAGGTACAAGTACTTAGCAGCTTTAATGAAGGAACAAAACTACAATTAAGCATTGCGAAAGACAATCGAATTAAAAACGAACGAGAAATACAAAACTATCAATTTGAAGTTGATTTTATCAAACACACACTTTTAGATGGAGAGTTTGCGATCAAACACACACTTTTAGACGGAGAGTTTGTGATCAAACACACACTTTTAGACGGAGAGTTAGTGATCAAACACACACTTTTAGACGGAGAGTTTGTGATCAAACACACTTTAGACGGAGAGTTTGTGATCAAACACACACTTTTAGACTGAGAGTTAGTGATCAAACACACACTTTTAGACGGAGAGTTTGTGATCAAACACACTTTAGGCGGAGAGTTAGTGATCAAACACACACTTTTAGGCGGAGAGTTTGTGATCAAACACACACTTTTAGACGGAGAGTTTGTGATCAAACACACACTTTTAGATGGAGAGTTTGTGATCAAACACACACTTTTAGATGGAGAGTTTGTGATCAAACACACTTTTAGACGGAGAGTTTGTGATCAAACACACACTTTTAGATGGAGAGTTTGTGATCAAACACACTTTTAGATGGAGAGTTTGTGATCAAACACACACTTTTAGACGGAGAGTTTGTGATCAAACACACACTTTTAGATGGAGAGTTTGTGATCAAACACACTTTTAGACGGAGAGTTTGTGATCAAACACACACTTTTAGACGGAGAGTTTGTGATCAAACACACACTTTTAGACGGAGAGTTAGTGATCAAACACACACTTTTAGCGGAGAGTTTGTGATCAAACACACTTTTAGAGCGGAGAGTTTGTGATCAAACACACACTTTTAGACTGAGAGTTTGTGATCAAACACACACTTTTAGACGGAGAGTTAGTGATCAAACACACACTTTTAGACGGAGAGTTTGTGATCAAACACACTTTTAGATGGAGAGTTTGTGATCAAACACACACTTTTAGACGGAGAGTTTGTGATCAAACACACACTTTTAGATGGAGAGTTTGTGATCAAACACACTTTTAGACGGAGAGTTTGTGATCAAACACACACTTTTAGACGAGAGTTTGTGATCAAACACACACTTTTAGACGGAGAGTTTGTGATCAAACACACACTTTTAGATGGAGAGTTTGTGATCAAACACACACTTTTAGACGGAGAGTTTGTGATCAAACACACACTTTTAGACGGAGAGTTTGTGATCAAACACACACTTTTAGACGGAGAGTTAGTGATCAAACACACACTTTTAGACGGAGAGTTTGCGATCAAACACACACTTTTAGACGGAGAGTTTGTGATCAAACACACACTTTTAGACGGAGAGTTTGTGATCAAACACACTTTTAGACGGAGAGTTTGTGATCAAACACACACTTTTAGACTGAGAGTTAGTGATCACACACACACTTTTAGACGGAGAGTTTGTGATCAAACACACACTTTTAGACGGAGAGTTTGTGATCAAACACACACTTTTAGACGGAGAGTTTGTGATCAAACACACTTTTAGACGGAGAGTTTGTGATCAAACACACACTTTTAGACTGAGAGTTTGTGATCAAACACACACTTTTAGACGGAGAGTTTGTGATCAAACACACTTTTAGACGGAGAGTTTGTGATCAAGCACACTTTTAGACGGAGAGTTTGTGATCAAACACACACTTTTAGGCGGAGAGTTTGTGATCAAACACACACTTTTAGACGGAGAGTTTGTGATCAAACACACACTTTTAGACGGAGAGTTAGTGATCAAACACACACTTTTAGACGGAGAGTTTGTGATCAAACACACTTTTAGACGGAGAGTTTGTGATCAAACACACACTTTTAGACTGAGAGTTAGTGATCAAACACACACTTTTAGACGGAGAGTTTGTGATCAAACACACTTTTAGACGGAGAGTTTGTGATCAAACACACACTTTTAGACGGAGAGTTTGTGATCAAACACACACTTTTAGACGGAGAGTTTGTGATCAAACACACTTTTAGACGGAGAGTTTGTGATCAAACACACTTTTAGACGGAGAGTTTGTGATCAAACACACACTTTTAGACGGAGAGTTTGTGATCAAACACACACTTTTAGACGGAGAGTTTGTGATCAAACACACACTTTTAGACGGAGAGTTTGTGATCAAACACACTTTTAGACGGAGAGTTTGTGATCAAACACACACTTTTAGAGCGGAGAGTTTGTGATCAAACACACACTTTTAGACGGAGAGTTAGTGATCAAACACACACTTTTAGACGGAGAGTTTGTGATCAAACACACACTTTTAGACGGAGAGTTTGTGATCAAACGCACACTTTTAGGCGGACGGAGAGTTTGTGATCAAACACACACTTTTAGACGGAGAGTTTGTGATCAAACACACACTTTTAGACGGAGAGTTTGTGATCAAACACACACTTTTAGACTGAGAGTTAGTGATCAAACACACACTTTTAGACGGAGAGTTTGTGATCAAACACACTTTTAGACGGAGAGTTAGTGATCAAACACACACTTTTAGATGGAGAGTTTGTGATCAAACACACTTTTAGATGGAGAGTTTGTGATCAAACACACACTTTTAGACGGAGAGTTTGTGATCAAACACACACTTTTAGATGGAGAGTTTGTGATCAAACACACTTTTAGACGGAGAGTTTGTGATCAAACACACACTTTTAGACGGAGAGTTTGTGATCAAACACACACTTTTAGACGGAGAGTTAGTGATCAAACACACACTTTTAGACGGAGAGTTTGTGATCAAACACACACTTTTAGACGGAGAGTTAGTGATCAAACACACACTTTTAGACGGAGAGTTTGTGATCAAACACACTTTTAGACGGAGAGTTTGTGATCAAACACACACTTTTAGACTGAGAGTTTGTGATCAAACACACACTTTTAGACGGAGAGTTAGTGATCAAACACACACTTTTAGACGGAGAGTTTGTGATCAAACACACTTTTAGATGGAGAGTTTGTGATCAAACACACACTTTTAGACGGAGAGTTTGTGATCAAACACACACTTTTAGATGGAGAGTTTGTGATCAAACACACTTTTAGACGGAGAGTTTGTGATCAAACACACACTTTTAGACGGAGAGTTTGTGATCAAACACACACTTTTAGACGGAGAGTTTGTGATCAAACACACACTTTTAGATGGAGAGTTTGTGATCAAACACACACTTTTAGACGGAGAGTTTGTGATCAAACACACACTTTTAGACGGAGAGTTTGTGATCAAACACACACTTTTAGACGGAGAGTTTGTGATCAAACACACACTTTTAGACGGAGAGTTTGTGATCAAACACACACTTTTAGACGGAGAGTTTGTGATCAAACACACACTTTTAGACGGAGAGTTTGTGATCAAACACACTTTTAGACGGAGAGTTTGTGATCAAACACACACTTTTAGACGGAGAGTTTGTGATCAAACACACACTTTTAGACGGAGAGTTTGTGATCAAACACACACTTTTAGACGGAGAGTTTGTGATCAAACACACACTTTAGACGGAGAGTTTGTGATCAAACACACACTTTTAGACGGAGAGTTTGTGATCAAACACACACTTTTAGACGGAGAGTTTGTGATCAAACACACACTTTTAGACGGAGAGTTTGTGATCAAACACACACTTTTAGACGGAGAGTTAGTGATCAAACACACACTTTTAGACGGAGAGTTTGTGATCAAACACACTTTTAGACGGAGAGTTTGTGATCAAACACACACTTTTAGACGGAGAGTTTGTGATCAAACACACACTTTTAGACGGAGAGTTTGTGATCAAACACACTTTTAGACGGAGAGTTTGTGATCAAACACACACTTTTAGACGGAGAGTTTGTGATCAAACACACACTTTTAGACGGAGAGTTTGTGATCAAACACACTTTTAGACGGAGAGTTTGTGATCAAACACACTTTTAGACGGAGAGTTTGTGATCAAACACACACTTTTAGACGGAGAGTTTGTGATCAAACACACACTTTTAGACGGAGAGTTTGTGATCAAACACACACTTTTAGACGGAGAGTTTGTGATCAAACACACTTTTAGACGGAGAGTTTGTGATCAAACACACACTTTTAGACGGAGAGTTTGTGATCAAACACACTTTTAGACGGAGAGTTTGTGATCAAACACACAGACGGAGAGTTTGTGATCAAACACACACTTTTAGACGGAGAGTTTGTGATCAAACACACACTTTTAGACGGAGAGTTTGTGATCAAACACACTTTTAGACGGAGAGTTTGTGATCAAACACACACTTTTAGACGGAGAGTTTGTGATCAAACACACACTTTTAGACGGAGAGTTTGTGATCAAACACACACTTTTAGACGGAGAGTTTGTGATCAAACACACACTTTTAGACGGAGAGTTTGTGATCAAACACACTTTTAGACGGAGAGTTTGTGATCAAACACACACTTTTAGACGGAGAGTTTGTGATCAAACACACTTTTAGACGGAGAGTTTGTGATCAAACACACTTTTAGATGGAGAGTTTGTGATCAAACACACACTTTTAGATGGAGAGTTTGTGATCAAACACACTTTTAGACGGAGAGTTTGTGATCAAACACACACTTTTAGACGGAGAGTTTGTGATCAAACACACTTTTAGATGGAGAGTTTGTGATCAAACACACACTTTTAGACGGAGAGTTTGTGATCAAACACACACTTTTAGATGGAGAGTTTGTGATCAAACACACTTTTAGACGGAGAGTTTGTGATCAAACACACACTTTTAGACGGAGAGTTTGTGATCAAACACACACTTTTAGACGGAGAGTTAGTGATCAAACACACACTTTTAGACGGAGAGTTTGTGATCAAACACACTTTTAGACGGAGAGTTTGTGATCAAACACACTTTTAGACGGAGAGTTTGTGATCAAACACACTTTTAGACGGAGAGTTTGTGATCAAACACACACTTTTAGACGGAGAGTTTGTGATCAAACACACTTTTAGACGGAGAGTTTGTGATCAAACACACACTTTTAGACGGAGAGTTTGTGATCAAACACACACTTTTAGACGGAGAGTTTGTGATCACACACACTTTTAGACGGAGAGTTTGTGATCAAACACACACTTTAGACGGAGAGTTTGTGATCAAACACACTTTTAGATGGAGAGTTTGTGATCAAACACACACTTTTAGACGGAGAGTTTGTGATCAAACACACACTTTTAGACGGAGAGTTTGTGATCAAACACACACTTTTAGACGGAGAGTTTGTGATCAAACACACTTTTAGATGGAGAGTTTGTGATCAAACACACACTTTTAGACGGAGAGTTTGTGATCAAACACACACTTTTAGATGGAGAGTTTGTGATCAAACACACTTTTAGACGGAGAGTTTGTGATCAAACACACACTTTTAGACGGAGAGTTTGTGATCAAACACACACTTTTAGACGGAGAGTTTGTGATCAAACACACACTTTTAGATGGAGAGTTTGTGATCAAACACACACTTTTAGACGGAGAGTTTGTGATCAAACACACACTTTTAGACGGAGAGTTTGTGATCAAACACACACTTTTAGACGGAGAGTTTGTGATCAAACACACACTTTTAGACGGAGAGTTTGTGATCAAACACACACTTTTAGACGGAGAGTTTGTGATCAAACACACACTTTTAGACGGAGAGTTTGTGATCAAACACACTTTTAGACGGAGAGTTTGTGATCAAACACACACTTTTAGACGGAGAGTTTGTGATCAAACACACACTTTTAGACGGAGAGTTTGTGATCAAACACACACTTTTAGACGGAGAGTTTGTGATCACACACTTTTAGACGGAGAGTTTGTGATCAAACACACTTTTAGACGGAGAGTTTGTGATCAAACACACACTTTTAGACGGAGAGTTTGTGATCAAACACACACTTTTAGACGGAGAGTTTGTGATCAAACACACTTTTAGACGGAGAGTTTGTGATCAAACACACACTTTTAGACGGAGAGTTTGTGATCAAACACACACTTTTAGACGGAGAGTTTGTGATCAAACACACACTTTTAGACGGAGAGTTTGTGATCAAACACACACTTTTAGACGGAGAGTTTGTGATCAAACACACACTTTTAGAGCGGAGAGTTTGTGATCAAACACACTTTTAGACGGAGAGTTTGTGATCAAACACACACTTTTAGACGGAGAGTTTGTGATCAAACACACACTTTTAGACGGAGAGTTTGTGATCAAACACACTTTTAGACGGAGAGTTTGTGATCAAACACACACTTTTAGACGGAGAGTTTGTGATCAAACACACACTTTTAGACGGAGAGTTTGTGATCAAACACACTTTTAGACGGAGAGTTTGTGATCAAACACACTTTTAGACGGAGAGTTTGTGATCAAACACACACTTTTAGACGGAGAGTTTGTGATCAAACACACACTTTTAGACGGAGAGTTTGTGATCAAACACACACTTTTAGACGGAGAGTTTGTGATCAAACACACTTTTAGACGGAGAGTTTGTGATCAAACACACACTTTTAGACGGAGAGTTTGTGATCAAACACACACTTTTAGACGGAGAGTTAGTGATCAAACACACACTTTTAGACGGAGAGTTTGTGATCAAACACACTTTTAGACGGAGAGTTTGTGATCAAACACACACTTTTAGACGGAGAGTTTGTGATCAAACACACACTTTTAGACGGAGAGTTTGTGATCAAACACACACTTTTAGACGGAGAGTTTGTGATCAAACACACACTTTTAGACGGAGAGTTTGTGATCAAACACACTTTTAGACGGAGAGTTTGTGATCAAACACACACTTTTAGACGGAGAGTTTGTGATCAAACACACACTTTTAGACGGAGAGTTTGTGATCAAACACACACTTTTAGACGGAGAGTTTGTGATCAAACACACTTTTAGACGGAGAGTTTGTGATCAAACACACACTTTTAGACGGAGAGTTTGTGATCAAACACACACTTTTAGACGGAGAGTTTGTGATCAAACACACTTTTAGACGGAGAGTTTGTGATCAAACACACTTTTAGACGGAGAGTTTGTGATCAAACACACACTTTTAGACGGAGAGTTTGTGATCAAACACACACTTTTAGACGGAGAGTTTGTGATCAAACACACTTTTAGACGGAGAGTTTGTGATCAAACACACACTTTAGACGGAGAGTTAGTGATCAAACACACACTTTTAGACGGAGAGTTTGTGATCAAACACACACTTTTAGACGGAGAGTTTGTGATCAAACACACACTTTTAGACTGAGAGTTTGTGATCAAACACACACTTTTAGACGGAGAGTTTGTGATCAAACACACACTTTTAGACGGAGAGTTTGTGATCAAACACACACTTTTAGACGGAGAGTTTGTGATCAAACACACACTTTTAGACGGAGAGTTTGTGATCAAACACACACTTTTAGACGGAGAGTTTGTGATCAAACACACTTTTAGACGGAGAGTTTGTGATCAAACACACACTTTTAGAGGAGAGTTTGTGATCAAACACACTTTTAGACGGAGAGTTTGTGATCAAACACACACTTTTAGACGGAGAGTTTGTGATCAAACACACACTTTTAGACGGAGAGTTTGTGATCAAACACACTTTTAGACGGAGAGTTTGTGATCAAACACACTTTTAGACGGAGAGTTTGTGATCAAACACACTTTTAGACGGAGAGTTTGTGATCAAACGCACACTTTTAGACGGAGAGTTTGTGATCAAACACACTTTTAGACGGAGAGTTTGTGATCAAACACACACTTTTAGACGGAGAGTTTGTGATCAAACACACACTTTTAGACGGAGAGTTTGTGATCAAACACACACTTTTAGACGGAGAGTTTGTGATCAAACACACACTTTTAGACGGAGAGTTTGTGATCAAACACACACTTTTAGACGGAGAGTTTGTGATCAAACACACACTTTTAGACGGAGAGTTTGTGATCAAACACACACTTTTAGACGGAGAGTTTGTGATCAAACACACACTTTTAGACGGAGAGTTTGTGATCAAACACACACTTTTAGACGGAGAGTTTGTGATCAAACACACACTTTTAGACGGAGAGTTTGTGATCAAACACACACTTTTAGACGGAGAGTTTGTGATCAAACACACACTTTTAGACGGAGAGTTTGTGATCAAACACACACTTTTAGACGGAGAGTTTGTGATCAAACACACACTTTTAGACGGAGAGTTTGTGATCAAACACACACTTTTAGACGGAGAGTTTGTGATCAAACACACACTTTTAGACGGAGAGTTTGTGATCAAACACACACTTTTAGACGGAGAGTTTGTGATCAAACACACACTTTTAGACGGAGAGTTTGTGATCAAACACACACTTTTAGACGGAGAGTTTGTGATCAAACACACACTTTTAGACGGAGAGTTTGTGATCAAACACACACTTTTAGACGGAGAGTTTGTGATCAAACACACACTTTTAGACGGAGAGTTTGTGATCAAACACACACTTTTAGACGGAGAGTTTGTGATCAAACACACACTTTTAGACGGAGAGTTTGTGATCAAACACACACTTTTAGACGGAGAGTTTGTGATCAAACACACACTTTTAGACGGAGAGTTTGTGATCAAACACACACTTTTAGACGGAGAGTTTGTGATCAAACACACACTTTTAGACGGAGAGTTTGTGATCAAACACACACTTTTAGACGGAGAGTTTGTGATCAAACACACACTTTTAGACGGAGAGTTTGTGATCAAACACACACTTTTAGACGGAGAGTTTGTGATCAACACTTGTCTCCTCTGGTGACGTAGCAGCAGCTAGCGACGATGTATGATGACGTAACAGTAACCAAGTGGTGTCTCGTTTCATAGGGTATGTTTTCACCCCTAGCGCTTACCACTCGGTTTCGAGGGACAAGGGCTAGGGGTAAGACGAAGGGGAAGGGGTAAGACAGAGAAATGGGATTCACCCTGACACTGAAGTTCTGTTAATAAGTGGATCTGGTGAGAAAGAGTTATTGCTGTATCAGTGCCTGCAGCTCCAGGACGTGTCTCTATAAATCTCTCCCTGTCTTTTGTGGAGATAAGCAAGGTGTCCTCCAGACGGAGCGGTGTGATTACTGGATTTGGTTAATTTTACGACTCGCACATGTCCAAGAGGAGAATCTTTTGGTTTTCCTTTGGCATGTAAGATTCTATAGTTATTTGGGTCTGTTCGAAGAGGTCGTACATCACCCAACATGCGTATAATGTATGTATGTGTTAAAGTTGGACATACCTTCAACTAATTTTCAACTTGATATAAAAATCTGCTCATTTAATATTTAAAATATTAAAAATGTATAGCATATTTCTCCTAAACAAGCTGCACAATCTTATTATACGTAAAAGATGCACAATACATTTTTAAAAGTAGGTTAAAGGGTTTGTTCTTATTTCTAACCCTGTGTGTAACCAAAAGCAATAGTGATGCTTGCCTTCACAAAAAAGCACTAATAATTATTCCATTAGTATTTCGTATTGACTGATTAACATGATATTTAGCTAGATAAAGGGTAACATTTCCACCAGTGAGGCTGGAGATAGCAGATGTCCCTTCAGCTAAAAGTGAATTACTATTGATGTTTCGGTCTTGTTCAATAAACCCTGACATTTCCACATGGTCGCCTGCTAATGCACATCAATAACCAGTGTGCTGAAAGCTCATTATTAAATCTAATTAGTCTGTAATTTCAAAACAAATGAATTACTTATCATGTAACAACACCAATAACAGCATATTTTATATATTATGTGAGTACCTCAACATGCTGACACATATGATACAGGCCATTAACTTTTCAATTTAAAACAAAATAAAAAAATACATGATTTTCTTAATCTATAATCTACAAAACACTCAAATCTGTTTTGTCTGATTTATTTCATATGATGTTTAAATGTTCAAAATGTAGTCAGATTGTACTTAAGTCAGATTTATGTGTATCTATAGTGTATTATCCAGCTCGAGAAGTATAGCATTGTAGTATCTTACCCATACTATCCTGGCTTAAATTTATTTATTTCTAATTTGTATCTACTATAAATTACATAATGATTAACAGGTAAGCTACTTAAGAGAAAATCAAGATTGTACTTAAGGTGCTTTTATGTGTATCATAGTGTTTATCCAGTTGCAAAGATTTATTGGTCATTCAATGTTGCTGACAGCCAATCAATCATAATACCTTTCTAATTACATTACAATTACACAGACTGTTTAGAAAAGGTCTAAGTAGATCAAGATTGATATATTTCTTTGTAATATCTATCATGTCCTTAGTTTGATTTAACCTCTATAGAGAAATAAAAGTGACTCTTATTTAATTACATCCTACAATACATAATATTACACAGACATAAGCTACTTAAAATAAAGTGTATCAAGATTGTACTTAAGTCTACTTCATGTGTATCTGTAGTGTAACACTTATGTTTGATTTCAAAATACAGATTAAATACATGTAATACAATCTGCATTACAATTACAATATGTACACATGGCATAAGCTACTAAAACAAAGTATCTAATATTGTATTGAGTAGTTTAATTCATGTGTATCATACTATACACCTTAGTTTGATTTAACCCACCAGTAATATTTAAATACATGTAATACCTTTCTAATTACATAATTACAATTACATCTATTACACAGACATAAGCTACTTAAAATAAAGTGTATCAAGATTGTACTTAAGTCTACTTCATGTGTATCTGTGTATTTGCTGCACACTTAGTTTGATTTAACCCATCAGTACACAGCTTAAATACATGTAATACCTTTCTAATTACATTACAATTACATAATATTACACAGGCATAAGCTACTTAAAATAAAGTATATCAAGATTGTACTTAAGTCCCTTCTCTTCATGTGTATCTATAGTGAAATAAAAGTGACTCTTAGTTTGATTTAACCCATCCTTAACACAGCTTAAATACATCTAATACCTAATTACATTACATTACATATTACACAGACATAAGCTACTTAAAATAAAGTGTCTCAAGATTGTACTTAAGTATATTCATGTGTATCTATAGTGTAACACTTTAGTTTGATTTAACCCATAAGTACACAGCTTAAATACATGTAATACCTTTCTAATTACATTACAACATAATATTATCACATGTAACTAAGTTACTGGAATAAAGTGTATCAAGATTGTACTTAAGTGTACTTCATGTGTATCTATAGTGTATTATCCAGCTGCACCTTAGTTTGATTTAACCCACCAGTACACAGCTTAAATACATGTAATACCTTTCTAATTACATTACAATTACATAATATTACACAGACATAAGCTACTTAAAATAAAGTGTCTCAAGATTGTACTTAAGTCTACTTCATGTGTATCTATACTGTACACCTTAGTTTGATTTAACCCACCAGTACACAGCATAAATACATCTAATACCTTTCTAATTACATTACAATTACATAATATTACACAGACATAAGCTACTTAAAATAAAGTGTCTCAAGATTGTACTTAAGTCTACTTCATGTGTATCTATACTGTACACCTTAGTTTGATTTAACCCATCAGTACACAGCTTAAATACATCTAATACCTTTCTAATTACATTACAATTACATAATATTACACAGGCATAAGCTACTTAAAATAAAGTGTATCAAGATTGTACTTAAGTCTACTTCATGTGTATCTATACTGTACACCTTAGTTTGATTTAACCCACCAGTACACAGCTTAAATACATCTAATACCTTTCTAATTACATTACAATTACATAATATTACACAGACATAAGCTACTTAAGTGTATCAAGATTGTACTTAAGTCTACTTCATGTGTATCTATACTGTACACCTTAGTTTGATTTAACCCACCAGTACACAGCTTAAATACATGTAATACCTTTCTAATTACATTACAATTACATAATATTACACAGGCATAAGCTACTTAAAACTAAGTGTATCAAGATTGTACTTAAGTCTACTTCATGTGTATCTATAGTGTATTATCCAGCTGCACCTTAGTTTGATTTAACCCACCAGTACACAGCTTAAATACATCTAATACCTTTCTAATTACATTACAATTACATAATATTACACAGGCATAAGCTACTTAAAACTAAGTGTATCAAGATTGTACTTAAGTCTACTTCATGTGTATCTATAGTGTATTATCCAGCTGCATCTTAGTTTGATTTAACCACCAGTACACAGCTTAAATACATCTAATACCTTTCTAATTACATTACAATTACATAATATTACACAGGCA